>CM056505.1:45885538-46485538 GCA_029783415.1 Anisodus acutangulus | reverse complement strand
CGACTTTCAAAAATCCTTTAATGAAATTTATTGAGAGATTGATTGTCCAATTATTACAATATTTATTCTCCTGCATTTATGAGGACATATTTCGTGGATTGTGTACCCCAGTAGCTCATGTATAAATAGGACACTTCATTTCATTGCAACCTATCAGATTCTAACTATTACAAAAGACTTCTCATTATTCTCTTGATTTATGTGCTTTTTATACAAGTTACAATTACTTTGCCCATAAGCTGTCACAAGGCTCAGGCTAAGCTTTACTTTATCTTGTCTCGTTATTATTTATTTTACAGTGTAATTCATCTAGAATTTGTATTTAACGTGTCACTTGATATCCATGTGTCCTTGACCACGTATACAAATTCAACTGTTCGGTTTTATTGGTAAACAGTTTGGAGAACATCGTGGGGCCTAGACAATTATGGTGTCACAAGTAACATCTCTACTAATCTAATTTTTTCTTAAGTCTTATTGTTTGTTCATATCGACAGATAACAGGAGTGGGTAACATCGGAGACAACACAAGCAATATGGGGTTGGATGGTTTGACAAGAGGAGCCACAGCGCCCAGAGACACGACGCATACGGACGGAGTCACTTTAGAATAAGGTCAATATGATGATGTTCCCACTGATGAAACACCCAAAGAAGCCATACATAATTTTCGGGCGCAGAACGTTGCAATGAACGAAGAGTTGGAGTGTTTGAAGTGTTTCAATAGGAGTTCTTATAAAAAAATATGGGCAGCAGTCCAACTGGAGGACCGGTTCCCCCACTAAATACACATAGAAAGACCGGTGATGAATAGAGCAGAACCAGTGATGATCAAGGCAGATCTGCAAATGATGGTTCAGAGAGCGAAATCCCTGAAAACTCATTCCAAGAAAAGGTTTAGAACTAACCCGGGGACTGGGTTCACAAATCATCTAAGTCAAATATGACTCATTGCTGGTAGTAAACCAAGTCCACAGAGTGTTCGAGGCCAAAGAAGAGATGTCGAGATATCTTGAAAAAGCTTTGAAGTTGTTTTCCCATTTTCAAGAATGGACGGTGGTTCATATACCTCGGGAGGAAAATATAGAGGCGGATGCACTTGAAAACTTAGTCTCCAGCACGGAGGCCGAAGGTTCTAAAACTGAGTCGGTTGTTCAGTTGTTGCATTCGTCGCTGGATTCCTTTGGATACGATTAAATAAATTTAATCAGCCTAATTTGGAACTGGAGAAATAAATTCTTGGATTATCTCATGAACGAAAAGCTCCCGGAGGACCCGAAGGCGTTCAGAGCTCTGAGGACCAAGGTTGGACAGTACTGTGTTATGGACGGAAATCTTTACCATAGGTGCTTTTATGGTCCCCTATCCCGGTGCATAGGCCCCGATGAAGCAGATTACGTGATGAGAGAAGTCCATGAAAGCATATGTGGAAATCATTTAGGAGCAAATTACATGATGAGAGAAGTCCATGAAAGCATTTGTGGAAATCATTAAGGAGATGTATCCCTAATGAGGAAGCGCATGGGTCGGTTACCATTGACCCCAGATCGAGAAAGATACGAAGGAATTTGTGCAAAAATATGATAAATGTCAACGACATGCACAACTAGTACACCAACCGGGAGAAGAATTGCATCCGGTAGTATCCCCGCGGCCATTTATGAAGTGGGGGATGGACATCGTCAGACCCTTACCAGCGGCACCAGGACAGGTATCTCAAATTATTTTTATGACTGACTATTTTTCTAAATGGATTGAAGCTGCAACTTACATAAAAATACGAGAGAAAGAGGTGAAAGATTTCATTTGGCAACATATTATTTGTTGTTTTGGTATCCCTAAGGAGATAGCTTGAGGCAATGGCCGGAATTTCATCGGTGCCAAGGTCAAAAGTTTCCTTGATGAATTGAATATCAAATGGATCACCTATACTCCTTATCATCCCAGTTCAAATGGACAAACACAGTCAACAAATAAGACTACAATTCAGAATTTGATGAAGAAACGGGAGGCTGCAAAAGAAAACTGGCGATCAAGTTACCGGAGATTTTATGGGCATATTGAACCACGACAAAAATGAGTATCGGAGAAACTCCTTTTTCCCTGGTTTACGATGCAAAAGTCCTGATTCTGGTAGAAGTTGGAACTCCCATCTTGAGATATTTCTGGGCTGAGGAGGAATCAAATGTAGAGTCAATGTCCTTATACTTGGATTTTCTTAAGGAACGCCAAGATTTAGCATACGTCCGGATAGTAGCCCAAAATCAAAGAATGGAGCGTTACTACAACTAGTGCACAAATCTCTGATACTTCAAACTCAGAGACTTGGTGCTCTGGAGAGTCAATCAAAGTACCCGAGAGCGTAGTGCCGGAAAGCTTGGAGCAAACTGGGAAGGGCCATACGTTGTAGCCGGTATGCCAGTAAAAGAGCTTATCAGCTAGCTGACCAGAAAGGAAATATACTTCCTAGCAAATGGAATGTAAGTCAGTTTAAAAAGTACTATGTGTAGTAGGTATGAGCATGCACTGCACTCTTTTTCTCTTCGATCGGTTTTTCTACCAATTGGATTTTTTCGGCAAGATTTTTAATGAGGCATCATTATGATATAAGCATGTTCATGATCTTGCTACTGAGGAAGAGTTTTCCAGTATTCAAGTCTTCATAGCATGAAGTCTCAGATATTGGGGGCCATACACACCCGGAATTGAGTGAAGATTTTAAAATTTTAGTGCTTCTAAGGAGCACCAACATTGGGAACTTCCTAGATATTGGGGACTACCCGGATATTCAAACTACATATAATCAGATTGACCACATTAGATGACAACCGGATTATTCTTGTAATTGTCTTCACATTTGTAAGCCAAATGAATCAATAAAAAATTCCTTTTATGATTAATACAATTGTGTCATCACGAGAATGAAAAATATGTTGTTATATGAGATGTCTTTTACTACAACATCATTAAAAATATGGGTCCTCTCTTATTAAAACCTTAACAAAAAGTTAAGGCTCTGAAGATCAGAGGTACCGGAGTTTTAAGTTGTTCGAAGATAAGCTAAGTCCAGAACTAACTTTGGAAGCCATAAGAGGTTCCGGTTAAAAGATGAAAAGAAAAACACATCTTTAGAATTAAAAAGTTTTTAAACTCCAAGCCTTAACCTATTCCGGTAAAGAGAACCTCAAAGCTAGGTTCCGGGTCAAAGCAAAGTAAAGAAGTATGAACTAATGCTTGCTTATGAAAACAAATTAAGAGTGAAAACTTAAAGAAGAATTGCAGAAGGGAAATTCACTCATTCATGTTTTTTCGGACTGAAACCAAACCGGATACAAAAAGATACTAATTGGGCCCAAAAGTGACCCGGTAACATAATAAAACACAAAAATAAAAACCCGCGTGGAAGGTTATGGCTTGTCCGCTCCATGGTCCGATGGGGGTGTTCCTGATGATGTTCTTGGTATTTCCAACAAATTCTAGGAAGTAGGGCATAAATGAGGTTGATCTTTGGCTGATGCACTGGGTACATTGTCAGAGGCAGAAGGTCCATGCTCGGGAGAGTGAAGAGCTTCAACATCCGGGGGCACTTCATCATTTTTGGCTCCCTCAGCTGAAGTATTGTCTTCTTCTATGGGTAGGGAGTCATCAGGGCTGTCAGCAGAGGCCATATCTAGCTGTTGAGCCTTGATAATCACCTCGTCAATGTTTATAAGCCCGATCTTTACTGCCTCCAAAGCCTTACGGTGCATCATGTAGCCATTCTTTATCATGGCCAGAGTATACTTGTCAATGGGGGCCTGGACTTCTTCTTCCGCAACTTGAATGGCTTGAGTAAGCTCAGTGCCGGTAGCATGAATTAGTTCATTGGCTTGGGTCAACTCAGTAATTTTTTCCCGATATCTCTCATTCTGAGCAGTAAAAGCATAAAGACGGGACCTCAAGGACTCAGTCTCTTTCTTCAGAGCTTCTATTTTTGTTTTTTTAATTTGGAGACATTCAGAAAAGGTCCCCACATCAGCATCAAGGCCAGAGAGGTGCATCATTAAATCTGACATAGTGTACGAGGCCACATTCCATTCTTTCTGCCAATATTTGGCTCGGTCCTCATGTAAAGTATCCTGCTGCCTGTAGGCCTCTTCCTCTTCCTCTAGATGTTTAAGTTTGCCGCATAGCTCATCAACCTTGACAAGTTTCACCACTCCTACTGTCAGCCGGTGAACGGCGTTATCCCTTTCAGTTTGTAGGGTAACTTTTTCTTCGATCATGCGTTGAATCCCTTCATAGCAGATGAAGTTGGCCTGGAAAAAAGGCATAATTGTCAGAGGTTACACAGTGATAAACACAGTATGAACAGATCAGAAAAGAATGATACCTTAGCTGCAGCATACATCCCCTCATTGATTATGCATTCAGAGGACACCCAACGAGCCTTCCTCTTGTCCTTTTTCCAATGCCACGTGCTTCATATAATTAGGCACTCTAGATGGTAATCGGTAGGGAGTTGAAAGGTGACAGTTGGAAATATTGCAGGCTGAGCTATTGGGGTTGGCTATTCATTTAACAACTCATCCCTATGCGAAGTAGAAACCCAGTCTCAGGAAGAATAAATTTTATTATCTTCTTCTTGAACCATGGTCGGCACGAATGGAGACCTGAGATCTTCAGCAATCAGAGGGAGATTGGTGTTGGTTGGTACGTTTAGGGGCTGACATGCAACGGTGATTACCGAGGCAAATAAGGCATTGGTGTAATCGGTGCCATGACTGGTGGCTTCCATTTCAGCAAAAAGCAGGGGGGTTTCATTTCGCCTTCTTTCCAAATGTTGTTCTCCCTCAGGACCTTCCTTATCCATGTACACCACGAGGAGAGAACCAACCATTAAACCAATACTGTTAGGAGGAGTTCGATTAGAGTGATTCGGGGTCTTATTTTTCAAATATTTTCCCCCTTTCGGGGACTAGCAGAAGATTTACCGTATAGCCTTTTCCATTCACGGGTTTCTTGAGTAATGAGAGAAACCCTTCTGAGTCAGCAATTTCTTCTTCAGAAGGAGTGGTGTCCGCTGATTTAGAGAGCCCTAGCAAAAGGAAGAATGAATTTCTTGAAAGGTAAAAAACAAGTACAAGAGTTTGAAATGAGAATTACGGTGTATGCCGTGGTGGCGGGGTATCCATTTTTTCTTCAGATCAAGTTTTTTCTACATCCGGAGTTCTGAGATGGATACATTAAGGATCTTCTGAACTCAGGTCCTAAGATCATCTATTTCCGCAGGCTCTCATATGGTGGCTGAAGGAAAGAAAACAAAGCCAAAAGAGGAAGTGGACTTTTTAGGAAAAATGACATCGTAAAAGCAAACTTACGGTCATAGTTCTATCGCTCTAGGATTGGGCAGTTGTTGTCGGAGGGGGATGAGATTGGCAGTTTGAATAATGACATATCTTTATGTCCAGCCTCTATCACGGGCGTCATCAAGACTAGCAAGAATGGTCTTGCTTCCTCGGCGATGCAGATTGATAACTCCGTCATGGAAATTGCATGGAGAGTAAAGGCGAATCAGGTGGTCCAAAGTAAAGTCGACTTTGGCTTCCTGAGAAAAGTGCCAGAGGCATGCGACCCCCCATCTAGATATGAGGGCCCACCTAAGCTATGCATATCTTGTACCGGTGGCAGAATTTTAGAATGATATCATCAATCTCATCCCAGAGTTTCATGGAAAAGGGGTAAGTATAAACTTAAGAATACCTTTTTTGTAGGAGGTGATCATTTCCTCACTAGTGGGAATTAGGACTTCAATCGTTTTCAAGCCGCAATCGGCCTTCACTATCGGTAGAATATCGACAGTAATTCGGGTTTTGAAGTCACCGGCAGGGGTATACCTATCGTCGGGTAAGTCCTTTGAAGTTGTCTTTTCTCGAAGATCATGATTAAAACACCATGTCTTCGGTAAAATAGAAGAAATCGGAGGGTTTTGGTTGGAAGAGGTCCCTGCCAGATGGTTAGGGTTTTTCCTGTAAGAACAAGTGTTGCTGCATTTGAAAGGGTTAGTCATATTTGTGGTAAACAGAGAGATATCAATCAGAAAGTCGATGATGGTTTTGTGAGACTAACATACGAATGGCTAAACCCTTAAGCTGGTGGAGTATATCTAAGTGAAGAAGTGGTGGCATCGTTTGAAAGAAGGAGGTGTCGAATACCAATCGACGACAACACATGGGTGTCAGATTAGGGGTGATTAGATGGCACACCTCATCATTACTCTGCAGGTCTTTCGTAAATCGAGCGAAGTGGAAAGGTGTCGTCATTTCATTAAGGTGACGATTGGTTCATCAAAATACGTGAATAGCATTCTTCGGAGTTTCCCTCTAGAACATAGAGTGTCGATTGGTTGATATGTCAAATCCACTTCCCGGTTGCATAAGAGTTGCGACCGAAAAGTGCGGGGACTATCTGTAAATGAGAAAAATCATATAAAACAGTTGTACAAATTATGGTATGACACGTGGAGCGTGAGGCTTAGTCAGACCCACGTCAGATTACAACGCTACTGGTTTGGTATGCACGGTACCGGAACTGACACGAGCAGGACCGGTACTGGTAATAAAGAAGACTAAGAGTCAGTTGCATCATTATGGACGGTCGTTACCAAAATCGGTCATGCTACTTCTAAAAACCTTTTAATGGCATTTATTGAGAGATTGATTGTCCAATTATTACAACATTTATTCTCATGCATTTATGAGGGCATATTTCGTGAATTGTGTACCCGTATAGCTCATTTATAAATATGAAACTTCATTTTATTGTAACCCATCAGATTCTAGCTATTACAAAAGATTTCTCATTATTCTCTTGATTTATGTGTTTTTCATACAAGTTACAATTACTTTATCCAGAAGCTGTCACAAGGCTCGGGCTAAGCTTTATTTTATTTTGTCTCGTTATTATTTATTTCATAGCATAATTTATTTAGAATTCGTATTTAACGTGTCACTTGAGATCTACGTGTCCTTGACCACGTATACAAATTCAATTGTACTGATTTACGGGTAAACAATTGTAAATAAGATTAAAATAAAGTTTCTTTTCTTGCATGTATAAATATATAGGTTTGAGTTGAGGGTCTACCGGAGACAACCTCTCTACCCCGCAAAGGTATGATAAGGTATGCGTACGTCTTATCCATCTCAGACTCCACTTGTGGGATTCAATAGGTATGTGTTGTTGTTTCTGTATAAATACATAAGCGGGTGAATCTAGCATATAAGGTACAAATTCGATAAAATTTAATAATTTTGGTTCAAACTCATTATATTTGTTGGGAAATTCACAGAACATGTACATGTGATAAACTTCAAAATCCATAAATTTCAAATTCTGAATTATCCTCTATACATACGTATATAAATTATTTGAATTCCAATTAACGTAAGAGAAACTCTTAGGTGCAACGCTAAATATGATTATATTTCCTGAATCTACTTGTTAGAATTTCTAACTCTATCATATTAATTTATTGTGATTACGTATAATTAAAATAAGGTGAAATGTGTTAATTAACTATTATTAATTGGAAACAACTTATTAAATAAAGACACGTGTCCGGTTTTGTTCAATTAGTATAAATATCATTTGTGTGAGTTTATTTTTCTTTTTTCCTTCAATACATCACCTTAATCATTTGAAGTACTGTCCTAAGTGCTGAAAGTTTGTGACAGCTACCTTTGTAGTACTAATTTATTCTTTTCACCCACTCTTTTCATTTATTATGTAAATTAAGATAAACATTATAATTTCGAATGCAAATTGAACATTTTGAAAACCAAAATTCCTTTTCTTTCCCTCGTAAATAAACTCTTTCCAAATTTGTGTGTACTAGAATGAAATTAAGTGTAGAGGAGACTATGGGAATGCATTTGAAATTGAGGAAATAAATGGCATTTAAGCACCACCACATTTATTCAAATTTATAATTATGCTTCCCAGCTAGGCAAGTCAACTTGATGGATGTGTCCACAAGGAAGACCACTGAGGTCCAAACAAATTTTGCAAACACATAAAAATAAAAATCTGGAAATTGAGTTCTTGACAGGGATATTTTACCCTTTATATCCTGTTCGTCAAACTTATTTTTCTCCAAAAATTATTTATTTTAAAAAATTGAGGTGTTTGATCAAGTTTTTTTAGAGATTAATGAGTTAGACACCGGATAGTTAAATGGGAACTGCACAAATAACCGTTTTTAAGACCCATATTTAGGGGATAACCACAATTTACAAAAATGTAACCGCCTAAGCTCAATCAATTTAGACTCACAACTAAAATTGAAAATCGTGAATCTATTCAAATTTCAGACTTTTAAATTTGAAGTTGGACTTGTTGGGTTTACAAAGGATTGCAGGAACGTAAATTACAAGTAACTGCTTATGTAAGAATTGAAATTACAATTCAACTAGAAAATTGAAAATTACAAAGATGAACAAGAAAAATTGAAAAACTGTTTTTGCTGAGTCGAGTGTGGCACTCTGTCCTTAAGACAATATTGCCCCATAGTAATGTCACCAAAATAAATGGTGAAGAACACCGACGGATTGACCATTATAGGAGGAGTAATTCAGCCAAAATAAATGGTTGAATTGAAAATACAAGTTTCGCTTTGACCGCTCAAATTTCGACTTTCGAAATTTTAGGGACCAAATCAGACATCTTGAAACTTTAGGGACCAAACTATACATCCGGAAGAATTCTCGTCCAAACTGCATATCCAAACTTCAGATCAAACCGTATTTCTCGCAAAGTTCTCTCGCCCAAAAGAGATAATATCGTGGCGTGTGAACCCTGAATCCCGACGTGGGACAAGGCGGCGGCGTGGTCTTTCTGAACCGGCACATACCCAGGTCCTCCTCTTTAAACACATGGATACCTTGGGGTCCCAAACCCCAAACCAATTTCTCGAGTCTTATACACAATTCTTTCTTCCTCTACCGATGAGGGAGAATTGATCACACACCATACTTTTCCATGCTTCAAACATCTTACTTCATGAACCAATATCTCTTTCATTTCTCAATAAAATTTGGCGATTCTTCCCTACTAAGTTATCTCTACGTGACTTAGTAGATCATGCACGTGTGTGAAGAACCGGATTCTCCAACATACGTAACACTAGTGTTTAAGCCGTTAAAGTTGGTCGGTCGCAACTCCCGCCAAAGGCTAATTTCCAACAACTCCCTGAAAGAGATTTTCGACTCGCATGGTGCCTTTTCATTTCAAAGAATATTTCAATGGACCGATGTTGCATAAGGAGAGGTAGATTCACTTTGAACCTTCCATAGTTGAATACCATCGGACTTACTTCACGCGTGGTGAACGTAATATCTTGAACCGCCGCGTTTAGTGTAAGCTAAGTCAATGGTACCAACACAACAAATTCCTTACTCTTCTTCGTAATGTTTTGTCCGCTTTGGCGATAGACAACGCTCGGATTCTTAAGGCGCTCATTTGAGGCGTCTGCCCGCACTTAAATAGGTGGTCTCCTACAAGGTATCCTCGCTATACCCCACTTCACAAGCAGTGTTAGGAACCATTAAAAGTTTTTCAAAACCCAACTCAATTGCCGAGGATCATTACGTTTTGAAAACTTAACCTTTACCCATACCGCAGATAGCACTTAACGCTCATCGCAGAACGACTTTGGATTTGGTGTTTCGCTCGTAAATCACTATCCCAAGTGCTCATGCTTCCACCCGGCGATTATTAACTCAACCTTTACAACTTAGTTTTCCATTGAACCAAATTACCGGGATCTCCAGTTAGTAAGGTTGGGTTACCGCCAGATTAGTCCTTATATTTTGGGTTTTAAGTCCCATTCCCCTGACAGCAAGCCATCTGATCTTTCGTAAGCCCTTTGTCAATGGGTCTCGCTTATATTATCATTTGACTTAATGTAATCAATGGATATTATACCCGTGGTGATCAGCTGCCTAACGATGCTTATGCCTTCGCTTAATATGATGAGACTTGCCGTTGTACATAGCATTCCTCGTGCCTTCCTAGAGCCGATCGACCGCATGGATCATTAATGAAAAGTACGGGTTTGTTCCAACACGGAACATCCTCTAAGAAGTCATGAAGCCACTCAGCTTCTTCTCATGCTTTGTCTAAAGCGATAAACTCTGATTACATCATGGATCGGGCGATGCAAGTTTGCTTAGAGGATTTCCAAGACTCAACCCCACCACCAATTGTAAATATATACCCACTGGTGGACTTGGTGTTCTCTGTATCAGATATCCAGTTTGCATCACTATACCCCTCTAGGACAGCTGGATATCTCAAATAGTGTAATCCGAAATTTAAGATGTATTTCAGGTATTGTAATACCCGATTCAACGCCTTCCAGTGATTATCACTCGGATTACGGGTGAACCTAGCCAACTTATCGATCACGTGAATATCGGTGCGCTTTGTTATATACATCAAACTACCGATCACTGCGGCATATTGCTCCTCCGGTATACAAGTGCACCAAGATTTTTATCAAGCTTTTGATCTCAGATCCATTGGTGACGCTTATCGGTGAACCGCCTAACATCTTAAACTTTCCCAAACATCCTCGATGTAGTGAGACTTAGATAAGACCAAACCCGTCACGACGCCTTAGAGATTTTAATCCCTAGGATGACATCTCGATACCCATATCTTCATGTCAAGCATTGTTTCAACATGTTCTTAGTCTCTAGGATTACCTCTAGGATCTGCTTCCCCGTGATCAACATGTCGCCTACATACAGCATATCATAACAAATGAGTCGAGTTACCTTTCGTGGTAAACACATTTATCACACTCATTAATGGCGAACCCCTTCGATAGTAAAATACTATCAAATTTTTTGTGTCATTGCTTGGCTTGTTTCAAATTTCGCATGCAGATTTGATAAGTCGACATACTTTCTTCTCTTGCCCTGAACTACGTGCACTCGGGTTGGTCCATATAAATTTCTTCTTCCAAATCCTTTGCTTAGGAAGGTTGTCTTAACATCCATCCGTGTATCTCAAGGTCACGCAAAGCCGCGATCGCACGAATACCAGATGGATGTCATCCGATACCGGAGAGTATGTGTCAAAGTAGTCAAAGCCTTCGTGCTCGATAGCAGTCTCTGACCACCAACCTGGCCTTGTACTTGTCTATAGACCCATATGCCTTGTATTTCCATTTGAGTATCCATTTACACCCCAATGGTTTATTTCCCGGAGGAAGATCAACCAACTCCCAAGTATGGTTATGCAGAATGGAGCTTATTTCACTCTCAATAGCTTCTTTCCAGAGCGGTGCTTCTGGAGTTGACAACGCCTTAGCAATTGTCCTTGGTTCATCATTAACCATATAAGCTACAAAGTCATGACCGAAGGATTTATCCTTCCTGGCCCTTTTACTTCGCCTTAGATCCATCTCTCGAGTCTCCAAGTTTCCGAGAATCTGAACACTAGATTCCTGATGTTCACCACTTCGAGATTCACTGATCTCAACCATTTCAGATTCAAGATAAGGACTCCTGCTTGAAGCTTTGTGCATAACTTCATTTTAAGTAGAGGTTATGTCTTTTTTCCTTTCTAGGAAAGGTATCTTCAAAGAATAAAGCATTCCTTGATTCCATAATTGTACCTGGTGGATATCTCGAATATATGACTTATGCACTAAGAAGCGATAAGCACTGTATTTATATTTGCATATCCGATGAATATGCAATTTACAGCCTTAGGCTAATCTTGACACGCTTTGGCTTGGGTACTTCAACCTTTGCCAAACAACCCCACACCTTAAAATATTTGTAGGTGGGTTTCTTTCCTTTCCATGATTCATATGGAGTTTTGTCCTTACTTATGTGGGACTCATAAGAATCAGACATTAGCGGTAAGGACTGACTCCCCACATATTTTGGGAAAGTCCAATTGATAAGCAAGGCATTCATCATTTCTTTAATGTGCGGTTCTTCGTTCATACACCGTTTGATTGAGGTGAGTATGGAGACGCTGCTTGATGAATAATGCCTTCTTGGGCACAATATTCCTCAAAGGCGCTACATATTCTCCTCTATCGCTACGTAATGGATTTAATCCAGAGGCTGCTGGTTCTCAACTTCGCTTTGCGTAACGCCGTAACGCCTCAAAGGTTGCATCCTTACTTAACAAGCAAAGGTAACAATACCTTGTGTTATCGCCAACGAAAGTCACAAAGTAATGCTCCTCTAGTTTGTGCAAACTTCAAATCACATATATCCAGGTGAATAAGTTCTAGAGGAGCGGTATTCTTTCGACTTGATCGAAAGAAGCTTGGTGAGTTTTGCCTCTACGCATACCTCACACTTATGTTGAGGTTTACGTCGATAGACGCAAGAACAACCCATCTTTACCACTTTAAATAGACTTGTAGTTAACGTGTCCTAATCTATGATGCCATAAATTAGAAGACTCAAGCAAATAAAAAGAAGGTTCAACTTTATTTTCTTGACGCAATACGCATACGGCATTCACTTTGGAAGAGGCCTTCACAACGAAGCATCTCCTACAAATGTGTCATTTTTAGCGTAGTACAAACTTATTGATTCAAACACTAGCCTAAAATCAAGATTAACCAATAAAGGTCCGTAAACTAAATTTCTTCTAATTTATGGGACGGCATCACTTCCTTCAGAGCGAGTTCATGCCTAAGTCATCTTCAGACCACCTTCCAACCCCTAGCACGTCCGAAGCCGCTTGTTGCCCATGAATGCCTTCTTGTCGGTGAGTGTACGTGGAGAAGACATCTTTGTTGGAACAGATGTGTCTTGTTGCACTGCGGTCCACCCACCATCGCGATCGGATTCTCTCAACCGTTGGCTTCTAGCACCACGCGTCGAGAAATCTCAATCATGTCATCCAGGAGCGTGTCCTGACGACATTAGCTTCGAGCCTGCCTTCGACTCGCTTTGCTATTGCTCGCCTTGAGCCATGGGATTCCTTGATCCCTATGACCAGGTTTCCCACAAAGTGATGACAATTACCTCGAATATCTCTGCTGCAGGGCTTTGCCGCCTTTCTCTGAACTTCCGCTTTTTGCTTGAGTTCCCTTTGGCCTCAAATTTCCGCATTTGCCTTTGCCTCAAAGATGTTGTCTACCCTTTGGCAAGGTCTTCTTATTATCTTCCCTGGATTTGCGCTTTGATAACAAGCTCTTCAAAGGTCATCTCCTTTGTCTGAGTTTCAAGTAACTCATAAACTCATTCCATGAAGGAGGTAACTTTTTCAATCGCCGATGCAACCAAAATCGCCGCTTGGCTTTCCCTTCCAAATCCAGGTGATGTAAAAATCATTTGGAATTCCTCGGACTTTGGGACATCATTGTCTTCTTTGTCCACCATTTGGAATTTTAGAAATTTCCCAACGATGAACTTCTTAGTACCCGATTCATGCGTGTTGTACTTCTTGGCGCTTTTTCCTACGCTCTTATAGCGCTAACGGTACATTAATCAGATCGTAGAGGGTCTCGCCAAGGCTCAAGATATAGTTCTTGCACATGAAATTGCTATGATTCCACGCATCACGAAACATCTTCATGCGCAATCGACATGGATACTGAAGGCCCTTCACCCGCTTTCAAAGAAAGCGAAGAGTCTATTTCATCTCCATCTTGTGGAGGATCTTCCGTAGGAACCGAGCCATGCCCATAATCATAAGTAGAACAACATCTTTTGCCGCCATCTCTTAAATTCTCGATCCCATGAACTTTTCAGTATGATCACGGTGGTGTGAAGAAGGGTGGAGCTCCAATAGTCTGAAGGCGGCAGTGTTATTGCCTTGAACAGAGCAGAACATTAGCAAGCCGAAGGCGGCGAGTTACTTCCTTGTCCAAAGATGGCGGCGAAGGGAGGCAAAGAACGCGTTCTCGGAGGCAACAGAGAGCGACAACATCGGTCATATTTCCAGTCATGTTATAGTAGTTACCGTAAGCAAATATTGTCTTAAGCTGTTGGGTTTACAAAGGATTGCAGGATGAAAATTACAAATAACTGCTTATGTATGAATTGAAATTACAATTCAACTAGAAAACTGAAAATTACAAAGATGAACAAGAAAAATTGAAAAACTGCTGCTTTGAGTCGAGTGTGGCACTCATTCTTAAGACAATATTGCCTCGTATGTATTCTTTATAATGCCCCGGACAATTTGTCTCCCAAGATAAAACAAAGAATGGAACACTTGAGCAAAGGAAACTCAAATGCTATGCGGAAGAATATTGAGTAATCGTAAATGATGCTTGGAAGATGTAAGAAGAAACTGCTTTGCTTGTGTATTTTCGGTATATTGTAAGTGTCTCAACAATGGTGTAAGCGGGTGTTATATGAGTGAGGGAGCAACAGAAAACTGCCCATAAGTGCCATATTATCGCCAAGTAATGGCCATTATGGAGGTAGTAATGTCACCAAAATAAATGGTGAAGAACACCGACTGATTGACCATTATAGAGGAGTAATTCAACAAAATAAATGGTCAATTGAGCTGTTGTGCATTTCTCGCTTGGATCAGTCAAATTACTTTCGAAACTTCTGTGGACCAAACTGCATATCTTGAAACTTCAGTGACCAAACTGCATATCCGCAAAGTTCTCTCGCCCAAAAAGATAATATCCGTGGAACCCGAAAAACTGCACTGGACGGAGCAAGCGGCAAGGCTGTGTGGTCTTTCCTCGAACCGGGCACATCTAGGTCCTCCTCATTTAAACACATGGGATACTCTTCGGTCCCAAACCCCAAACCAATTTCGAGTCTTATATACACAACAATTCTTTCTTCCTCTACCGATGAGGGAGAATTGATCACACACCATACTTTTCCATGCTTCAAACACCTTACTTCGTGAACCAATATCTCTTTCATTTCTCAATGAAATTTGACGATTCTTGGCCCTACGGTTATCTACGTACTTAGTAGATCATGCATGTGTGAAGAACCGAATTCTCCAACATATGTAACACTAGTGTTTAAGCCGTTAAAGTTGGTCGGTCGCAACTCTCGCTAAAGGCTAATTTCCAGCCAAAGCCTAATTTCATGCAAAAAGAGTCAACAATTTGAAAGAATATATTCTTTTCATGTTTGGAGTGTTTTACAGTATTTTTTATTATGAATATGAGTCAATTTTATTCCTTTAAACGCACTTAGAAAGTGTGTGCATGATATGAGTCAACTTATATACTTCGAAAGAAGTATCAGAATGGATCCCTTATGTATTATCGTGTCTGGAATTAGCAGTAGCGAAAGTTTGAATTTTGCCAAACACTGGCTAAACTTCAAATAACTTTTAAATATTGGATATAGTTTAAATGGTACCATCACAAACGGCTACCTAATGTCATCACACATACCAGTGGCGGAGCCATGATTTTTCGTAAGTGAAACTTACACAAATGACTACACTTTGGTTTTTTTAAGACATAGCTATACTTTTGATAATTACATTTTGTAACTACAGTAAAGTGTATTCAAAATCCATCTATATTTCAATTTTTGTTGTATTCAAGTCAGATTTTGTTATATTCAAGTCAGATCTATTCATTTCTATACAATTCAGGTGTATTCAACTCAGTTGTATTCATTGATAGCTACTTTTACACTGTATTCAACTTATTGTATTTAAAAATCAGTTGTATTCAAACAACATAAATGAAAAAAAAATAATGTATTCAACTTATTGTATTCAAACAACATAAATACAAAATATATATGGACATTCAGTTGTATTCAAAATATATTGTATTCATTTGTATACAAAAAATTCTCCTTCGAAATACAGGCAAAAAATATATAAAAAACAATCTACTTTACACTAAAAAATAGTGAATACACTCGAATCTGAAAATACAAGAAATAAAATACACTCCAATCGGTTTGTTCGCCGGAGTTCAATGTGATTTTTCGGCGCCCGCTGGATCTGAGCCACCATTTTAGATCAAAGAAAATACACTCCTGCGCCACCCATATCTGAGAAAATACACTCTAGCAACAATGATACCGGCGTCGGCGGCCAGATCTGAGAAAATACACTCAGGCAACAATAATACCAGCACCGTCTAGATCTGAGTTTTCGGAAATAATGATATCGGCGCCGGCTAGATCTGAACGGACAAAACAATGAGAAATACACTTCGTCGTCATCAACGGGCAGAGTTAGGCCCACTAGTCGGAATCACATTCATGACCAACACTAACTTTTTATCATCCAATAGAGCAACATTTAGACCACCAAAATGGGCATTCATGTCCAACACATTGTAACACCCCGAACTATGGTCGGGTAAAACACGGCACTTGGTGCCTTATATGACCAAGTGAGCCACATGACTTGATTGTCAATATGGGCATCAAAATATGCAATAATGATAATAATAAAATGTGTAAAATATAGTACTGAAATGTAGTCTAAAATATATTGCAAAAATATCTGGAATTATGATAAGTCTGGAAATAATATTACTGACATGATGAACTAGTCTAGTCTATGAAATCTCTGACACATGAGTCTGCAAAATAATTTATCAGGACAAGGCCCTGGCATACCTCTACTATAAACCATAATCATGAAAGTAAATAGACTGACACCCCGAACGAAATGAGGCTCACCAATTGATGATACGAGTGAAGTCCTAGCGTATAGCTCCGTTGTCCTGAAACTCAGCACATGCACTGTGAAGTGCAGGCCCCATGAAAAGGGAAGTTAGTATATTTAAATTGTATTGTATGTAAAGCAACTGAATGAATAAGCATGCACATGATATAATATGAGCATGAAACTAAAACTGAAACCTGAACATGAACATGAATGTAACATGTGTAAAATCTGTAAATTGTATATCTGTATATCTGTGAGGGAGAGCAATAGTATAACCGACAACATGAAATCACCACGTGGGTACGTGGAGTCTATATATGAACATAACATGAAAGGATTCAATCAGTAATCTGAAGGTATTATCCTGTGGGCGGAGCAACCCTTATCCTACACTGACAGATGTAGTTTCAGGCTACTAGAGCCTTTTCGGTAATTTATGCAACTTTCAAAACATGTACTTGAAAATAATTGAATTGTAAGCTCATGAATTTCATAAATACAACTTGTAAACATGATTTGTGATAATTTAACATGAACATAAATACATAATATATCTTGTGAGAAAATATGTATACTTTCATAGGTTAAGTAATAATGATTCATGACTTGATAATTAAGAACCCATAGAATTTAAATATGCATTCATGGATTACGGATATGTTCATGACAATCATAATGACCAATCATGAATACAATTGACGAATTATAATAGAGACATGACATAATATTACATATAGTTAGGGTTATCGTGATATTGGAACAAAACCCTAAGTTATGGAATTTCATGGTTTCATGGAATAACGTGGCGTGGGGAAGAACATGGATATTGTCACACGTGGATAGAAGCTCTACATACCTTATTCGCTCCAAACTTGTATTTAAAAATCCGAACTTCAAAGATTGAACCTTGAAACCTTGGATTGGGTTTATCTTGAAAATCATGGGTTAAGAACAATAAATTTCTACTTAGAATTCATGTACGACGTTAGAATTCACTTGAAATACTTGGAATATGCTTACCTTGATGTAGGAGAAGGTTGGGAAGAGAGGACCTTCGTTCTAGGGCTTGAGAATATGAAAAACTGATTTTGGAACTAAGTCTGTGTATTTATATTGTTCAATCCGTCGGGACATTTACGATTTAGATAGACGAACCGTTGAATTTTCTACGGTCTGGGTCTGGATAGTAGAATTTTATCGGTCCGTATAATTAGGTCGTCTTGAAATTCCTAATTTTTCAGTGATATGTAAAAGTTGGAGGGATTTGATGGTAAAAAGGACAGACCGTATAATCTTTTACGGTCCGTAAATTTTACAGGGGTTCCGTCGAATCTCAAAACAAATTGACGGTTCAAGTTGACGGTCTGTAATATATTTTATTACCCTTCTTCTTTACGGTCGATCTTTTCCTTTGTTAGGTCCACTATTCATGTTCTGGTTGTTCCGAAGGTACGAACCGAGGCTATCTCATATAGCTGCCATTGATAGATCCGTATAATCCAGCGTAAAATCTGATCTGCAAAATTAAAACTGGGTTTCAACTTTAAACTCCCCGTTTGGGTTTCCTAAACCCCTGAATCATAAACATGGATTAATTTAAAGGTATGAGGTGTTACACACATTTCTAATCATATTATAGGGAGGAGAAGGGTTATCATCACCAGGTCGCTTTGGGTGATCGAAAAATATTAAAGGTGAAAGAAGTGACCAATAATTGTTAATTGCTGAGGCCCACTTGTCGTGTGAATGAGATGGAGAGGAGAGAGGTGTTGTATTCGTGGTTCGTTGCCGGAGCTTCGGCAGTGAGGCGGCGGCGGAAAGAGGGACGGAGAGAGAGAGGTGAGGGAGAAGAGAAGGATGAAGGATAAATACAAGTCATAAACCTAATAGATATTGATATAGCTATGGATGGTAATTAACATATAACTTTTAGTTATGAGATATAATTAAAACAAACTATAGTTACTAAATAAAATTAGGTACTAATAGTTAGTCATGTCAAATAAATTTTCCTTTTCGTAAGAGGGTTCAAAAATATAAAGAACTTAACACACTGAGAAGTCAAGTGATTCAATATCTATTATATACATTAAAAATAATTTTAACTTTATATATATCGTATAATTTTTCGATGATGTTTGAATCCCTTACTGGATCCGACGCTGACACATACCTAAACCAAAACAAAGGTCCAAATGCGCTTTAATCCCAAATAAACGGAGGTCGGTTGCACAATAGCATCACCTTAAATAATTTTTTTGAAAAAGCAAGAAAAGATAGCAAATATAATTTCACACAGAGATCCTACCAACATAGGAAAGGGTCTATATAACTTTGGTACTTGCCATGCATTGATCCAACAAGAGACTTTGCATGAATTTTTACGTACTGAATGGAAATTACAGACTCCCTTTCATAGTCTATTAATAGAGACCTCACTAGGCAGTTATTATATCTTAGACTAAACTACACATAAGCTATGGTTTTGTACTTTTGAAATCATTGTATATATAAACCTCTAGATCTAGACATTAGGTTCTTTCCTTAAAAATTTTAAAGAAAAGGGAAAAAGCTGGATAAAAATCTGTCACTATACAAAAAATTATAACGATCTTATCAACAATTTCTCGTATGTGTTTGTCTTCTTTAGTCGTAAAAATTGTTAGTACTGGATTTTCATATCAAATTATATTAATTTATTGTGATTTAATAATAGATTAAGGTGACAACTTGTATTAATTTACTTCGATTTTGTGATAGAATACATATAATGTATTTATAAAATTAACGAAAAACACCGAGTGATTAATTTCTTTTCCATATTTGCGTCATAAGGTTAGCAAAGGCAAATGCGTCTATATTTCAATCTCTAACGTAATTAACAATGTTATGACTATAGATCTTGTTTCTTTAATTTTGGTAGTATTCAGGTCAATTTAGACCCATCTCAATTATTTCACCTTAATATATGCAATCTTCCACTAGCACAATCACTGAGTAACTCTTTAATCTTTCCTAGAGCTCTTTTTTTTCTTGACATATCATGAATTCCATGAATCGCATTCAAGTATGTCGTTGTGACATTAAAATACTCAAAATTTGTCTGATGAGAAATAGAGGAAGCTGAACAAGCAGTCAATGGAGGTACTGTTGGATATTTTTGCTCTATGGTACTTTATAAAGCAGTACGGGAAGTATATAACTATTACAAGTATTCGAAAGGATAACCAAAGATTCAATAGTTCAACTAGTAATATGAAAATTACAATATAACCATAAAACTGAAATTACAATTTTGTTGAAGACGGGAAAATGGAAACTGGTTTTGCTGAGTCGAGTGTGGCACTCTGTCCTTAAGACAATATTGCCCCGTATGTATCCTTTATACGTCATGGACAATTTGTCTCCCAAGATAAAACAGCAATGGAACACTTGAGCAAAGGAAACTCAAGAGCTACCGTGAAGAATATTAGTAGCAAAATGATGCCTTGGAAGGTGTAGGAAGAAACCGCGTTTTACTTGTGTATTTTTCAGATTTTGCGGTATCATATATGTATGTTCTTAGTGCTCAACAATGGTGTGGTGGGTGTTTATATAGGTGATGGAGGTTGGAAATCGCTTCCATAATAGCCAAATAATGGACATTATGGAGTAGTAAAGTCACCAACATAAATGATGAAAGACCAACGGATTTGGGCCATTATAGGAGGAGTAATTCAACCAAAATAAATGGTGAATTGAGTGTCGCTTGATCGTCAAATTTCACGCTCGAAACTTTGAGACTAAACTGTACATCTTGAAACTTCAGGACCAAATCGTACATCTAAAAGCACTCTGGGTCCGAATCAGACATCTGGAACTTCGGGATCAAACTGTACTTGGCAAAGTTCTGCAGCCCAAAAAGATAATATCGAGGCCCACATTACGACCCGTGACCTGGTGAACTCCGAGAACCCTGAATCCACCTGGACGACGGACACATGGCGGCAAGGCCAAGCGTATGGTCTTCTCAACCGGCACATTTCCAGTCCTCCTCCTTAAACACACATGGGATACCCTTTGGGGTCCCAAACCCCAAACCAATTCTCGAGCCTTATATACACAATAATTCTTTTTCTTCCTGCGGATAGGGAGAATTGAACACAATACCACACTTTTCACGCTTCAAATACCTTGCCGTGGACCAATATCTCTTTCATTTCTCAATGAAATTTGACGATTCTTGGCTCCTGGTTATCTATCGCATTTAGTAGATCATGCAGTGTGAAGAGCACCGATTCTCCAACATACGTAACACTAGTGTTTAAGCTGCTAAAGTTGGTGGTCTTGCAACTCCCGCCAAAGGCTAATTTCCAACAATCCCCTCTTGAAAGAGATTTTGGCGCACTCACATGGTGTCTTTTCATTTCGGCAAGAATATTTGACCGATGTTGCATGGAGAGCAGAAATTAGCCTCTTTGAACCTTCCATAAATATCACCTGACTTCATCACTACGCTGAACGTGATGTCTTGAACCGCCAGTTTAGTGTAAGCCAAGACAATGATACCAACACAACAAATTCCCTTACTCTCTTCTTCGTAATATTTTATCCGCTTTGGCCATGGACAACGCCTTGGATTCTTAAGTGCCGTTCATTTTGAGGCCGTCCTGCGACTTAAATAGGTGGTCTCCTACAAGGTATCTCGCTATACCCTACTTCACGTGTTAGGAACCATTAAAAGTTTCCCAAAACCTAACCTCAATCTGTTGAAAAGCATTACATGTTTTGAAAACTTAACCTTTACTCACACTATAGATAGCACTTAAAGTCTATCGCGAACGGCTTTGGATTTGGTGTTTCTTTTCAAATCACTATCCGGCTCATGCTTCCAAGCGATCAACCGAACTTTACATACTTAGTTTTCCCATTGAACCAAATTACCGGGATCTCCGCAGCAAGGTTGTTACCATGTATTGGTCCGTATATTTTGGGTTTTAAGCCCATTCCCTAGACAGTAACACTTGATCTCCTGGCAGTCCTTAGTTAGTAAACAAGAAGTGACACCGTGATGATCAATCGCCATACGGTCCTTTATGTCTCCCGCACAAATCCTGACAGATATGTCCAGGCTGCGTTATCCGTGTCCTTCCTAAAGCCGACGGCTAGCCCGCGATGTATCAGCTGAAGCGTACGGGTTTCTCCCAATAGCGGACGCCTCAGGAGTCGTGAAGTTACTCAACTTCTTTCATGCTTTGTATAAAGCGATAAACCTGATTCCATCATGAATCAGCCTATGCAAGTTTGCTTAAAGGATTTTCCAAGACCCACCATACACATTTACTTGGCTTTGGTGTTCTCCAGATTCGATGTCATGTTTGTATCACCGTGTTCTCCCGTGAATCCTGGACATCCGTAATACTATAATCCGAAGATGTTTAATAATTCGTGATATCGCCATATCCGACTTAACGCTCTATTAAACATGTATTAAGATCATCGCGAAGCTTAGTTCAATCGATCTATTTGTAGGGACGATACCAGGTCGAACGTAGTGTATAATACATTCAACTACACGTGGTTCAGGCGTGATCGCTTCCTTGTCTACGGGTACCATGATTCCAATCAGTTCTATGATTCATATCCATTGATGGCTTCCAACGAGCCAACTATCGACGATCCGTTAGATGTCTTTAGAAATCCAATTCCTAAGATGTCATCCTCAGATATCCATATCTTCATATCGAGACTTTGTTTCAATATGACTTTTACTTTTTCATATCATTGATTCTCCAACTGCTGGCTTTCTAACTCGTGAGTCAATATTTCGTGGTCGATTCATTGTTTATTTTATCTGAAACTTTCAGGACCAAAATGTAGACATTTCGTGGACCAAGATGAAAGTTCGTGAAAAGGCCCCAAATCGTAAAACCAACTTTGATTCTCTTCTTCCAACTCTCTGGTCGGGAAGGCTGTTTAACATTCATGTCACGCAAGACTGCAATGGCCTATGATGTTAAGCTACCCTCAGGTGAGCACATGTACAAGTAGCCGAGGCTTTGAACTCGTCAAAGATCCATCTACTTTGTACTCACTTTTAGTATCATTTTTCACAACCCAAAGGTTCTTTTCCCTGAGGAAGATCAATCATTACGCAAGTATGGTTCTATATGATGGAATATATTTCTCTCTTTAGCTTCTTTCCAAAGCGGTATTTTGAGATAACAATTATTTGTTAATTGTCCATGGTTCGCTTAACCATACAAGCTGAAGGACTGGAACAAGTCTTTGTCCCTCTTGTCTGTCTTGGTTCAACATCTAGAATCCACTGAAGCCTGCAGATCGAATATTAAGTTCCTGGATAGCCAAGAACTCGAGTCCTGGTAGATACAGGGCGTCTAGTTGATGATAAAGCCCTCAAGGGTTCTTGTTAACCTTGAGCAATTACTCCTTTTCCTTTTCAAGGAAAGTTATCTTATAAGAATTCAAGATTCTTGACGCCAAGAGGCGATAAGTACTACTGTCATTTACTGGATCCAAAGGGATATGCAATCTCAGCCTTAGGTCGAACTTCGACTGTTTTAGTCCACCTTCTACCAAGCCACCCATCACAATCTTTGTATGTAGAGATCATTTTCATGTCTCACACGAGAGTTATCCTTATCCTTATGCGGAGTTATCGAGAATCGCATTATGGTAAGGATCGCCTTACCCACATAATTTAGGCGTATCGGTTTGGCCATTAACACCTGCTAGAGTAATGTGAATAGTCGTTTAATGAACGCCGTCACATTCTCCTCTATCGCTATGAATTTCGCAATCCATAGGCTTAGTTGATTTTCAACTTCGCTTAGCGCTTATCCGCTTCAACAACTTCATCTTTGCTTTTTAATGTATTAAAGGATTCCATACGTTGTACCATCATCACCTAAGATCACAACGCATTACTTGTCTCCCCCTCATTTTGTATAAACTTCAAATCACCTAAGTAGGTGTGACTAAGTTCTGTATGAGCTGCGTCTTCTTTCGCTATTCCCTTGGACGATTTGGAAAGGTGATTTTGCCTCTTCGCCTACCTCACATTCATTTTGAGGGTTTATGTGAAAAGGAGGCAACAATCTCATATCGTTAGCTTTTGAATGACTTACTATTTAAATACGTGGTATCATTCATTTGGCTAGTATTATATTGTATCATTCTTAGTTATTACACTGTTTGGGTGGTCTCAACTAACCAACTTAACCAACAACGTCCCTTTAAACCAAGTTAGGAACATGTATCACCTCTTTTAGAGTGATCCATTCCTGAAAGTCCTATTGAGGACAACCTATCCAAACTCTTTGATTTTAGAGGTGGCGTTGCTCACATGAACAACCTCTTGCCGTTGTTAGTATGCGAATGCTTGATCATGTGATCTCGATACTCTAGCTCCACTTCAATTGCTTTGGTGAGTGTCCAATTTCTTATCGCTTTCTTTAGGCCTTGAGATCATTAAGACACGGAAACTCGCCCACCACACTAGTGTCCATTACTTTTCCTATGAAATGAATTTCACCGCCGAGTCACCAACGAGGCTTTATATGACCAGTGTCCAATATCATCATATCAGCAATTTTGGCCCACTCCAATGCCTGGAGGCTTTGTATGATCGAGTGTCCAATATCATCCCATGAAGGATCTTTCGCCAAATAGTATGACGGAGTTCACGCCTTTAACTTTTGTGACTCTTCCGTTAAGATTGGTGCCCGTGATAATTCTTGGCGCTTACTTAAGAGTGGTAATAGCTTATGATAGTGGATCTTTTCTCCATCGTGTGCAACATACTTTTAACAATTACACTTAAAAGAACTGATCTTTTAAGTCGCTTACAATCCAATCTTTATACTGGGAAAGAAGATAAGATTAAACGATTTTAGCGTAAGGAATATAAATTATTTTCATATTCCTCTCTTACTTTAATCCATTTTAATCGACATCATTTAATCTTTATTCTTGACAAGTAAGGAAACCCTACTTATCCCAATTCGATTCTCACTACACTACTTCATCAAACCGAGTGTCCAGCTCCTTCTTACCATTATTCGGATATTTTATGCAGGGATGATATGGCCTTCACGCAAAGATAGAAGTACATCTTCGCCTTCTCTCCTCTTGTCCCAGCTTGACATCCTCAGGCTCGAGACGCTTGTTCCAACGATAAAGCCTCGTAAGCGGTGACACCTTGAACACGTTCATCATCATCACTCTCTTCTACCAGAAAACCATTTCCATATCCCTATTTGGTCACACAACGTTTGACCGACATCTTTCGAACACTAATAATAATACTATACAAATATTGTCTTAAGTTGTCAGTATATTTGCTCACATGGTACTTTATAAAGCGCACGGAAAGTATATAACTATTACAAGTATTTCAAAAGGATAACCAAAGATTCAATAATTCAACTAGTAATATGAAAATTACAATATAACCACAAACTGAAATTACAATTTTGTCAAGGCGGAAAAATGGAAACTGGTTTTACTTTGAGTCAGTGTGGCACTACTGTCTAAGACAATATTGCCCGTATGTATCCTTTATATCCCCTGGACAATTTGTCTCCCAAGATAAAACAACAATGGAACACTTGAGCAAAGGAAACTCAAGAGCTACCGTGAAGAATATTGAGTAACGAAATGATGCCTTGGAAGGTGTAGGAAGAAAGCCCATTTTGCTTGTGTATTTTTCTCAGATTTTATGTATCATATATGTATGTTCTTAGTGCTCAACAATGGTGTAAGTGTGGTGTTTATATAGGTGATGGAGGGCTGAAAAACTGCTTCCATAATAGCCAAATAATGGACATTATGGTAGTAAAGTCACCAACATAAATGTGAAAGACCAACCATTGGCCATTATAGAGGAGAGTAATTCGGCCAAAATAAATGGTCAATTGAGTGCCATGCGTTCTCGCTTTTGATCACATACATCTTGAAACTTCAGACGGCTGCGTGGCCCATGGCTCGTGGCCCATGAACCCGAACCCGAACTGGAACCGACGGACGAGCAAGCATGGCAGCACAAGCGTGGTCTTTCCTTGAACCGAAGCACATCTAGGTCCTCCCCTCCTTTAAACACATGGGATACTCCTGTGTCCCAAACCCCAAACCAATTTCTCAGTCTTATATACACAACAATTCTTTCTTCCTCCGCCGATTTATGAGAATTGAACACAATACCACACTTTCCATGCTTCAAACACCTTACTGTGGGACCAATATCTCTTTCATTTCTCAATGAAATTTGACGATTCTTGGCCCTCTGGTTTATTCACGTGATTTAGTAGATCATGCATGTGTGAAGAATCGGATTCTCCAACATACGTAACACTAGTGTTTAAGCCGTTAAAATTGGTCGGTCGCAACTTCTGCCAAAGGCTAATTTCCAACAGCTACAAGTAAAAAAAAATGCTGAGAAAATTGTAACTAAATTCACATTTGACTGTACACTTCTACAAAATTTACTTTTATTCTAATGAAAAAAGGGATATAAACTAGTAAAAATCTCTCTGGTTAAAGCACACTATATTATTAGCTACTGACATCATCACTATTATCGATAAATTGCTCGTAGTTAATAGAATTCCTTGATAATTCAGTGCTAAATTAGATAGCGATAAATTGTATTATTTAGCTACAAAATTTATTCGTCATTAATTTCTATTCCGGTGTCATTTTTTGTTGGGGGAAGAGGGGATCTTCTCTTTGTGTAGATTTGTCATCTTCTTATTTAACTAACTAGTTGCTGCCATATATCAGACAACAAGTTTTTTTTTTGTAGAATGGATACTTATATAAATATAAGCATCGAGGATTAATTGTTTGGAGCCATACAGATTTTGGGGACTTGTTGGGTCCTCATCAAAAATATAAGTTTGTAATGTTTGCGTATTACTATTACATGCTGAAATTTCTCTTGTAAAAACAGTTCCTGTGATGCCTTCCCAAAAAGCTTCATTTACAAACACCGGAGGAACTGCCAGCAACTTCATCTTGCCAAAAAAAAATCCTTTAGCTCCTTCCTTCGCTAGCAGATCAGCCACTCTATTCTGTTTTCGGTATGTGTGGCTGATTTTTGGGCACTCCAACTGCTACATCAATAGCCTGCATTCATGAAGAATGAGATCATAAATAGGAGAACTCTATTTTAACATTCGAATTACCTCTATTGAGTCAGTGTGCACTTCTAATGGGGTTGTTTTTTTTTATCCAGAACTAGTTTTAACCCCTGCATCAAAGCTGTTAGTTCTGTAAGTGTATTGGTGGCATGAGGTGTTCATCTTTCCTTTTTTTTACTCTCAGCCATTGCTGAGAAGAGAAAATGCTCAAAAAATTTCTTTTTTTTTCGTCGAGATTGGATTGGTGAGAAAAAGAAAATGGAAAAGACCTCTTCTTTAGCGGCCTCGCTTTGTTAGCTTCTGATTAGTAATACTAGTTTGTAGTCTTTAATGACCATTACTAACCTAATGATTTTATTAGTAAATATAATTTTTATATCTCTACATAAAATTTAAACTCATTATGTTTTACGTGATATTATATTATAAAAATCTTTTTTCAGGGTGTAGAAGTTAAAAACTCTTAATTAAGGAAGGTTTACACCGTACATGTCAAGGTTCTATACCTGTCAAGTCCCATTTTCAGTCTGCTCCTCACGTTTTTGGGGATCTGCTAAACAGTACCCTTTAATTTAATTTCTTCTTCCTCTCTGTTATATATTACATTGAATATTTAATGAGCTGATGATACAGGTCCACATACTGACCATTTTACACAAATAAATAACCCAAAAAAGAGACTGTTCTCTCTGTGTTAAATTTTTGTGTGAAGTACTGAAAAAGAAGGTTCGTCAAACTGGACCTTATTTCAGGCTGCTGCTTCTATACATTTTTTACCAATAAGAGTTGTGGGTAGTAAATATTTCCTCATTCTTAATTATAGATTTTGAGTTAGAGTTTTATATATGGAATAGCTTTTGTTACGGAGCGATTTATCCTGCATACAAAATTTCTCGATGTGAATTCGGATTTAGTTGAAATCCAGTGTGAACACCAAACACTAACTGGAATACGAAATTAAAAATAACTCAATATTTTGTATCAACAAGAGTTGTGTTGGAGAGATAATTAAGTACTTTATTTTTAGCCAGCACCTCTCGGGGTCTAGCCATGAGAACAGAGACACCTTTGTTATAAGGATCACTTTACCTTCAATGTGAAACTTCCTGGTATAAATTCGGATTTAGTCGAGCCTCAATACAAGTATTGGACACCGGGTAGAGAATAAAAGCTCAATATTTTGTACTACAAGTTCATTAATTACTGGAGATGGAGCCGCCTTTATTAGGGAGCAATTTACTTCCAATAGGTCACGGGTTCGAGCTGTGAAAGCAGTCACTAATGCTTGCATTAGGGTAAGTTGTTTACATCACACCTCTTAGGGTGTGGCCCTACGAACCCTGCTAAGGCGGATGCTTTGTACATCGGCTGCCCCCACCTTACTCCGATAGATAATTTCCGACATAAATTCAAATTTAATCGAGCTTCAATATAAATATTGAACACTTAATTTGAAAACAAGATCAATATTTTTTACTGTAAGTCCATTTATTATAGGAGAGCTACTCATAGGCCATTAAGCTGCAACTAGCAGCAGTTGCAGCTGCTTAATTCATAACTATTTATTTACTAGCCACTACTACCTCATTCTTTACCTCATCTCTGATGCATTTACGCTTCTTTTTCCTCCTTTCCTTTAATCTATGATACCCCTTTCATCAATTTGTCATATTCCTAAGTCATGGCGAGAGTATTCTGTAGCTGTGCTTGAATTTGAAAGTCTGATTAAAGATAAAGAGATTTTATGCCTTCCATCACAATCCTTGGTGATAGACACATTACAAAATATATATATATATATCAAAATATATAGACACATCACAACCGTTTATATATATCAAAATAATTCATTTTTGTTTTATTTGTGTGGTACAATTTTTCAACAAAGAAAATTCAGAAAATTATATTACATGTCACACACACAGGATATGAACACGTGATAAAAAAATAATTGATGATACTCCTTTCCCGGCACTAAAATATTCTTTTATGTTACTGAAATTCAACATTTATATATAACTAAAAAAATCTATTTGTATAGCTGGAGATAGAGAAAAATAGAATGATTTGGACTTTCAATTAAGATTTTTCTTGCAGCCGGTCCCCTAGGGGTGAACACATGCTTTGGACACCTATAATTTAAACATACGGTAAAATATAATCTATGAAACACTACTAAAAATATACAATTTTTTTACCAAATTTCCAACGCCACTGTGTTCATGGGAAACGATTTTCGGAAATCCAGATTTTTTATGGGATTCGGATGAGGACCGGACACAAGGATTTATTGTACGCAGCTTATTGATGCAGTATAATTTTTTGACGAAGAGAATTCATAATTGAACCCCTTGCCTGCTTTTCCCTGCAGGTAGTGGTGGATCCAGAGTGTTCGTTGGGGTTCATTGAAACTCAGTAATTCTTGTATAAATCTAGTATATGTAGTATTAAAATATTTATAAAAAATTAATAGTAAACCTCATTTATTATTGTCCATTAACTTTATATAGTTGTAGAAACTTAAAAACTTTAAATTCTAGATTCGCCTCGTCCAGCTGATAAATATTGGTCTCTTCCTATACTGTTTTCTAGAGTTTACCCTCGTGATCTTCTTACAAATGGAGAGAGAAGAGTACTGAATGGTGCATATAGAAGAAAACAAGTATGCAATATACTACGAAGTAGTAGTGCTGGGGAGTAGAAAGTTGTAAATTTTGTCAGAAAGATAAAGAAGAGGCGTGAAAATAGCTCAACGCATCTTGTCTGTGTTTTTAGGCCTTAAAAGGGGACCATATACTCCCCCTTAGATGGTGACTTTTGATTTATCCTTCGTTTACTTTCCCTCCCAATTCACTTAATTTGCTATCAAAAATCAATTTCAAGTTTTACATGAGTGAGCGGAAGAGAAAAGATTTACATCAAAGAAGTTCATCATATATTATATTATGAAAAATATTAATGTTATATATATACGTACAATATAATTTTTTGACAAAGGGATTCGGATAAACCCGCTACAACTCTCTAGCTATGCTTCTACTTAATGTCCATTAACATGGAACAAAATTTCGTTAAACATTTATATAGATGGACAAAATAAAAAAAATTACATTATCAGATAATTTAAGATAACTATAAATATCTTTATTATTTAGAATCATAACATGGAAAAACGATAGACTATCCGTTATAATGTCATTTTTAAGATGGCAAGAATGCCCGAAGAATGGAGGTGGAGTACAATGATTCCTTTGTACAAGAACAAAGGTGACATCCAGAGTTGCAACAACGATAGGGGTATCAAGTTGCTAAGCCACACTATGAAAGTTTGGCAAAGGGTCGTGGAGATGAGGATGAGGATGAGGATGGGGATGAGAAGAGGCGTGTCTATTTCTGAGAACCAATTTGGATTCATACCGGGACATTCGACTACAGAAGTTATTCATCTTATTAGGAGGTTGGTGGAGCAGTATAGGGAGAGGAAGAGGGCCTTACATATGGTTTTCATCGACATCGAGAAAACATACGACAAAGTCCCAATGGAGGTTCTATGGATATGTTTGGAGGTTAGAGGTGTACATGTGGCGTACACTAGGGCGATCAAGGATATGTATGATGGAGCCAAGATCACGGTACGGACAGTAGGAGGAGACTCGGAGCACTTTCAGTGATGATGGGGTTACACCATGGATCAGCTCTTAGCCCATTCTTATTTGTCTTGGTGATACATGGACTGACGCGACAAATTCAAGGGAAGGTGTCATGGTGTATGTTATTCGCAGATGACATAGTCTTGATTGGGGAGACTTGCAGCTGAGTGAACGATAAACTGCAGGTTTGGAGACAGACTCTAGAGTCTAAAGGGTTCAGGCTGAGTAGGACCAAGACAGAATACTTGAAATGCAAGTTTAGTAACGAGAGCGACCATGAGACAGGCGTGGAGGTGAGGCTTGGTACTCAGGTCATTCCAAAGAAAGGAAGTTACAAGTATCTCGGGTCTATTATCTAAGGGAATTGAGAGATTGATGATGATGTCACATATCGTATTGGTGCAGCGTGGATGAAATGGAGGCTCGCATCTAGAGTTTTATGTGATAGAAAGGTTCCACCAAAACTTAAAGGCAAGTTCTATAGGGTAGTGGTTAGACCGACTATGTTGTATGGGGCGGGTTGTTAGCCAGTCAAGACTTAACACATCCAAAAGATGAAAGTTGCGGAGATGAGGATGATGAGATGGATGTGTGGGCATACAAGGAAGGATAGGATTAGAAATAATGATATCCGAGACAGAGTGAGAGTGGCCTCGATGGAGGATAAGATGTGGGAAGCGATGTTGAGATGGTTCGGGCATGTGCAGAGGAGAGACACAAATGTCCCAATGAGGAGGTGTGAGAGGTTGGCTATGGACGGGTTCATGAGGGGTAGAGGTATGCCGAAGAAGTACTGGGGAAAGGTTATTAGACGAAATATGGCACAAGTGCAACTTACTGAGGACATGTCCTTAGATAGGCGGTTGTAGAGGATACAGATTAGGGTAAAAGGGTAGTAGGTAGTTGAGCGTAGTCCTACTTACGCTTACATACTGGTAGTTATAGTACTATTATTGTAGCCCTGCTTAGCCTATCATACTAATAAGCGCAGTATTATTTTATAGTTCTATGTCCTTTGATTTCTGTTGTTGTATGTTCTTTCACGTGCTTTGTTTATCTTATTTACTTGCGTTAGTTACTGCTTCTTTTTTCAAGAATGTTTTATCATGGCCGTTTCGCTTTTGTTACGCTCATTTCATACTGTTTTAAATTTCTTGTCCGGGTCTAACCGTTTCTCTTGCTTTTGCTTATGCTATATTTTTTCTTGAGCTGAGGGTCTTTCGAAAATAACCTCTCTACTAACCAAAGTAGAAGTAAGGTCTGCGTACACTCTACCCTCCCCAGACCCCACGTTGTGAGATTTCACTGGATATGTTGTTGTTTTTGTATCCGTTATAACACGTTAAATTATACTGATATGTGTAAGCAAGGGCGGATCTAGGACCCCCTCGACAAAAAATTATATTATATATTTACGGTAATATTTTTATTTGTTATGTACATTATAGATTTTGAATCCCCTAAACATAAAATTAGAGTTTGATTTAGTGGTTAATGGGGTTCAAAATTCACTTTGAGGTTACATTTTCCTTTTTCGAACACCCTTAGTGAAAACTCTGAATCCGAATTTACAATATTGAATGTGTACATATAAGTGAAAAACGGGGCAGATGTAGAGGATCGGCTATGGGTTCACGTGAACCTCATAGTTTTTCCATAGAGACCATGTATATATATTATAAAAAATTCACTTAATAAATTTCAAATTCTAGATCCACCTCTAATTATATCTTTAACTTCTTTTACCGCTTCACTTAATAAAGTAAGATCTTTTACTTCATATAGGATTAAGTCTCAATAACTCCTAGCTAGTTAATGAAGTAAGCTCATATTTTATGGTTCTTTAATTAGATATACCATTGGAGTTTATATTTTCCTGTTGAAATTTGAAATTTAACACTAGATTTAAAGCCCAATTAAGTAATATCTCTATAGTACCCCACCCACCCAAGGTCCCAAAAAAAACATCCAAAACCTAAAGAGGAAGTCATATTTATGAGTTGCTCCCAAAAGTGAAGCATATATAGAACCCTCACAAGTTCTTATCCTCCAACTATCTCTTTCACAAATTGACACAATATCCACAGGTGTAGTAAACTCTCCCTACAACATCTTCTTCTCATTTTTCACTTTTGTTTCTTCAAAACAAACCAATAAAGTTTTCAAACTTTCTCAATAGGACAATACCCTAAAAAGCCTTTTTTTAGGTGGTCCATAGTCTTGAGTACTAGACAAAGAAAGAGTATTTATCAATATATAAAGGGGTTTGAATTTGTGTGTTTTCTTGAATCTTTGCCTTGTTTGGAAGGAGAAAAATAAAAGAGGGTTCAAAAATATGGACTGGAATGGGAATATTAGACCATTTGTTTCAAAACCAGTTCTTGATAATTCTTTCAATTTTCTCTGCAACTACAATTATGATCAATATCCAGGTAAATATATTAGAAAAAAGGAATAACAAAGTCTTGTAATTTATTCATTTTAGTCTTCATTCTTTTTTGGTGCTTCATTTTTACATGATCTAGACATTTATACTATGATATATACTACTGAGAAACGTCTTTATTAAAATAATTTTGTTTTGAGTACTTCGATCAATTAGCAATAATTTTTATGTGAACTTCCAGAAATTATTCAGTCCCGTTTCTTTGAACTTGAAACATGTTGTCTTAGTAAAGAAAATTTCCATTTTTTGTTGGTTTTAATGTATTTCTTGTTGGGGATAGGGTGTGGAGATATAAGAATTAAAATAGAAAAAAAAGGTGCATTTTGAACTGGCCTCCAAGTCTTTTTTTTCCCAATAGATCCGCAATTACATTAAATTTTACCCTACTAACCACGGGAGGTTAATGCCGCAAGTCGATAAAGTTTTTTACATTATTATTAGTACATAAAGCTTAAACTCATCGTCGAATAATTTGTATTTTTTTTTTCTTTTTGAAGGGATGGAAATGAAACATGTAATGCAAACACAACATGGAGGAGTACAACTCCCAACAATGGACAACAACAAGAACAACAACTTTGTGCTCAATCATAATCAGCTGGACAAGAAGAAAAGATTGACAAGTGATCAATTAGAGTCACTAGAAAACAGTTTTCAAGAAGAGATAAAACTTGACCCTGATAGGAAAGTGAAATTGGCCAAAGAACTTGGGTTGCAGCCAAGACAAATTGCTGTTTGGTTCCAAAATAGAAGGGCTAGATGGAAGGCAAAACAACTTGAAAGACTCTATGATTCTCTTAAACAAGACTATGATGTTGTATCAAGGGAAAAACAGAAGCTACAAGATGAGGTGAGCTTAATTTCTTGCATATCCATGCAGTTCATGCAAAACTTTAAAACCTTTTTGTGAGCTTATAATTTTTTACTAATTAGTAGTATGTCATTCTTGAAAGAACATTTTTTACAAAGGGGAGTCTCGGAGCAATAGCTAAATTGTTTTTTGTGGAATTAGTCATTGATATTTGTTTTATGGTAGGTTGACTCCTTTACATCATATTGGGGTATGAGGCCCTTCCCTCGACCCTAAGTGAATGCGGGATGTTGTGCATCAAGCTGTTCTTAAAATAATTTTCTATAATATTAGTGTGATTTAACGTGTACATTAATATGTGGTTTACTTTATTTAGGTTATCATATCAGACTTATTATGAATAATTGTCTGTTATTAAGATAACTTAATTAACTAGAATCAATTAATTATAAATAAATAATGCACAGAAGGTAAACTCTTTCAAAAGTATTTTCCTATGTGGTTCACCTTAATCCTATGATTTGGTGTATTTTTGACAAATATTCTTTAGTGTAAGCCACCTCAATTAACTTTCCTCTACCAAAAACAAAGGAATGGAAATGAGCAGTTGCTTAAAATATTCAAGTTTATAACATTCATTTGAAAATATTTTATATATTACCTGCCATTTTCCATATTATTTGTATTTTAAGATTTTTGCATATCTTTGAAATAAGATAATTAATAATCTTAATCATTAGGATCTTTGTTTAAATTAACCTTTATCTTTCTCTTACTTGTCTCAATTAATTGGTATCCCACTAGTTGAAGGAGTAAGGGTAGATTTAGAAACAACGTAGTAAATGACTTCTTCTTTTTCTTACTAAAAGGTCAATTTTTAAAAAAAAAAAGTTTAAAAAAAAGAAATGAACTTATTAAAACGATCAATATTCGAAATGGATGAGAAATTAAACTTTTGCTACGAAAATGAAATATTACTCTAGACTCTAGAGGAGTTTTTTTTTTTTTTTTGAGAAGACCTATGTCATCATAAGATTATCCTGATTAGGAAATGCTTCATATTACATATTTCATGCAGCTTAGTTCAAATTCCTCTAGAATAATGTTTTTGTCTATTTAAGAAAAAACAACTATTTTTGTGAAACTTTAGATAGCAATACAGATAATTGTCTGTTAGGCTCACCATATTTGGAGCCATAACTATAGAGACAACTTTAACTTCAGTTGTCCACATCATTTAAAGCAAGGTTGGCTTAATTGAATGCAAATAAATAAATTTTTAAATACACTTGTGTCTCCTTTTAGCAACACCTTGTAATAAAATTGAAATTGACCCTTCATACAGCTTTGTTCCCTCTTTTCTTTTGAATTAAATTTTCCTCTCATTCAGTTTAAAGTTTTGTACATAAGTCATTTTCTCTTTTAGAATTTAAGTTATACATTTACACTATTACTATATTTTAACATGTTGTAGTATGTATTTTGTCTTATTTTCTAGCTCACTAAAAAAAAGACATTAGGATAGTGTATATGCTAATCATTTTTCGCAACGATTTTTGAAAATGATGTTTGGAAATTCATTGTGAAATAGTCACTTTTGATATAGAAATACCACAATAGTATCATGAATTTCTAACTCATACAAATGAAACAAGATGTTGTCATGAATTTTGGAATCCAGTCATTTGCTATTTTTCAGTGACTATTGAATCTATGGCCTTTTTCTCAATTACCAAAACTGGAAAATGACTATTTTTAAATTTTAACCCGCTAGGGAATGGTCGGACCAAATTTATCTTTTTGTGGATGATATCTGTAATTTCTCCAATTTTTTAGGTTATTCTGCTTGAATTCTCAAAAAATGTCGCACTCATGTCGGATCCTCATAAGATGCATAGCTTTGGAGGAAACCGACACACATCCGACAATACTTTTAAAGAGTTCAAGCAACATAACTTTTAGATGTCTTAATAATATGCAAATCTTTTACACATCAATGATAAGAGATTAAACTCTTTTCTTCTTCTTTTTCTCATAGGTATTGACACTACGAGCAATTTTGAAGGAACAAGCCACAAAGAAACAAGTAAATTCCACTGTTTACACTGAAATATCAGGTGAGGAAACAGTGGAAAGCACATCAATGCCAAATTCCAACAAGACTATTACAAGAGGAGTTACTACAAGTAACCATCAGAATAATATTAACAATAACAACAATATGGCTGAATGCAGCTATGTTTTTAATGTTGTTGATGGGCTTAATCCAGTGATGCCACCATATTGGGCTTCTTTGCCAACATATCCATGAGGAATGATTAATTGACTTAATTGCCACTTATAATTAATTTGTTAGGTTTAGTTTTCTCTTTAATTAGCACTAAGATAGACTGATTAGAAATAGGGAATAGGGTAGCTAGCTAGCTAGCTGGTGTTTGTTCGTTAATTAGCAGTTAGTTTGATAGCTTTATGTTATAATTAAGATTAGGAGTACTAATTGGTTCATGTTAGTGTAATTGTAAGGCCGTACTCTTATTGTTGTATTGACATTAATGTCATTAGTTTTATAGTATAAGATGGTTGATGTTAATACATTAGTTATAATATTGTACTACTTTTGATTATGCATCAATATAATCTCAGGCCTCAATCGAAGTACAAATTAAATTAGAGACTTGGTATAAAAAAAATTCAAAATCATAATCATTGTTAAACTTTTCACCGACCTTAATTAAATTCCACGTACCTAAAAAATCTATATATCAGGCCTCATTTACAATGTGTTTTGTTTTCCAAGTTCACAAAAGCCATCCAAAGCTTTCATAAACAAGAGGTACATGATTATATGAAACCACTCTTGATGTGCCTAAATTTAAAGGGGGCGCGGGGGGGAACTAAAAAAGTTTTCTTTATTTTAATATAAAAGAAATATGTGCTCCTCCCCTCTTCTCTGTTGAGTTCTCGTAGAGGGGACCTAGCCACGAGATGACTCTCTTAACTTTTCTTTTATTTTACTCTTTTCTGCATCGACTTTGATAATTGGAGAGGGAGCGGTATCCCATTTTATAAAAATTGGGATTGTACCAGCTAAACGCTAGGTAGGCAACGGATGTGTTACGTTTGGAGTTGTCGTTTGTGGGGTTGGGTGGGGGGGCAAATTTGAGCCACCTTTTTTTGGTAACTATCAGTATATTGACCAAGTGAGAAATGTAGAGCGAAAAAAAAAAAACAATGCAGTTTGGAGACCGAGTCCCAAACTTGCATCAGCAACAACCCTCATAATCTACAACTCATGCCTAACTAAGGATAGAAATTTAACAATTGCATATGTCTAAGTAATCTAGTTTTCCTAGCTGCTCTACAGTGGGCCTCCTGGATCACTTGTTAAGTAATTCGAGCTGGTGTTCTTTGTTGACTCTTGAAAATTCTACCATTCCTCTCAAGACATGCATGATAAACCTTTTATGAAGTAATTTGAGCCACTTTTATGAAGTTGGAGCCTGGAGGTGTATATGAGGAGGGGCAAACATGACCCTTTTCCCTAAAATCTTTAGTAGCAGCACAAGTGAGGAAGAGGTTGAGGTATCGTTTCCTTGCTAAGGTAACAAAGTGTGCAGTTGTTATCCTTTAAATTGTCCATGATTAGTTGTAGAAGGGATTGTGGTAGCTCAAAGGAAAGACTATTAACTGAGTGAAATTGTACATTGGATCATAAAAGCTGCTAAATTCATCTTTGGTTGTCTTTTAGTTAAAGAGTCGGATACAAATTGTGTTTCAAGCTTGCTCTGTAGTCACCGATCACTCTTCTCCAAATATGTGATTTGTACAACATATGGACTTTACTAAATATTTGGCATTAGGAAATGTAGACCAAAATTTACATGAATCTCCGAAAAGAAATTTATTGATTCTTTCCTAATATAAAGAATAAAAAGCATCTGACTACTTGACTATTTCATGCATGATCCACTTAGCTCGAGGGATATAACACAATTAGTAGAAGTCCATTAGCGTAATTGCGCAAACATAAATATTTGGCATTATAGATTTTAGAGCACAATGAGCCATTGCATCTGCATTGTCAGCACAATTTGGTTGCAATGGAATTGCAGATATATTTAAGTTCTCAAGTTATATCAATTTAGCTGGCACATGATCAGTGGGAAATAGGCAAATACAACCACCAGTACCACAAGGAAGAAAAACTTCTCATAATGGAACAAGATTATAATTATCATAACAGAACAAGAGTAAAACAATCTGCATATTTAAAACAAGACAAAAATTCAGAAATATATTGTTTAGGAGTGAGTTAACTGCTAGTCTGCAGTCTACCATCTGATCAGAATAGCTACTCAATCAAGATGCAAAACCACTCTTAAGTACTACTTAAAAAATAACATAAACAATCGCTTAACGTTTTCCACCACCGCCACCGAGCTTAGGGCCTTTTCCTCCCTTTGGCATGTTACCCTTACCGCCAGCTTTCTGTGACTTAGCCATCACCTCTGCCTTCTTAGCCTTCTTTTCATCCTTCGTCTTCTTGATTCTTTCCTTGATTTCACTGCACAAACCCAACAAACAAACTAATCAGTCCCATCGTCAACAGACCCTACAACGGGCTTTTTCATTTTTGGCCCGTTGGCTTAGAGCGGGCAAGAGTTCTTTTCTTAAGAGCGGCTTGATGGCTATTATTTTTAAGAGCGGTCCGAATTGGTAAATATCCCGACAACTTAAGGAGTCCACTTTCACATTGGCTGGGTTCATTTACATCGATAAATAGACAGTAAATGCTAAGCGTTTGGTGAATACAAACCGGAGAGCAGCCTCCCTGGCAGCATCTCGAACTTCGGGCCTTTCAGCTCTCTTCTTCTGGATAACCTCCAAGGTTGCACCCACAATGGACCTAGAGTAGGGCTTCTTCGTGGTGCGTCTCCTCTTCCTAACAGTTTCTTGTGCTTGATCCTGATGTTATCAAGCACACCAAGAAAACAAAATTAATTTGGCAAAAGTGCCATGAAATGGCAAAAGGTAAAGGCAAGTCATCCTTTAATCCAAATTTTAACAATATACACTCTAATCTTAAGACCTAATAGTGCATGCCAGGGTTGACATCACAAAGTTTATATCCATCAATGATGGAATATTAGTGGCGAACTTCAAAGTGGAAAGCAGATCTTTAAGTTCAGAAAATGTAGCTTGTAAATGCTTTTAGTCCAGACTGACCTTCTTGTGTTGCTTCCTATACATGGCTGTCCATGTAAGCTTGGAAGGCTTCAGGCGGTTGTGGAAGTAGTGTTTGCATTTTGAGTTGACAAACAGGAACACCTCCAAGCACCAGAAAATACTATGAGCAATCATGACTTCGCCTCCTACCATTCAGTGCACAAATCACTTGAACTACTATAAGCCAGGAAATTGTTTTACATATGTTACCTGAGAATCTGAACGAATAAATCTGATACCCCTCCCTGGGTATATCTTGGCACCGCTGAAACGGCAGAGTTCTGTCCTGCAGAAGAAGTAAGAATAAAACTAATGAGACATCACTTGTAATGCGACAAAGCAACCGGGGCAAAACCAAATCGTAGAGCATGTCCGCTATAACACGAAACAAAGAGAAGGCAACTCCACTAATAGAACCATTTGACAAGTCAAGTTGAAACATTACAAATTCAGCTAACAAATAACTCTCCCCGTTAAGGCAGTTCATAGATCATGCATGCTTATAATCAGCAAAATTTATCACACATAGTGTATACTTACCAGACAAAGTGTTAAGCTGAACAGTTGTACGAATTCTGAAGCAAGAAAATATTGAACGATTCTCATGAATAATACTGCAGGACACATATATTTTAAAATTCTTCCTAGACAGAGCTCCAGGACACCTTGAAAGATATAAAAACTATTTGTAACATCACAATTAATCGTTAATCAAATCACAGAAGGTTTAAAATGGCCCCTTAAAACACATCCTTGTCTGCACATAAAGCTCCCACTTTAATAAAGGGCAACCAACTAAGCTAGCTTAACATCAACTTCCCCATGTACTCGTCTTTTCAACCATTTTCTCTTCTCTCGGACTAATCATGCATAGATCAATGGAAATAACTAAAGCCCAAATAATCAAACACAAGATCCAAGAGCATTCAACCAATAAATAGATTTCATTAACACATTTTTTCCTACAATAGACTCCAATTTACATGAACATACATCTCACAAAAAGGATATCGAAAACTGTAAAAATTGTCCCACATAAAAAACTCAAATTAGCACAAAAACAGAAAGGATTAATGTTGGGACACTTCTGATTCACCTCCATGTAAATGGGAAAGGGCCTAAATAAACTCTCTTGCACTATAATTATCAAATGGGTTTCTCCATAATAAATCACGAAAATTACAACATTAGATTGATAAGTTCATTTGTTGAACATCCAATTAATCTATTTTCTTGAATCAATATACAAAGACACAACCTTTATAGTAACACCACCCCATTTTCTCTCACCTATCATAATACTAATCATGCATTAATCAATACAAATAACAAAAGCCCAAAGAACCAAACACAAGATCCAAGAACAGTGTACCAACATTTTACTTATAAAGGGGTTTCAAGAACAGCTTTTTTTTCTCCTACAGTAAACTCCAACCTACACTACACATGAACATACATCATCTCCCAAATGGATATAAAAAACAGTAAGAGATTTTATTTTTAACCATTTCCCACATAGTAAAAACTTAAATTAGCAACAAAAAAAAACAGAAAGAATTAACGTTGGAATACTTTTGATTCACCTAAATGAATCTGGAAAAAAGAGGCGTATTTAAAAAAAATCATGCACATTAATTATTAAATGGGTAATTACAATGATTGTACATAAGATGCAAAAAGAGGGAGATAGATAGAGAGGATTTTCTTACTTTAGAACCATGGTGGCTGCTGTTGTTTTTTGTTGTTGTCCGGTGCGGTTACCTCAATGAAGAGACTAAAACTCTAGTGAAGACTATCTTTATATTGGGTTAGAATTTGGGGTTAGGTTTTTAAAGGCCCAAAATAATAATACTATCAGATCTACTATTTAGCCCAACAAGTGGACTTCGATATATGGGCTTATGCATAAGAGGGTCATCTATCGGGCTATTCAACTAACCCACCCATGCCTATGCCCAATAATTGACCCAATAAAAAGCTTAATGGGCATAGGCTAATTAAAGAGAAAAGGGCAGTTAAGAGATCATCACCAAAACTGGGTCGTTCGCACAAAGTCCTTATTTTGGGGTACTCTTTAATTTTTGGCCCTTACATTGTTAATCTTTGATTTTATCCTTCGCTAAAAACTTCTTTGTTTCGGGTAGTCAAAAATTAAAAGAAAATCTGCAAGGTAGAATTTGGATTAGGTAGAGTTTTGCTACCTTCAAGCAGAGTTTCAAACTTTGTCTTAAGTCAGAGTTTGTCTCAAACTCTACCTGATCAGGCGGAATTTACATCAAAATCTACCTGATCAAGCAGAGTTTGACTGAAAACTCTACTTAAGGAAAAACAAAATTATTCAATTGAAATTTTGCAAAACTCTGCCTTAAGGCCCAACTTTTGTCCGAATAGGCCTAATTTTGCTACAAAATTTTGCGTTGCAATTTTTTTTTTACTGAGCCGGGATACGAACCCAAACGTCATGGTATTAGGCGAAGGACAAAAATTAAAAATTACCAATTTGAGGGGAAAATTTAAAAATCACCAATTTGAGGGGCAAAAATTAAAGACCAGTGTTTTTGAAGGCGATCCGCACAAAAAAATGAACAAAAGGCTCAAAAAGGCCTCATTTTTTACTTAATACCCCGAATTGGTCCTTCGGTCCAAAGTATTGTCAAGCGCTAGCCGCCCAGCCCATTCACTACCAAAAAGAAAAAATCAGACTTTTTGTGGAGAATTTAGTCTGATATTTTTGTAGTGCAACATTGTATGTAGATACGTTTGAGCTGTCGGACCTACCATTGGAGAGGTATTTCAAAGACCTACAATTTTCATGTTTTGAGTTTTCTCAGATTCACAACACAGCTATCCAGAACGAACTCTCTTATTTGGTTTGACTTCAAAACGACTATCTACCACTCAAACCCATCCCGAAGGGATTCATATAACTAAAATATGACACGTCAACATCCATTATACACATTCACACCTAACTCAAATTTACGGGGTGTTACATTATTCCCCTCTCATGATCATTCGTCCTCGAATGAGAGTCGTAGCCTAAGATTTTCACTAAACATCAAATCTCCAAAATTCAAAAGTTATTTTGCAAAGTGAGTTATCCTTAAAGATAGCATACAACTAATCACACATCAAACAGATCATTCAAGCCTAAACATAGGAGTGAGGGATTCATACCTCTAGTCTAAACTTTCGTAGGAACTAAATAACCGAAAGGTTCAACACATACCTGCAATAGGGAGTAAGTGAAGGTAATATGGCATGAGTGTCACTAATGACAACCAGATAGGAACTACACTTCTTCGAGTTCATCCTATAAGTCTTATGACATTTAGAAATATCACTCTTCTACTTTATAATGGGTTCATCAGAAAATTCAAGCCTAACTATTTCATATTGACAATCCAGGGTTTTGCAATACTCGAAATTTCAGTTTATCCCCAAAATCACATCAAAGATTGATATCTCTAATTCAAACACATAAGTTGTAGTCTCTCGACCCTCAACTACAACTACGTAATCTATGTCGACTTTAGAAGCCACAATGGGCTAGTAGGGCTTTTCGTAGAGAATGATTCTAACAACTGTTTAGGTTCCACACTAAAATCAAGGATAAAGTACGAAGTCACATAAGAAATACTCGAACTCAAATTGATCAATGAATATGCCTCAAAATGATAAATAATTTAGAATACCTACCTCGAAACATCAACAATCACGTCCTGCAATCACCACCAAACACCTACTACAGAATTCCAAGCGACTATGTACCACATCACAACTAACGCACACGTAGCATCATAGTTCACTAGGTTAGAAATTGCGGCATGAATTAATTCCATCTCCATGAGGCACGAATTAACGAACATGTCAGAACGATCCTAAAGAAAGTCTCATATAACTTGTTTGGGCTCACCAATAAGTCTGAAAAACAGTAAGTTCTCCTACTCCGTATGCGTTTCACGAATCTAATCTTCTTCATTACCTAACATACCATAAAACAATAATGGTATGTCTGAGTACTGGGTACTCAATGAGTGTCTCTGGGACAATAGTTAATATAAACAAATATATGAGTAATAAGTGTACTTGAAAACAATAATGAGAACCAGTTCAAAACAAATGGTAACATCTCATGAATATCAAGTATAAGTCAATGATGAAGAAATAATCACTTGAATATGTAAGTCATTCTCGTTACCTTAAGTTCTTTCAAAAACCATTTGAAATACAGAGATAGAATAAACAAGTAACCTTAGAAAAACCTCCAGTAAAAGCCAATAACACATTAATATATAGATTTCAACTCATTATACTATTTATCACGTTAAGTCTTTTCAATTATGAATTCAAGATCATCAACAAGCCTCTCACAAGCAACCAAAGTATAACACATGTCAATATAGGCCCTCAATATAATGAAGGGATGAACATTTAAGTTTCCCTCAACTGCATAGAAGCACCACATCAGGGATTATTGATTCCAATTACTACTATTCCTCCCGAATAGCTAGGCAAATATCACACATGGGCTATTGACCATCGATGACCACTCTTCCTCTTGAATGGATATGCATGAACCACACCGGGGCTATTGACCCTTGATGACCACTCTTCCTCCCGAATGGCTAGGCAAATCACACCGAGACTATTGGCCTTCAGTAGCCACTCTTCCTCTTGATTGGCTAGGCACACCACACTAGGATCCATAGTGACTACCCTTTCTCCCCAGTAGCTAGGACAAACACAAATAATAGAAATCATAGCATATTAACCTAATCACAAGTCATGGCATGAAAGCCAAATCTCAAATCATAACATGATAGCCAAATTATTCATTATGGATTGGATTCATCATCCCGTTAGTAGGGGTATATCAAGCCATTAATCAATTTAGAAATCATATTCAACTCATCAATCAATTTTCAATTCAACGAGACCCGTTCGTAGGGTAAAACACTTCAAATATCCCAACCTTTAAAAACAAGTTTAAAGCATCCCGTATATAGGTAAATCATGTTCAAAGTTCAAAGCTTTATAATTCAATTTCAATCATCCTTTTACAAGGAAAAATCATGTACACACACACACACACACACACACACATATATATATATATATAATAATGCGGACTTATTCCTCACGCACACAAACCTTACCAAACACACCTTAAACGTTTGAAAGAGTATGTTCGAAAAAGAGACCTACAAATTACTTTTATAGTAAAAAAGGATTTTAAAAAGAGACATATCTCAATTCCCGCTGAAACGCTACCAAAAAAAATAATCGCTCTACAATTGGTTTAGATGATAAAGATTAGAACTTTAACCAAATTCTAAGAGTCCCTACCCTTATAAAAAAACCAGGGCTTTTCGTGCCCAAAAACGTGCTCTTGAATCCCTCATGAATCACCCATGGATTCTTATTGTTTCTAATACCTTACACTAGTATCATCCCTCTCAATAATCTCAGTAAAGTTCAAACGACATACCTTCAAGAAGTTTCCCAAAGTCTCCTTCAACTTTTCTTTCTTCGGTTTTCAAGAATCTAAGGTTTGGAGAGATGAACTAGGGGAAATTTGATGTGATATTGATGTAGTAATGATGGGAATATTTCAAAAACTTACCTTGGATGTTTTGGGAAAGTTTTAGGGTTATTTCCTCTCAAACAGTCAGCCAAAATAAAGTGGAATGAATATAACGAAGTGGAAAACCTATAAAATTTAGAACCAGAACAATAATGAGTTGTGGCACCTTCGCGTCACTGGCCCATTATGTATGGGACCACCCGCATCACCCCTGATATGCGGTGGGGCCGCACAAGTCAAGATTTTTTATTAGGCGATGTTTTGTCAGTGGAACCCTTGCGACGCGACTACCGACCTTTGCTCAATAAAACGGTCATAACTTATTTTACGTAGATCCATTTTAGCTGGGCGACCTACCGTTAGAAAGGTATTTCAAATATGTATAACTTTATGGTTTGAGTTTTCTCATATTCGCAACACAACTATCCATACAATGAGAAATGGTAAGAAATCCTCCAGACTTAGATGAATTTAAGAACTTTTACAAACTCCCTTATTTGGTTTGACTTCAAAACGACTATCTACGACCTGAACCCATCAACACTATATGACCCGTCAACATCCATTACACACATTCACACCTAAATTTACGGGGTGTTATAATATCTTATGATTTTTTAAGTTTAGCTCCTTCCGACTCTTCTAAGAATCGTCAATAAAATTTTTCTTCTTTTTGTCAGGCCTTTCTAAGGCTAATGTCAATGTTCCTCTTAATGAGGAAATTAAAGATCAAAATGTGGCATCCCTTATCATTCAACAGGCTCATGAACGGAAAAGACTCCGTAATGAATCCCAGACCATACTGACCGTTCTCCTTCCAATGCCCACGATAACACCGGTTTAGCAGTTGGTTATTTCCCCATGGTGGATCTAGATGATGAAGGTATCGATGAAGAATAACCTCCGGAGAGGAGTAGGAATGAAACCCCCTAGTTTTTTGCGGAGATGGAAATTGCTAGTCACTGAGCCAGTCATACCAACGCCTCTTTCACCCCGGTAAGAACTGTTATACGTCAACCCTTGCATGTACCTATCGTTGTCACTCTACCACCGGTTGCTGAGGATCCTAGATCTCTGGTCATGCTGACTATTACCCAGGATGAAGATCAGGACATTTCGTCTTCCCCTAACCGGGTTTCTTTTCCACGCAGAGATGAGTTGGTAAATGAATATCCGGCCCCGGTAGCTTATCTTGCAGAATTCCGGATCGTAACCTTCCAACTCCCTACTACTGACTGTCACCTTTGTTCCAAGCCCGTTGGAGTTGTCACACCCATTTTTTACCGCCCCGTCCGCGAAGAAGGGGGATCCGACACGGTCACGACGTATGGGCGTTTCCTGAATTAATTAAGGGTTAAGGAGTCGCCACCTAATTATTATACGGTGAATTAGGGCACCTAAATGTTAACATAAATGTTGCAAAATGAACTCCGATTACTGGTCTGCTAAACTGTGAGATTCCGGGTAAGGGCTCTTTATTATACTAAAGGAAAGGGGTTATGCATTCTTTAAGATCCGCTAACTTGCGGTTATCCGGTCAAACTTAGGTTAATTATTATGCTAAGAGGGAAATGCATGTTTTAAAAGTATAAAGTTAAAAGGATGTTTGCAAATGGTTAATTAAAGAAACACACTTTTTGACAACGTAAAAAGTTTCTTGCAAAGGTGATTATAATTCCGAGGGATAAATTCCCGGTGTAAAATCCGAAAAGAGTATGCATGGTATTGTTCATGTAAAATTGATTTCTTGGATAAAGCATGCATTTGTAAGGCATTTGTTTATAAAATACATTTAAAGTTGATTTTTGGATAAAAATATGCATTTGTATGAAAGTTGATAAAATACGTGCAAAGATTTATTTTTGAATAAAAACATGCATTTGTATGGCATTGTCCATAAAATACTTATTTTTGGCAATTGATAGTAAGGAGAAAAACAAATTATTTATAATGCAAAGAAGTGATTTTTATGGAACTCATTTTGAATTGCAAATCGAATGAAAAACAAAACTTTATTTGCATGATTAATAATGCCAGTAAAAGATGACCAAATTGTTTTGAAAGTTTTAAACATGCATGACGAGCCTAAAATAAATAAGCTAGCGGCGGGTTTCCAATTTTTAAACTACCCGAGCCTAAAATAAATAAACTAGCAGCGGATTTCTAATTTTAAACTACCCTTTCTAGTTTATTAGTTCTAGGCCTAATTCTTCTAAATATTCAAACAATCACACAAGCAGAGTAATTAAATTACAATACAAAATAAAAGGAATGCGGAATTAAAAGAAGTTAAAACTGTAATGGCTAAGGCGATGATAATGTCATCTCTTAGGCCTTGGGCACAAGTCCGGCAATCTTGTTCTCTTTCGTCTCTGTAGAACCCACTTTGCTATCCCATATTGTTTAGATATTTCTCGCAAGGTGTAAAAGAAAAGACAGTTGAAAATAAATAAATGCGAGTAAGACCTTCGGATCCGTATAAAACAATAGAAGTTTTGATTACGGAAGGCTCCGACTTATATTTTAAGAAAAAGAAATTCCATTCATGTCGTGGTTGCGAACTAGTCACTCGTCAGTCAATCTAGTTGCCTTACCAACGCATGTGATTTTACTATAAGTCTCATCATCGCCTTATTCCGAAGGAAGCAAATCGAGGGACAACCTTTCAAAAGGGACATGACCTCAAAATCATTTTCATTGACAACCTTTCAAAAGGGACATGACCTCAAAATCATTTTCATTGGCCCCAAGTGTAGTATCGTATTCAAATCAGTAGAATTTCAGAAATATTGCAGTTGCCTGAGACAGTATTGAAGCAGCAGTTCTTAGTTAAGGAACCAGCAGGAACTACGCTCAAAGATACAGTAGTAATGAAAATTAAACAGCTCAGTAGTACAACAATACTTCGGCCAGAATATCACATCTTTTTTATCTCAAAACATAGCGGCAGATTCAACCCCAAATGCAACAAACTAATCGAGTGTAGCATCTGTTTCTAATGATGAAGTGTAGCAACTGAATGGATGTAGTAGTTTCCTTTCGGAGTATAACATTTCGAACCAGCAACCAAATGTGGCAGTAAATAACCAAGAATAATGCAGCAACTCATAACCCCAAAATACAATAGCATAATGGCCAAAATGAGACATCAATGAATTGATAAAAACACAACAATTGCTTATATCCACAGAAGGCTTCAAATTTCTCATAATGCATCATAGGATGGGTTCAAAATCCAGCCAGCAAGCAGCAAGCAACCATATCAAACAATAACAAGATGACAACAACAAGGTAGCCTTAAAGTACATCCCAAGCAAGCCTTGTAAAGGCAACAACAATGAGCCCAAAATGCAGAAAAATAATTCATCAGACAGACTTCACTTTTAAAAGACAAGGAAGCAAAGGGGGCTACCACCGTCCATTTCCAATGCCGCAACAAGATCAAAAGGTTTCTAGAATCTTAGGCGTGACTCAGCACCGTGTTCCACATGTCTCACTATAATTCGTACAATTGTCTTATACGAACTTTGCCCTATACATACATATTAGTCTACTGGTATGACACATTCATCTTGAAATTGGTCAACTTGGTGAGGTGTGACAGAAATAATAAATGTTGAAAAATGACTCGTAAAAATTGGGAGAAATATTTTTTTGGTCCTTTACAAACTTTATTTAGTTTTATGACCCTTTTACGAGAGATCCTCATTTTTTACACATAAGAGATTTAAAAAAAATACATAAGAGATCTGAAAAAGTCATTTCCTTCCTTTCAAATTCTAAGAGACGATGAGATCTCATTTCCTAGTAAAAATCTTATATAAACCATATCCTACAGATACGTTTTAAAATTGTTCAATATTGTGTAGAGAAATAATTTTTTTAAAGGGAAAGATCTACCATCTTATTTTCTTCTTGTTCTTTGTCATAACACTTATGATAGGATGAGTTGGAAGAGTAATTCCTTTTTTTATAAACTAGACAATTTCATAAATACCAACCAACAATTACAGTTGCATTAGAGTTTTTCGAAGGCAAGCTCCAATGTTGTTCAAAATGATCAGCTAAATTGTTAAGATCACAAATATTAATTGTTATAGTAAAAATAGTTTCTTTCACAGCTGTCCAAAAACATTTGTTTGCATATACCGGACGAACTATTAGCATTTTTTTTAGCACCAAAAATTCTTCTTCTGACTCCTTCCTTAGAGCATCCGCCACTTGGTTATGTTCCATGTAGATATGCTTAATCTGTGGATTCCCCAATTTTGTCATCATAAACCTGCATTCGTGAATTATATCATCATAAGTATCATGTCCATTAAAAATCATGTTAATTACCTCAGTTGAGTCACTTTCCACCATCAAAGATTGCAAGTTCTGCTTAGAGTGTCAAATAAGCGGGTTGACTGAATTTGGGCGGATCAAAATGAGTGAGCTAATAAATGAGCAGGTTATCGACCCGTACAAAAGTTACTTGGGCTGAAACGGGTTGAGCCGCAATAGGTTAAAATGCGCGTCATAACCCAACCCGTCCAAATCTTACTAACTTTTAATTAATTTATTTGTTCTTTTATAATATTTTAGTACCTAATAAAATTATTATTTTTCTGTATAATGGTTATATATAACATATCAAATATCACAAATTTTTTCATGAGTCAATTCTGCTATAATTAACTCAATTTTTGATGGGCTAAAATGAGTTGGGCTGAAATGAGCTGAGCTAATAGATGGACTGAAATGAGCCGAGCTAATAGATGGGCGGGTCAATAACCCGCTAAACTTGAACGAATTGGATGAATTTTGTCTTCATGAGCTAATTTTTCCACCTCTAGTTCTGCTGCACTGCTATTGGTAAGCCCCGGAAGAGTAATTCCTATTTCCCTACACAAATGAGATTAGTTACAATTGATTAGAGATAAATTCTAGCGTCAATCATCTATTAGCAGACTAAATTTGCTTTATAAGTCGTGTTGATAATCACTCATCCACACAACTCTCAAACTCGACATACGGTTGTGAATTGGAAGACAAGAAAAGCTGTTTAATGTTTAATAGTACATCTAGTTTGATTTAACTAAGATTGGTTTCCACGTGAGAGAATTGAAATTTTTTCCAGTTAATTAATGTTTGTAGTTCTTACAAATAAAATGTCTTATCAATTCATGTATATTTCCTACTATACTAATTAATCTCAAGCAGACGATTCAATTGACCAATCAAGTATTCACTAATTTCCGTGATATGCATTAAATAATGACAATAGTGACTACGCTACCGTTTCAAATAGGTTAAGATCGATTATATAAATGTTTACCGATCATGTTTCTCTCTATTTAAGTTTGATTCACATCATAACAAATAATAACATATATTTAGCGTAATTACACGGGTGATGTTTGGAAAAAGTGGTGTGTGCACAATTTTATGAAGGTAGAGAGGTTGTTTCCGATAGACCATCAACTTTAGTAAAGTATAATAAAATCAAGTATGAAAAGGAGAGATCACGAGAACAATAGCCACAACACATAATATGATAATCGAAGCAAAGAAAACAACACGTAATAATAGAATTAAAGAACACACTAGTATGTGAGTAATGCTAACAATATCGATAAGGGAATTACTAGACATTGCTTGACCACCTACTAACCTTTTAACCTAATTCTCGACCTCCATATCCTCATATCTAGCATTGTATTTAAGTTGTAAATGCACCATGTACTATATAATCATCTCTCCCCAATAATTTTCTACTTAGCTCTACCTCTCCTCATACCCGCCAATCGCCATAACTAACCTCTCACATCTCACGGGGTATATGTACATCTCCTCCTCGCATGCCTGAACCATATTAGACTCGCATTCCTCATCTTGTTCAATTCATATCATAATTGTATCAAATAAAAATTAAGTGTGTGTTTATATTATGTAAAAAAAAATTCCTTTTTTGTCCTTTCCATATCACTATGCTAGTTTTTTTTTTATATATAATTATGATATATAGGTCAAATTTACCAAGTAACTTTGTCCACCAACATTAGAACAGATGGAAAAAATCACCTAGACCTTTTTATCTCAGCTTGAATTTCAACCTAAGACTATATACTTCTCAACCATTTCATTGACCACCAGAAATGTCTTCCATCCTTAACTAGAAGTCTCGAACTTAATTGAATGGAAAATCCGCTCACCAATAGTCACTCTGTTATGTCGAGCCCGTCCTTCAAACACATGTAGAGGATGATGAGCGAGAATTTGAATTAATCTGATAAAAAAATATCTAATCTATTGGGAAAGGAAAAAATATCAACTTGTTAAAAGAAAAATAGAAATATTACTCTTTGCGTATGAAAAATAGTATTTACTTAGCCATTTACACATTCGAAAATATTAATTTCTAGATAAAATAAATAATTTTACTAAAATATTTTTAATTAAATAGATATTGAGATTTAGTCACCTAACATCTAAAATTAATTATTTGGTAAATGAACACGGACTCAAAATATAAAAGTTAAGTGACTCTATTTTTGAGGCAGAGGGAGTAGTAAACAATTTGAGTGGTATACATGTGGGACTTGTGGAGTGAGTCCATAAGTAAACTTTGGAAATTGGAAGAGTTCAAATTAGATGACTATACACTAGACAGTTTTACCTGCCTCCTCGTCGTTATCTCTATCCTCTCTTCCCTTTTTCCACTGATTCCTAGACCTTCACTCACAATCACAAAAAACCCATGTTCCTATACATACACATATGCATGGACTCCCAAGGAAAAAAATATCCCAACTTTTAAATAAAAATTAATCAATCAGCTCAAAAAAAGAGGATAAAATAAAGTTTGGGTGTTAACTCATTTGTTGAACACTGCATTGTAATAGATTAAAGGGAAAAAATTGGATTTTTGCATACCCATTTCACAGAATTCAAGAAGCAACTACTAGTCCTTGTTGATTTACTGTGTTTGATTGGAAACAAAATGGAGGGGTGTGATCAAGAAGGGTCAGGGGAAAAGATTGGTTTTTTTTTTGTATACCCATTCTACTGAACTCAAGAACCAACTAATAGTTCCTTGTTGATTTACTGTGTTTGCAACAACAACATACCCAGTGTAATCCAACCTTGAGAGGTAGAGAGGCTGTGATTGGTTTTTTAGTAGACCCATTTCACAGAATTCAAGAACCAACTAGTAGTTATTGTTGATTGTTGTGTTTGATTGGAAAATAAATAGAGGGCTGTAATCAAGAACTGTAAGGGGAAAATATTGATTTTTTTGTATACCCACTTCACAGAATTCAAGAAGTAGCTAGTAGTTATAGTTGATTTTACAGTGTTTGATTGGAAAAAAAAATATAGAGGTGTGTAATCAAGAAGGGAACGAGAAAAGATTGGTTTTTTTGCACACCCATTTCAAAGAATTCAAGAATCAACTACTAGTCCTTGTTGATTTACTGTGTGTTTGATTGGGAAAAAAAATAGAGGGGTGTAATCAAGAAGGGTAAGGGGAAAAGATTGGTGTTTTTGTATAACCATTTCACTGAATTCAAGAACTAGCTAGTTGTTCATTGTTGGCTTACTGTGTTTGATTGAAAAAAATGGAGGGGTATAATCAAGAATTGAAGTGGCGGAACGCGGCGGCGAAGGTGGAGGTGGAGGAGGAGGAGGTGGTGGAGGAGAGCAGTGATGATTGTAGTTCGGAGGATGAAGGTACTGAGGATTATCGGAAGGGAGGTTATCATGCTGTTCGTATAGGTGATAGTTTTAATGGAGGTCGATATGTTGTTCAGAGGAAGCTTGGTTGGGGTCATTTTTCTACTGTTTGGTTGGCTTGGGATACTCTCACGTCTGTACGTTTTCTGATCACCCTTGTCCTTTTTTTTTTGATAATCGGTGTCACGTCAGTTTGCACGCATCTCGACTAATTCCATAGTTACAAACATAGAACATAGGTATTGGTTTAGCTTGGATAGAATGGAAGAAATCACCTAGTGTTTTTGAGTTGAATTGAACCTGATGACCCTTTTGTTTTTTATTCATCTTTGGTCTAGTTTACACCTTGTTTGGATGGCTGTTACATATCGTTTAGAGCAACCCCTTTCTTGTTAATTGTAATAGTCTGTTAGTTTTAGAACTGTGGGTGATCATAGGAGTAATTGTGTTTTCCTCATTTCCTGTGGTTTTTAACTCCGTCGTTTGGATTTTCTAGCTTTATTTTGGTGTTTATGACTCTTTTGTGTGAGGTTAGCAACCTATCTAAATGGGGCTAAATAAAAATTGAGGATTCATATTGCCAACCGAAACTAGTGGCGTATTTTGTAATTTTGATGTTAATGTGTGATATATGGTTGAGAAAAGGTTGAATCTTTAGGTTGCTTATCAAAAAAATTAGCAGTTAATTGGTTTTAATTGAACCTTTATATTATAGCTCTTCAAGATAATAATATAATAATCGTAGTGGTCTACAAGCCTAAAGCCTTTTCTATTCATCTTTGGCCTAGTTTAGAGCAAACCCTTTCTCGGAGATCATCCTTAACTCTGTCGTTTGGAATTTTCTAGCTTTATTGTGGTGTTTATGACTCTTTTGTGTGAGCTTAGGATCCTATCCTAATGGGGCTAAAGAAAGTTGAGGAGTCATATAGCGGACTACAACTAGTTCTGAATTGAGGCGGATATTGTAAAGGGTAACTTACACAAATGACTAGATTTTAGGAGCAATTAACCATCCGTAGCTACCTTTTTGCTATTTACAATTCGTAGCTACATTTTGACATTTTCGCTGTATTTGACTGTATTTCAGTGTATTTGAATACAATGTTCAGTTGTATCCAACCTTATCTGATGTCATATGTATTTGGCTATATTTGGATACATGCAATCTTAATTTCGCACTTAAATACACGACGGGGCTGTGAATTTTAGTGTGTTTATACATTGATGTATCCTTTTGTTTTGGGTGTAGTTGAATGTATTCGACTGTATTTGAATGTATTTCAACAAAATTTCAAATACACTGTATTTACTCGAAAAAATGTATACAAACATATATAGATCATTCAAACAACACATACAGTCAAATACATCTAGTTTGCACCCAAGATACAATTAGCCAACAACTGTATTTGACTGTATTTCAACAAAATTTCATATGCAAAATTTCAAATCCACTCAGATCTAAGATACAACAAGGAGAAGAAGCCATGGATTCCGGTATCCGTCAGATCTGAGAAGCGTAATGGCAATGGAGGAGGCAGTGGCATTTCTCAGATCTGGTGGTGTTGCCGTGGAGGAGGAAGAGGCGGAGGGGGAGATGTGGCCGCCATTGAAGCTGCCATACGTGAGAAAGCTAACTTGGCCGGAGATATGGTATTTGGCCGTAGAGACAGCGGAGACGGAGGAAACAGATGCGGAGATCTGGTATTTGTCCGCAGAGACGGAGGAGACGACGGCAGTGATCTGGTATTTGGCTGCAGAGACTGCGAAGACGGAGGTCCGCCGTAGGCGGCTAAGGGAGAAGAAAGAGGGGAAAAGGAGAGAGGCACCAGAGCTCCGGCAGTGGGCGGCAATGGAGAGAGGGACGGAGAGAGAGGTGAGGGAGAAGAGACGAGTGAGGGATAAATATAAGTCATAAACTTAATGTATTTTAGTAGAGCTATGAATGGTAATTTACAAAATCACTGTAGCTACTAAATATAAATAAATTAAAAGGTAGTTATTAAATAATTACCTCTTAGAGGTAGCTATGGCAAGTAATTATTCCTATAATATATGATGGAAAAAAGGTTGAATCTTTAGGTTGCGTATCAAGGATCTAGCAGTTAATTACTTTTAATTGAGCTTTTATGTTATAGCTCTTCAAGATAATCATAATAAAATATATTAATCATAGTGGTGTACGAGCCCTTTCTGTTCATCTTTGGCCTATTTTAGAGCAAACCCTTTCTTGGAATTGTCATAATATGTTAGTTTTAGAATTGTAGATGATCAATAATTGCATATTCCTCTTGTCCTGTGGCTCTTAACTCTATGTTTTAGATTTTCTAGCTTTATTTTGGTGTTTATGACTCTTGTGTGAGCTTAGGATCCTATCCTAATGGGGCTAAAGAAAGTTGAAGATTATATAGCCGACCACAACTAGTTTGAAAGTGGCGTGTATAATGTGATTTTGATGTTAATGTGTGGTATATGGTGGGGAAAAGGTTAAATCTTTAGGTTGCTTATCAAAGTTTTAGCAGTTAATTGGTGAGCTTTTATGTTATAGCTCTTAAAGATAACAATAATAATAATAATGATCATAGTGGTCTACAAGTGGTGTGCGGCGATTGGGTGATTTTAATTTCTTACTCTCACCCGGAAGTAAGAAGTTTGTGTGTGTATTTTGTTAATTATGCAGAAATTTGTAGCATTAAAAGTACAAAAGAGTGCGCAGCATTACATGGAGGCAGCAATGGACGAGATCACTATTCTAAAGCAGATCGCTGAATGTGATCCGGATGATAAAAAATGTGTTGTGAAGTTACTGGATCATTTTAAGCACTCGGGTCCGAACGGGCAACATGTGTGTATGGTTTTTGAGTATTTGGGTGACAATCTTTTGATGCTTCTTAAGTATACTGATTATCACGGACTGCCTATTCATATGGTTAAAGAGCTTTGTTTTCACGTTCTAGTGGGATTGGATTATTTGCATAGACAGCTTTCTATCATACACACCGATTTGAAACCCGAGAATGTACTGCTAAATTCTACAATTGACCCGTCCAAGGATCCCAAAAGATCTGGAAAACCTCTTATACTTCCTAATCATAAGGATAAGGGTTATGTAACATCGGACGGAAATTTGACTAAGAACCACAATAAGAAGATCAGAAGAAAGGCCAAACAAGCAGCTCAATGTTTTGCAGGAAAAGAAGTTTCTCTCGGGACTAACGCTGGACAAGATAGCTCAGCTTCTGCGGAATCATCTGTCAATGCAAAATTGAATGTGGACATGGTGAATGGTGCGTGCTTGATTTTTCTGTTTTTTTTTAATAACCGTGGTGTCCGGGCCAGCTTGCGCGCATCTCGACTAATTCCACGGGATACCTGTCACTTCCCACCAGTAACAGGTACCAGGTAACTCTGTCCACCAAGGCTAGGATAGCTAGGAAGAAATAACCTAGTGTTATTTGTTTCTGATGGGATTTGAACTTGAGACCTCATGGTTATCATCCAATTCTTCTGTTAATACTAATAGATTGTCAAATGCTGATGATACAACAGGCAGCGGGAAAGAATATGAGTGTCCTAACGGAGGAAGCCGTTCTACAAGGAGGAAGCTGTTGGAGGCGGTCGACCTAAAGTGCAAAGTAGTTGACTTTGGGAGTGCGTGTTGGACGTACAAACAGTTTACGAATGATATTCAAACTAGACAGTACAGGTGTCCTGAAGTTATCCTTGGATCTAAATATTCAACCTCAGCAGATCTTTGGTCCTTCGCTTGCATTTGTTTCGAGCTTGCGACTGGTGACGTGTTATTTGATCCTCACAGTGGTGACAACTTTGACAGAGATGAGGTACAGATGCATTATTTCATTACTACTTATTTTCTGGTTGTTTTGTTTTACGTTGTTCTTCTGGGGGCATTTCCGTACTTAGAGAGAACTTTGTGTTGACTGTGATATGGGTCATTTCTCTTTAAGATGCTATAAATGTATCAGTGATGAACAACAAGCAAGATGGTACCTTATGTTAAAAATTAGGTTAACACGAAATAAGGGAGGTTTCATGGTTATTGGAATTCGTAATCATGGCACGTTTATATAAAAATATCATATTACAATGTTATGAAACTAACAAGAAATGTATAATGAATTTGGATATATTCTAACTCACTCCTCAAGTAGGACGGCATAGATCATATTCTTTGACCTCAGAGAGTTATATCTACAATGAATTTGGATACATTCTGACACTCCTCTTCAATTTGGAGTGAATGGGTCATATACTCCAAGATGGTTATCCGTATACTTGATTGGACCTCAGAGGTTGTTCATAAATGTGTTTCCTAGCTGAGCATTTGAGGTAATAAATCTAGTAGTAGAAGTAAGTTCGAGTTGTATTCTCTCACAAATATAGTGAAATTGATCCAAAGTATTGTGTATTTTTTCACTATTATAGTGACAATCAATCAAAAGTATCGTCCTCCTCCAGATACTTGGTTGGAAGCAGTATGTTGCAGCTTGATTATAAAAAAAACCTTTCTGACCTTCAGCTCTAGTTGCTTCAATCGCATGAGTTCACGTTTTGCTACCGAGTTTTTCCAGTTGACTTGGCAATTACGTGAGACTTAGTTTTTCAATTGACCCAATTTTCACTAACCAGTACAGATACCTTGACATTGACCCCTAGTAGATGATCTGCATCAATACACCCATAACCTCAGTATTTCTTTCAGTGTTTGAGTATGAGTCTGTGACTCAGAGTACTCTTCTACAGTATAAATTGCGTGCCATTCATCTCAATGACTATTATATGGAGTGAGTAAAAAGATGTTTTAGTTTCCCAATTCCTTGCTGATTATCTCGATCAACCACAAGATAGTATAGTAACTCTCAGAAAAATATACTAACTCGCTACCTCACTATGAATTAAGGCAAATTGCTGAACTATAGAGTTGCAACATAGTAGAAATGGTTTTACTTGATGACGCATTTCTCTAATTTCTCTGTGTGATTTCTTCATTACCGTCAAATAATATTCAAACTTTTATGCAACAATTCATCTCAACCTCAAAGGTTCCACTATTAAACGTTATAGAAAAATTTAATACTCCCACTACTTCAATTTATGTATCATACTTTCCTTTTGTCTGTCCCGAAAAGAATGTTATACTACTTTATTTATAAACAATTTTAACTTTAAACTACCCATTTTACCCGTAATGATATGATTTATAGCCACAAAAATACCTATGGCTTGTTTTAGAGCACAATTTATTTAATTCTTTGTTTTCCATAAGTGAAATTTGGACCAGTTCCTTTTCCTTCGCTCTTTCCCTACAAATCCACGTTAAGTTCAAATCACACGTCTCTTGTTGATATTTTGACAATCTTCTTTTATAAGCTCATCTGGTGCTTTAGCTTTAGTCGGTCAATTATGTGACATTAGGTGATAAATGGTTTATGTGAACAAATTGTGACCAGTAGAGAGGAAGATAAAGTGAAAACATGGTATTTGCTATTCCCTGCATTTAAATGTTAAAATCTAAAGGTCAAAAAGTACATGCTGTTCTCAGCATTATTTCCAAGTTATTGTTTTTCTCTTCTTATGTACTACATATGATGTATCTTTCTCTTATGTTATTTTGGTTCTGTTTTTCGTGTGAGTTATTCCACTATTGGTCATCAGTGCTTTTATTTGTTTTTTGCTAAGTGAACTCTGTTAATTTGAACTAAAACGTGGATTTAGTCACAGTTGAGAAAAAAAACATATCTTGTCGAATTTTATGTGTCCTCTTTGGTCGATGAACAGAGGGCTAACAGGCTATTGGTGGCTACTAACTGATGATGGTTGGAATTAAGTCATATTGGAAATTAAGAAACATAGAGATGAAGCAACATATTTTTATAATAAACTTGATAATGTAACTACTGTAATTTAGAGAGTTTAGTTGCCTTTTCTATTGTGGCTTTGGGGGAAAACTCACGTTTCCAGTGTAAAATTTTAAATGGGTAACCTAATCTTTGCAGGATCACTTAGCACTAATGATGGAGCTTCTAGGAATGATGCCACGAAAAGTAAGAAAATTCGTTTAATCACTTCAAAACTTCTTTGAATCACGTGTTGTCCTTTCGTAGTTTTATGAAGTTCGCTGTTTTCTTTTCAGATTGCCTTGGGTGGTCGTTATTCACGTGATCTCTTCAATAGACATGGTGACTTGAGGCACATCAGACGGTTGCGTTTTTGGCCCTTAAAAAAGGTCCTGGTAGAGAAGTACGAACTCAGTGAGCAAGACGCAAAAGACATGTCCGATTTCTTGGTCCCGATACTTGATTTTGTCCCCGAGCAACGGCCTACTGCAGCTCAATTGCTTCTTCATCCGTGGATCAATGCTGGTCCACGCCTGTTGGAACCTACACAATCTAAAGCCATTGATACTCTTAACTCTGAGCAAACCAAGAAACAAAATGAAGAAGAGATGGAGGCAATGGAGGTTGGAATGGGGAAAATAGCCATCAACAAGAACATAAAAAATTTCAGAAGTTACTCAGTCAAATGCTGATACTTAGCATTCTTAAGTTTTAACCTATGTTGATTGGACTCTTCAAGAATGCCGATGGGACTGTGTCGGATCCTCCAAAAGTAGTGTCCGACAGGGGCGCGGCGGCAGCACTTTTAGAGAATCCAAGTAAACACAGATTTTAACCAAGTCATCTCAATTGATGTCCAATCTATACTACCCTGGTATGAACATGCCCGTTCCTCGATCAATTAGAATAGGGAACCGTGTAACAATCTTCTCACCAATAATCAAGGGACCTACTTCTCGTCCTAGGAGTTACCAGGTATTATAAAGAGTCCCATCTACTTTTGTCCATCTCTCCGAGTTTCTACTACTAAGGAGCACTTCAAGAAGCACTCCTGCTATTCAATCATCTTCTCGTGGAACGGATTCTATGGTTTCACAATGAGAATATTACAACGTAAACGTGAAAGTGAAAAGGTGTGTGTTGCGGGGACCAAATATATGAGAAAGATGTGTGCGTGCGCTGGACCAAATAGATGATCTGCTCCAGAACAAGCATGCAAAGGACACTGCAGATTTTCGCGGTCCCTCCTTTCTCTGGACCATTTTTTAAAGGTGAAAGCAATTTATCAATCTATTAGACAATGTACAGGTAAGGAGACAACTATATCACACTTAACTCTTGAATCCTTGTCATGTCTACTTTGAAGTTCATAATGTTTTATGATAATGCTTATCTTAAGCATTTTAATTCGAAGTCGATATGTCCACAGCTGTTCCATTTTCCTGCTTGTACCATTTATTCAGTTCATACCTATCTGGTTGCGATTTTATGAGTTCTTTCGTAACTCTGTGGACTGTGGGTGTAAAGATTAAACATGTAAATTAGTTGTATATTTTAATTTACGAGCTAATAGAAGGCAGCCTAAAACCTCTGTTACTTTCATCACAAATTAATTCTGAACAATAAAAAGGCCATGTGAACCAAAATGAAACATCATATTTGAACTTCAAGTAACCCCAAGTGATTATTGTATCGCCATGACGACTTCTAGTTGTTAATTAGAACTAATTAGCACCTAGCAACATGATCTTAAGTCAAGGGGCATCATAAAATGTACTTAATTACTAGTTAATCAGTATAGTATTAAATATTAAACTTGGAACCTACTTTAAGCAACATAGTTGAAAATGTCATTTTCTAGAGCTAGGATTCTTCATGGTCCATATATGTGTTTGATTGTCAGGATACGTGCCATAAAATGGACATTACGAAACGGTTGTTCTAATTGCTCCCCAAAATAATAACAATACAAAATTCATTGTAGGTTTCAGAAAAAAGTACAAAAATTAATGTTTTTTCCTCATAAAATGGGAGTGAAGGTAGTAAAAGATAAATGATAGTCTCGTGGACCAAGCATCACGTTCATGGGGACCCAAGGAAGCATGATGTAAGCAGTCTACAGTTATAACATAAATATGACTATTTCATGACTCGAATTTATGACCTACAGATCACATATCAACTTAACCCTTGCATGCAATTTGTCACACATTTTTGCGGTGCACAATTTGAACTTACTCAAACCAGTCCCTTCTTTACCTTTTTCTCCTTACCTATATTTGCAGGTTGCCCTCATTTAAAATTCTTTTAAAAAAACGAAATTGCAAGAAATTGATGATTTTAACTGAAAATCATCATTAAACCCCTTCCGAGATTAAAAAAAATAACAAAATTGCAACTTGAAGCATTCTCAACTATCAAGCAAGAATTGCGATTGAGTAGAAACACATCAATCTCCAATTGTTCCGTCATCAAATGAGTTGTCCCAAAGGGCAAAAGGGATGACGAACAGTACATGTGATGCATCACGTTATACAAGTTGTTATCAAAGGACACAACAATTATTGGACCATAAAATATTGTGGTGGATGGGTAAGTACTCTCCTCTATCCTTAATCAAAAGTTTTGATTTCAAGCTACGGAAATGAAGTCATTTGTGATATGGAACGTTTAATCCTTCAAAGTGGAATTTTCATACAAGAATCTGATTAAGACGGACCCCAAAGCAAAAATCTAATACCGGCCAAAGAAAAAAACAAAGAAAGAGGAGACAAAGTAATTATTGTGGTGGGCTGATAAGTAATTTTCGGTCCTTAATTAGAAGTCTAGAGTTCAAATTTTGCCAATATAGTCGCATTTGATAGAGAGAGATTACCCCCAAACCGTCGAATATCGGACAAAAAAAAACAAAGAAAGAGGAGGCATAGTAATTAGTGGGATGATAAGTACTTCTGGATCCTTAATTAGAGGTCTAGGGTTCGAACCTTGTCAATATAGTTGCATTTGATAGAGAGATTATCCCCAAAGTGAAATTTTTCGGTGCAAATATGAATTAGTCGAGTCCTAAATTGTATACCAAGCAGAAAAAGGATGTATTAATTCATATTTGCACCGAACATGGGGTCTGAAGAGGGTGACCCAACTATCTTTAATATAGATTGACTAACAATTATTGTCCCATTCTATATTAAAGTTAAACCCAAGTCTTAGTCAATCACATTTTCCTGGGGATACTAGAATAAATGGGGTTCTTTTGGGGAGAACGAAAACCACAGGCCAAAATAAGACGACAATAACAATATACCCAGTGAAATTTTGTAATGTGGGCTCTGGGGAGGGTAGAATATATGCAGACCTTACCTCTACATTGACAGGTAAAGCGGCTATTTCTGAGAGACCTTCGGCTCAAGACAAAGCACAAATAAGTCATGATATCTCATTCTTAAAAAAACAATAACTAATGCAGGTGAATAAGACAAACAAGGTACACTAGAAAATAATATCAGCATAAATCAAACGACAGGAGACTATAAAGCAATACTGCGCCTATTAGTATGATAGGTTAAGCGGGCCTACAGTAATAACACTAAAACTACCAATTTGTAAGCGTAGGTGGGACTACGCTGTACTACCTACTACCCTTCTACCCTAATTCGTGTCCTCCATACCCCCGATCTAAGGTCGTGTCCTCAGTGAGTTGTACTTGCCCCATATCCCGTCTAATCACCTCCCCAATACTTTTTTGGCCAACCTCTACCTCTCCTGAACCCGTCCATAGCCAACCTCTCACACCTCCGCAAGCACTTGTGTCTCTCCTCTGCACGTGCCCGAACCATCTCAATCTCGCTTCCCGCATCTTATCCTCCAACGAGGCCACTCCCACTCTGTCACGGATATCGTCATTTCTAATTCTATCCCTCATTGCATGCACACACATCCATCTTAACATCCTCATCTCCGCAACTTTCATCTTGTGTGTGTGCGAAGTCTTGACCGACCAACACTCTGCCCCATACAACATAGTCGGTCTGACCACTACCCTATAGAACTTGCCTTTAAGTTTTGGTGGCACCTTTTTATCGCACAAGACTCCAGATGTGAGCCTCCATTTCATCTACCCTGTCCCAATACGATGTGTAACATCGTCATCAATCTCTCCATTCCCTTAAATAATAGACCCGAGGCACTTGAAACTTCCTTTCTTTGAAATGACCTGAGTATCAAGTCTCACCTCCACGCATGTCTCAAGGTCGCTCCCGTTACTAAACTTGCACTCCAAGTATTCTGTTTTGATCCTACTCAGCCTGAACTCTTTAGACTCTAGGATCTGTCTCCAAACCTCCTAGAATTCACATTTCAAAAGACAAGTTAAAATATTGGCCACACGACTCAACACTCCTATTGATCACATTTTGTTTAATCTTTGTGATGTTGACCAAACACTTTAAGATATTCTATTTCAGATCCTATGATTTGAAATACTCTCTAACCTTAACAACATGATCAATATTAGATTCCTTTTTGAATACGTCGTCATTCCAGTTTTAGTAACATGGTGATGAGATGTTTGAATATACAACTAACAATGACTTTATCCACAAGCAAGTTGTGGTTAGAACTCATACGGGTTATCATTATTCATGTTATTTCTACTTGAATTCACGTTAGTCCAATTCTGTATTGCGAACTCAACATAAGTTGACTAAATTTATTTGGTTATCGACCTAACGCAATCGTCCTCTTCCTCCATGATAATTAACATAAGTATACATGGTCGTCTTACCGTGTATATCTTATTTATGGTAACAAAATACTTTGTATTAATTGTATATAATTAGCATTGTATACTTACCATAATTGTAGGATCCTTGTACAAGTAGAATATGGTTTTTGGATTAGAATAGGAATAAGATTTTCCTATTATGAAAATTGTAAATTGTATATATACTCTTTCATTAATGAAAATAATCAAGGAATTATTTCTTTCAGGATATCAGAAGTCTAGGTCTTAAAATCCTCTCTCCAATTTTCTCAAAATTCCGTCGACAATCCCTCCAATTTCGAGCCTCTTTTCTCGAAATTCGTGTCCGACGGTCTCTTCTCTCTTCCCATTTTTTCCTTCCCAATCCCTACATCATGTCTTGCGTTGCTATTATGGCTAAGAATACGTTTCACCTTGCCCTCACTGTTTCTAACATCAAGAATCACATCCCTATCATTCTTGAAATAGAAAACGTCCAATACACGACGTGGGCAGAAATGTTCAAAGTTCACGCACGCTCGCATCAAGTTCTCCATCATATTAACCCCGCGGCTCCAACGGATACGGAGGTGCCCAAACCCGAGGATGATCCTAAGTTATGGACAACCCTTAATGCTACTGTTCTTCAGTGGATTTACTCCACTATTTTTACCGACCTTTTGCAACGATTATTGAGCATGCCGCTAGGACGAAGGCTACTTGGGATAGACTACATGATATATTCCAAGATAATCAGAATTCACATGTTGTTACCCTTGAGCAGGAATTTTCCCACGTCAATCTGGAAAATTTCCCGAACGTTTCAGCATATTGCAAAAGGTTGAAAGAATTGGCGGACCAACTTCGCAACGTTGGTGCGCCCATTAGTGAAGATCGTCTTGTACTGCAGATGGTTGTTGACCTATCCGAGGCCTATAGTGGTGTTGAAACTCTCCTTCGTCAAAGTAATCCTCTCCCGAGGTTCTATCAAGCCCCCTCCATGCTTACTTTGAAAGAAATCGGGTTGGCTAAAAAGACAGCTACAAGTGCTAGTCACGTGGTCCTCACCAATTCTCAAGGGTTCATTGATAATTCGAACCAAAACCGTTCTCACGGGGGCGAAAAAATAGTCGGAAAAATAATAGAAAAAATCGCGGGGGCAAACGCGACAATGGTAACAGTGGCAGTGGGCCCCCTCCCTACGGTAGTGGGACACAACCTAGTTTGTCCAAGCCTTGGGCCCCCTAGTCGTGGGCCTGGGCCAGTGGGTAGTGGCCCAACAACCCCTATTTTCCTCCAACTACGCGCGCCCGGTTGGTCATCGGCCAAGAATCCACGCCCAATGCAGCCTGGCCCATTAATTCTGGCCCATCAGGTTTCCGAAATTCTTTTGGGCTGGGCCAACAAGCAAGTGTACTTGGGCCCCGGCCTCAGCAGACCCATCACGCAGCGGGCCCCACTCAGACCGACATTGAAGCCGGTATGCACAGTTGGTTTATCGCCATCGGACCCGAATTGGCACATGGACACCGGAGCCACTACCCACATGACATCCGATCAAAATACTCTCTCGTCTTATTCCAATTTGAGCAACCCGTGTGGCATAATTGTTGGTAATGGTAATTCTATTCCAATTTGTGGTTATGGTCATAAAACGTTGTCTCCCCCCCACCCCTTATCTTGAAAAATACCCATCATGCCCCCAAATTGATTAAAAGTCTAGTGTCTGTCCAAAAATTCACCATTGATAATTCTGTGTCTATTGAATTTGATCAATTTAGGTTTTCTGTGAAGGATTTCACGACGGGGAGTCCTCTCATGAGGTGTGATAGTAGGGGAGATCTTTATCCTATCACTTCATGTTCCGATCTCTCGAGTCTAGCCTTGCCGTCCGCTTTTGCAACCCTTGCTTCTTCCTAGTGGCATGCTCGTCTTGGTCATCCGGGGTCATCTATTTTATCTTCCTTAGATAAAAATAATTATATTTCATGTAAGGGTACGCATAGTACTCCGAATTGTCAATCTTGTTCTTTAAGAAAAAATGTTAGGTTGCCATTTGTAGACTCTAATTTTCATACTTTAATGCCATTTGATATTATTCATAGCGATTTATGGACGTCTCATGTTCTTAATTCTTTGGGTCATCGGTACTATATTCTATTTTTTATGATTATTCTAAGTTTTTATGACTTTTCCGATAGCAAAAAAATCTCAAGTTTTTTCCACCTTCTTAAACTTTAAAGCATTCATTAGAACCCAATTCGAACGGAAAATAAAAAATATTCAATGTGATAATGTCAAAGAATATGACAATGGGGTGTTTCAGAAATTTCGTATTAATAATGGGATCAATTTTGATTTTTCTTGCCCACATACGTCTTCACAAAATGGGAAAGCTGAACGCAAAATTCGTACCATTAATAACATTGTCCGAACTTTATTAATTCATGCTTCCGTACCCCATTTTTTGGCATCATGCTATACAAATGGTACATATCTTCTTAACATTCTTTCTTCCAAAGGTTTGACATATCCGTCCCTCTTCAAATTTTATATAATAAGACTTCTTCATATTCACATCTTAGGGTCTTTGGGTGCTTGTGTTATCCACTCTTTCCGTCCACCACAATTAACAAACTTCAGGCCCGGTCTACCCCTTGTGTGTTTTTGGGTTATCCGTCAAATCATCGTGGTTACAAATGTTTTGGCTTAACATCTAATAAAATCACCATTTGTCGCCATGTAATTTTTGATGAATCTCAATTTCCGTTTGCTGAAGTTAGTAATCTCGTGCCTAGTTCGTATAATTTTTTGGATGATGGTATATCCCCATATATTATTCACCATTTTTCGGACGTGTCACACAACCCAAATCCACCAGCAGGCCCACTGCCCGCTGGCCCCACTATTCCAGTTATTGTATCAAGTCCCGTAACTGGGCCAGTAACGGTAATTAGGCCAGATTCCCAGCCCATTACAACTATTGTTCCAGTGACGGGTTCCAGCCCATTACCGTCACAGGATTCCAGTTTTGGGCCAGCAGGCCCCTGCTGGCCGGTCCGTCACGTGTCCCGGTAGTTCCCAAAATCCACCCAATTCTCCCTCGAGTCATAGACCGATCACACGTAGTCAACGGGGTATTTTTAAACCAAAAAGACATTTTAATTTATATTCTTAAATCACCCTTACCCCATAATCATGTGTCTGCTTTAAATGACCCGAATTGGAAAATTGCTATGACCGATGAATATAATGCTCTTATTGATAATAAGACGTGGAGTTGGTTCCCCGTCCATCTAGTGTTAATATTATTCGGTCTATGTGGATTTTTGCTCATAAGAACAATTCTGACGGTTCTTTGCGAGGCATAAGGCTCGTCTTGTAGGTGATGGTAAGACTCAGCAAGTTGGTGTGGATTGTAGTGAGACGTTTAGTCCGGTGGTCAAGCCGGCTACCATTCGCACTGTGCTCAGCTTGGCTCTTTCGAAAGCATGGCCCATTCATCAGTTAGATGTGAAGAATACTTTCTTACATGGTGATCTCAAGGAGACAGTCTATATGCATCAGCCCTTGGGGTTTAGGGATCCCAAATATCCTCATCATGTCTGTTTGTTGAAGAAGTCCTTGTATGGGTTTAAGCAGTCTCCACGGGCTTGGTATAAGAAGTTTGCAGACTATATTTCGACTATTGGGTTCTCTCACAGTAGGTCTGATAATTCATTGTTCATATATCATCGTGGTTCTTCTCTGGCTTATATACTATTATATGTGGATGATATTATCTTGACTGTCTCTTCTGATGCATTACGTCAGTCTATCATGACAATGCTCAGTTCTGAGTTTGCTATGAAAGACTTGGGGCCCTTGAGTTACTTTTTGGGGATTTCTGTCACTCATCATGCAGGTGGGTTATTCTTATCACATCGTAAGTATGCAATTGACATCATTGAGCGAGCTGGTATGTCCTCATGCAAGTCTACTTCCACTCCAGTTGATACTAAACCCAAGTTGGGTGCTGCGGTAGGCTACCCTTATGAGGATCCAACCCACTATCGCAGTCTTGCAGTGGCTCTTCAGTATCTTACTTTCACGAGACCAGATATTACATATGCCGTACATTAGGTGTACTTGTTTATACATGATCCCAGGGTTGAACATATGAATGCGCTCAAACACATTATTCGGTACATCTAGGGGACACTTGAATATGGCTTACATTTATATCCTTCGTCGATGTCTACATTTGTCTCGTATACAGATGCTGATTGGGGTGGCTGTCCAGACACCAGACGTTCTACATCTGGCTATTGCATGTTTCTTGGTAATAACTTGGTCTCATGGTCTGCCAAGTGTCAGTCGACTTTATCACGCTTTAGTGCAGAGGTCGAGTATAGAGGGGTAGTCAATGTGGTCTCGAAATCTTGTTGGTTACATAATCTTTTGTTAGAGCTTCATTGTCCTATTCAGAAAGCTACTTTGGTTTATTGTGATAATGTTAGTGCCATCTACCTTTCTGGTAATCGGTTCAGCACCAGCGCACTAAGCATATAGAGATGGATATCCACTTTGTTCGCGAAAAGGTAGCTCGTGGACAAGTATGCATCTGTCATGTCCCTTCCAGGTATCAAATTGCAGACATCTTTACCAAAGGTCTTCCCTCGGTCCTTTTTGAAGATTTGAGGGACAGTTTCAGCGTACGAAGACCGCCCGCTATGACTGCGGGGGTGTGATAATTAACATAAGTATACACGGTTGTCTCACCGTGTATATCTTATTTATGGTAACAAAATAGTTTGTATTAATTGTATATAATTAGCATTGTATACTTACTATAATTATAGGATCCTTGTACAAGTAGAATATGGTTTTTGGATTAGAATAGGAATAAGATTTTCCGATTATGAAAATTGTAAATTGCATATATACTTTTTCATTAATGAAAAATAATCAAGGGATTATTTCTTTCACTCCAAATTTGAGAGTGACTATGAGCAAATTTACAAAATTTAAATTAAACAGATTTTGGCATTGGTGATGAGATGCTTGAATGATTTTTTTTTAAAATGTCGAGTTAACTTATACAATACACTAGATATAGTAAGAAAAATAATTAAAAAGGAATAGTTCAGGAGTAAATTTGACTGAAAAAATCACATGAAAGCGGTATAGAGTAATAAATTGAGTGATCCAAAACATTACGAAAGGTTCTAAAATTGACAGAGTGCCATAACTAGAAGAGACAAATTAGGTTATTATCATTACTTTGGCACTTCAAATTTATTTAGTAATTTTCTCTTCTTATTTTCTAACGAGAAGTTAGATTATTTTCATTACATTGGTACTTCGAATTCATTTAGGATTTTCCTGTTGCTCCTAGAAAAGAATTTGTGACTGAGGTAGCACTAGCCTAATTTCATTTTTTTCTTCTCTTTCTAATCTTATCAAAGAAAAAATAAATAAGAACAGTCCAGTGCATTAAACTCTTGTTTACAAAATTGTTGGACCACATTAGGTCTATTGTGCAGTGACCACAGAGAGAATCATAAACCTCATTCCACATCAAGTGACCACTATAACATGGTGAAGAACAACTAAATAAGGGCAAAATCCAATGCATTAAGCTCTTACTATACACAAAGATCGGAGAATTATCGGATCACATTAGGTCTATTGTACAGTAAATTAGTAGAAAGAATCATAAACTTCACTCAACATCAAGTGAGGTGACCACTATAACATGGTGGCGAACAAATAAATAAAAACACTATGCACTCGCTATACAAGGGTTGGAGAAGGATCGGACCACATTAGATTTATTGTACGGTAAATTAATAGAAAGAATCATAAACTTCATTCCACATGACCAATATAACATAGTAAAATACAAATGGTGGTGGTGTTGGAATCTGCTGGCGTTAGCGCTAGCTAACCCTCAGACAGAACCAATTCAAAAACACAAGAATCAAGCAAATGGAGATAATGCACTGGTGTTAGCGCTAGCTAACACTCAGTTACTACCAGAGACACCCAAGCACAAGATTTTACAGCAAATAAATGGAAAAATAGACATGGCACTAGCCGGCGTTAGCGCTAGCTAACTCACAGACATAGTAGCAACGCAGACACTAACATTTTAGTCTGTACGACTCTAAAAGCAAATGGAAGAAAAATGGGGGCGGATGCTGGTGTTAGGGCAAAATTACCCCATTTTCCAATGACATACTATACTTTGTTTCATAAATGTTGGTGGCCAACATCTCTTGTGCTGCTGCTGCTCTTTACATGAATATATTCTTGTTCACCGATAGTTTGCTAGTTGAAATACACAATTACTGACTGCTGCAGAAATCCAAGAACCCCATGAACTCGTGATTGTGTATCATACGGATGCTCTTCTCTATCCCGATCACCCCTGTAACCATTGAACAAATTAACGAAAGAGAAAAACAAAAAAATCAGTCTTTTCCTTGCTTTTTAAGATTTTAAGGCTGTGTGGAATTTGTATAATTGTTTATCGACATACCCATTGTGAGAGCGCTTGCAAAAATGACACCAGAGAGTATGAACACAATGATCGATGCTCGCTTTAAGATCGCGATAAGTTTTCTAATGAAGCATTGTCCCCAAAAGCCAGCAAGAATAGATACGCTCATGAGGTATAAAGCTGCAATAGGAGTTTAGTTAGTGCTGTAGATGAAATTGCCAATTTTAAGAAACTTGTAATTAACAATATACCATAAGGCATTGGGAATCTTTTGAGGAGATAAAACTCCACCACCGATAAAGATGATGAGAACATCATCACAAACGTTGCTGTTGCGCTAGCTACCTGTAGAAGTAGAAACAAGTCCTTTTTGTTAATAAAACCACAATAGCACGATATTATAGTGACCGACTTCGATGAAAATTATAGTAAATGCACTTTAGCATAGTATTTGTTATTTTGAAAATGAAATCTTTTGCATTATTAGAGTAGTTGGAAAACATAAGGCCCCCTACCAACCCCTCTCCGATTTTCTACTAATTTGTCCCCACCGTATATAATGGACTTAAACCGCGATCCAGTTTAGAAGAAAATAACTAATTTAAAAAAAGAGACATATGTGAGAGTAAAGGCTTTTAATCACGATGTACTTAAAAAGTGAGACTAAGAAGATGTTCTAATTCTTTTAGGATCTTCTGTGATTGGCATACACCATGTGCACTAATTAACAAAGTATGTTCATGTGTTGACTTCTTGCAAACTCTGCTACTCAACCTAATCATATTCCAAAGGAAGTTAATCTAAAAAATTGAATATTGTAATAATACAACTACTATTAAGCCTCAATCCCATGTAATCCAAAAGTGGATATCCTGATCAAGATGTTAATAAATGAGGTAACCCAAATGGCTATACCTGAGGGATAACTCCGATTTCAAGAAGAAGAGGGCCAAGAATGAATCCGCCACCAGATCCGAGCAATCCTCCAACAGTGCCTCCCAATATGCCACAAAAGGCACAGAATATAAGGTTTGTGGCAGTCCATTGAATGTCAGCCTCACATACTGACTCTGGGTTCCCTTCTAGTTTCCTCTTCTTGCTTTCCTTGTACAATTTCACAACTTCATACCCAAACACTGCCAGTGCTACCGGGAACTGAAAACACAAATTCAATCTATAAGACTCAACCTCACAATACAAAGATAATCTTACAGAACGACTTATTAAATACGCAACAGTGTATTGGAAGTGGCAAAGTGGTTTTGTTGACACGACATTAGTAAATCACGGGTTTCCAGTGAAATCCCACTCCGTGGGGTCTGGAAGGGTAGTGTACGCAGACCTTAACTCTACCTTGGTAGGTAGAGCGGCTGTTTCCGAGAGACCCTCGGCTCAGGATATGCAAAGCAGAAAAAACAGAAAAAAAGAAGTCAAACCCGGTAAAAAATTAAAAAATTTAAAGCAGTATGCAAATGATGATAGCAAACACGAATACATCATAATAACGCATCCTGAAAAAGAAGGAAGAAGCAGTAACTAACACAGATAAATTAAATAAATCAAGTACATTAAAGAACGCACGCATAGCAGAAGACTATAAAGCAATAATACGCATATTCGTATGATATGCTAAGCGGGCCTACAGTAATAACACGACATTAGTAAATGCATATACAAATGTAAAAGTTTCCCCACAAACTATCATAGTGAAAACTAAGATAATATTACAGAAAGTAATGTTCAACATGCAAGATATTAATGTACCTGTATTAAGTTGAGCACCCAGTACACTGGAGTACAAGCCACTAGATCATTCTGTAAACAGGTTTAAAATAGTTTAGGTGCAAACCAAGGGACATTAAGTAGAGAAGTTATTTTTTGGCACGTTAAAGAAAAAGAAACAAGTATATTCGAGAATTCACTTGCCTTGAACACTTGAAGAAGCAGAAATACGAACCATACTAGAAAGAGCACCATAATTCTCTTCAAATTAAGGTTGAACTTAAATATTTCCTGTGAGATAACCAGAATTAGACAATTGAAATCAAGAAAGAAAATGTAAGAATTTGCTCCATTTGATGTACTAAATTAACTTACAAATGCTGTTTTCTCCTCCTTTGGCACCAATGGCTCATAAACTGTATCAATAACAACTGAAAGCAAGCAAGAAAAACTAATAAATATTAGCCCAATTTAAACAATGATCAAATCCTTAGTCACTTCTACTTAGGTAAAAGAAAAGAAGAGAAGTATTTAGTTCATCGAAGACATACGTTCACCACGTGAATTAACTGGAACTTCTTTCATCGATTTCTGCAAGTTCCCGATAAAATACAAAGAGAAAAAAAGTTAGTTACCATCAAATGTAACTACTTGACTGCTATAAAGAAATTAGTAATTGATGATAACAAGTCTCTGTTAACTTGTTAAGTATATTTGAAAACAGAAGACCTTGTTAATGATTGGATTAGTAGAGAGCTAACCTTGAGCATAGTTTCTTCTTTCCACATCAAAATTGCTTTAAAAAATGATCTTGATGAAGTCCCTATTACCAAACAATAAAATAATGTTTAGAGTTGCTTTAAGCAATGACGTCAGACTAACAAAAACCAATATATTGACAACAACAAATCCAAGACTTGCATTAGAAAGCAATTTTGATTACATAAATGACCAATAATTAATGAAACTAATCATGGTTAGTGAAAAAAAAGTTAGATTTGATTTATACCCATGAAGAGGATGATGATGAGGACAGTGAGGAGCCAGTAGGGAAAAACAACACTTAGAGAAACACCAAGGGTGATGCCTAACATGAGCATGGGTTGAAACAATAGAGCCAAATCATAATCAAGAATTGGTACTTCTCTGCATGGATGTGGTACCCTCAAATTGTACCAGACTGATGATGCTGATGCCCCCATTATCATACCTGTAAAAAAGCAAATCAACTTTTCAACACAACACAACAATATAAAAGAAAAAGACAAATTCAGATCTCCCCTACCTCCACCATATATTTTTCTGACTTTTCACTCATCCAAGACAACTTTTTCTAATGAGAAATTAACATAATAGGCCGCCCACCAAAATAATAGCTAGCAAAATATATATTTTTTGTATATTAATGTATAATATACATATTATCACAAAAGTGTACATCTTTTTGTATATTTGGCTAGCGAAAGTAATTATTTTTGACCGACCGGCCAAATGTGTAACTTCCTTTTTTTAATGGTAGTGCTATCAGGGCCAATTTAGGCGTACCTTGACTAATTTCATGCAGTGCTAACTACCACCAGCACATGTATCGAGTAACTCACCTACCAAGGCTTGGGTGCTCATCAAAGTCACTTTATTTACAAGTTTTTTTTCTTTCTAAAGCTTGCACAGTTCTCAACTATTTTACTAAACATTGCTATATTTCACTGGCACAGATACAAGATAACTCTTATTTACGACTATTAATCTCCTATCTTTATATGAATTGCAATGACAAAGAATGCTTACATTTGGAAAGAGCAGCAGCAGACTTGGTATCAAATCCAAGAAGCAAAGTAAGCATAGGCACAAAAATGCCTCCTCCACCAACACCTCCAACAGTACCACAAGCTGACCCCAAAAATCCTATCACAGTTGCCAGAACAATCCTCCAGCTAAACTCCAATTCCTGCAAACACACCATTAAACAACAAATTAAAAAAAAATATACACCATTAGTGATTAGAGAAACAAGAAAAAACCAAAAAACCAAACACCATTTAAGGTAAACTCAAGAAAACCCAAAAATCAAACACCATTTAAGGTAAACTCAACAACAACCAAAAAACCAAACACCAAATGGTAAACTCATGAAAAACAAAAACCAAACACCATTAAAGGTAACTCAACAAAAGCCAAAAAACCAAACACCATTTGAGGTAAACTCATGACCCTTTTTTGCTCCACATCTATACAACACATGAGAACAAATGAACAAAGAAAAAATAAAAACCAAACACCATTTAAGGTAAACTAAAGACCCTTTTTTTGCTCCACATCTACACAGCACATGACAATAAAATGGACAAAAAAAACAAGAAAAAAACCAGAAAACCAAACACCATTTAAGGTAAACTCAAGACCCTTTTTTGCTCCACATGTATATATCACGTGAAAGGTAAAAAAACTGGACATAGGAAAACAAGAAAGGCATATATACAACAACATGTAATACCACGAATGGGACGAATGGGGTCTAGGGAAGGATAGGAGCAAGTCTGTTTTCGAAAGACCGTCGTCTCAAGAAAAGACATATATAACAACAAGTAACATTAATTACCGGCCAAACTTTGTCTTCAGATCCAATAGGTTGTTGCAAAAGATTAGAACTTTGATAAAATTCACCATTTTGTACAAAGAAAACTGATAAAATTGCCACAGAAAATCCTGCTAACAGGTAAATCACAAACCCTTTTGTAGCCATAGACAAATTGAAACAACTCCTAATAAAAGTTGGGTTCTTTCCCTAATGAAGATTTTTGAACATCTAAAATGTTTACCATATGTGTAGCCTAAAACATAGGCGCTATGACATATTTATATAGTACGTTACAACTTACAAGAATGAAAGAAACATTCTTGAAATAAAAAATATCTTTTTTTTTTTGGAGTACCTGGAATTATTTCTGCAACAAGTTTTCATATTTTTTTTTGGTTGGTGATTAATTTTATTTCTTTTTTAATTATTTTGTCAAGGGCGGGGGCATAAATTGAATGGAGGCACATGTAACAACTTGGCAGCTTCTCAAATAGACCAAAAAGGGAAAACTATTTAAGTTATATGCATTTAGTCATTTACTATATGTGCTAGTAAAGTAATGTTTTTGTTTATATAATTCAGTTAATTTTAATTTGTTATAGTAGGTTAGTTACAACTTTATTAGATTAATATTAATGTACTTATAAAAATATTAATTTGCAATTACTTTATAAACGATGTAATTTATGATTTTTTTGATATCGTATGCGTATAGTTTTTGAACTAAAACAAATTGGTGAAACATATGCTACATGATGCAATTTGAGCAGTTACCGTAATATGTGATACATTTTTTTTTTCTATTCAAGGTTTAATATCTGCATTGAAAATCGTATGTTTATAAAATTTAAACTAAAAATATGATGAACGTACTAGGTGCTATCTGAGTGAATTTAGTTTCTTTACCACATGATACACTTGTTTTTAGCTCTCTATCCTATGTTTGGTATTCATTTTGGGGGCAAATCTTACCAATTTGAATTGGTATAAGCAAGGCAAGTTAAAAAAAATGATGATATTTTTATTTAAGATTTAAGTTCGAGATTTCTAATTAAAAATAAATAAATTATATTCACCAATCACAATCCTTGCAACACGTGAAGTACACTGTTTTGTCTTGTAGCCTCCTTTATATTCAGAGCAATGATTTTGTTCTTGGAAAAACCAAGGATTGGTTGTTTACAGAAAAGTCAGTTACATTTTTACTTTATTTGAATATGAAACTTTACTACTATTACTTATTTACTTTTGCAACACATTATTCATTATTGTCGTATGTTCTTTAGTAGTATTTCTTATTCCAAAAGGTGGAATCTCCCACCCCAGGAGCCCTCACACCCCGGTCCGACAGGAAAATTAAGGTAGGGTAAACTTTTTAAAGTGACTGGTCCCACCGCATTACGGCCCCATACCCCAGAAAACCTCACCTCCGGCCTGACCCTACGGATTAGTATACACCGCTTGGCCCTACGCGTATGGAGGGATTTTTTTGGGGAACACAGTTCCACTCTCACGATCGAGGACTGAACACTAACCTCAGACAAGAATACTTAATGTATTGGCCACTGGGCCAAACACTTTGGATTTAAACTAAGGTAGGGTAAACGTTTTAAAGTGACTGGTCCCACCGCATTACGGCTCCATACCCCAGAAAACCCCACCTCCGGCCTGGCCCTACGGATTGGTATACACCGCTTGGCCCTACGCGTATGGAGGGATTTTTTTAACACAGTCCACTCTCACGATCGGAGGACTAACACGGAACCCTCGCACAAGAATACCCTAATGTATTGGCCACTGGATCAAACACTTTGGATTAAGTATTTCTTTTTACAATATAAACCTCAAAATATGATTCCACATAAAAGCAGTTACTATATGCTTGTCATCACCTAATAATAATCGTGTTAAATTCAATACTGATCAGTCAAAATTTGGATGTACTTTTTGCAACTTGTGACCACGATTTGGAACAGTGGCCTACGTTTGTGTTATTGCACGACAAGTACAAAAGTAGTAATTTCGTGGCAATTTCTGATCTGGTTGTATCTGGAATCTCATAAGCCATAAGGTATTCAAATTTGGATTGAATACGTTTACTATAAAATATATGGACAGATTTGAAGGAGAAATGAATATCTAACTAAATTTGTGAGATTTTTTTCGTATTTATCATTTTGACCAAAACAGCAACTCCTTTTTAAGTTGAAGAAAAAAAAATCATTCTTAAAGGGACAAACATGTTTGGTCTCCCTAACTAAATTTGTAAAGAATTAAATTTAAAATTTTAATTTACTTTAATGATAAACTTTCATAGTCACATAAATATTATAATATTTGAAATGATAAATTTTCAAATTATTTATAGCTACATAAATACTATAATATGTTTAAAATTAGGTAATCATCATACATATGTAATTTGTCTCATAATAGATCTCATTCTTCTACTTTTTGTTCAGAGGTCGACAATTATTCATAGCTATTTTCTTGGCATCAAAGAAAAATTCTACCCATTACCTTTATTTTCAATCAAATTATGCTATATGAATTAAAACAAATACAATAAAAGATTTGTGGTAAGAACCATGATAAGAATTCAAGAAGTCCGCGGCTAATAATCACAACTTGAGGTTTTTTATATTTTAACTTCTTTGTTTCCAGGAGAATAAATTACGTACGTATAGTACGCATTTAGGGTGTGTTCGGTATGGAGAAAATATTTTTCGAAAAAGATTTTTCAATTTCTCATGTTTGTTTGGTCAAAATATTTGAAAAATATTTTTCTTTAGAAAAGTAAATTCCTAAAAAATAAGGAAAATGATTTCCCTAATAAAAGTAGGGAAAACAACTCTCCAAGTAACATTCAACCAACCACCTCACCACCACCCAATCCATCCCCAACCACCCGACAATATCCACCACCACCACCCCGACAAATTTTATTTTAAAATTTTTTACACCACTTCCCCCACCCCCCGCTGCGAAGCCTTGACCCCCACCCCAAAAAAATAAATTTATAAAAAGTTATTTTTTTTTTATTTTCTATCCCCCCTCCCCCTCCCGGCTTGTGACCCCCCACACCTCCCTCCAAAAAAGTGTTTTCGTAAAAAGTTTTAAATTCTTGTTTTGGTTCCCCCACCTCCCTGACCCACCCCAACCACCCTCCGAAATTTTTTAATTTTAATAAAAAAAGTTTTAATTTTTTTTGTTTTTACACCCTCGGCGATACCCCGACCCCACCTCCCCTCCAAAAAAATTATTTTTTAAAAAAAGAGTTTATTTCTTTTTTATTTCTAGACCACCCACCAATCCACCGCCCCACCCCTCCCTCGTGTCACGCACCCCTACCCCTTCCCGGATTTTCTAGTTCATACGTTTTATTTTACTTTTATAAATTACGTGGTTAAATTTAGTGTGTGTGGGTTGTGGTTGGGAGGGGGGGAGCGGGGGTAAAAAAATCTTATTTTTTTATAAAATAAAATAGAAATTTGGGATGGGGATGGGGGTAGGGTCGTCGGGGTTAGGTGGAACGGTGGTGTGGGATAGTGTTGGGTGGTGGGTGGTGTGGGGTATGAGTGGGTGAAGAAGAAGTGTGTTCGAGGGTGGTGGGGTGAGATTTGGCTGGGCGGTGGGTGGGATGGGTACTTGGGGTGGGTGGTAAGTGAGGTTGGTGGTGGGGGTGTGGAGTGGTGGATTAGATGGGGCTTGGGTGAGTATTTTCCCAAAAATATTTTCTACTAAACAGCCAAAAATGAGAAAATAAGTAAGAAATTCACTTATTTTTCACTACCCAAACAAAAATGAGAAAATAAGTAGAACTTCACTTGTTTTCCAAAAATTCGTTTTCCAAAAAAATATTTTCCGTGAAAAATATTTTCCTCCGTACCGAACAGACCCTTAATTACAGTCAAGATTGTTTTATTAAAATAAAAAAATTAAAGTCGGTAGGTAAAAAACAGCAAGTGTTTTACATGTGTAGAAATAAAAAATATATATATTTGGATGATGCATAAATCAAGTCACGGATCGAGAATTTTCTATAATAGTCCGATTGTTTTTGAATTTTAAATTTATATATAATCCACTCAACTTTATGAATCAAAAGTGAATTTCTTTTGTCCCAATTAAGGAATAAAATAATTAAAAAATCAATCAATTGTCTTAAACCTTGGAAATACCAATTATTGCTTCAATTAAAAAAATGAGGACAACAACAACATATCAGTATAATTTCATAAGTGATGTCTGAGAAGAGTGATGTATACGCAAAGCTTATCCACCTCATGAAAGTCGAGATTTTAATTCCGATAGATACTAGACTGAAGTAAAACATTTCAAAACAGGTTTAGAAATGAAATGAAGTAATACTGAGAAGAAAAACTATACCATGCTCGATTATTTACTAATTTTTTATCCTAATCTTTTAACTTCTATGACATTCTATTCAGGGTCATGCATATCGTCGGTAAACTACGGGCGTGCTAAAAACACATACTGTACTTTAGATAGTTTGCATGTAATTCCTCATTTATATGATGTTATCATTGAAAAGACTGAAAAAAAAATAGTATCCTAATCTCTCTTACAAGTCTAAACCCAAACTTGACCTTATGTTCTCGATATTAACTTCACCAACCATAGACTACGATATTAGTGAATATTCATATTTAAGATAATTTATGATTCTTATTATATTAAGAATTAATCATTATTCGAAGAATATTTGCTAATATATGGGACTAACTTCAACTTTTTAGCTGACTAACATTGACTAATATTTTTTTTGGTAATTAATTATTTTATTATCAGGGAGAAAATATTTACAAAGTCAAACCGAACCCTCTAGAGTTGAACATATGCCCAACTTCTAGTATCACTATCACAACCATACTACAGACATCCATAAATCACCATTTCCACATACTATACTATGTATTAGCACGTGTATGTACAATATAAGAAATAGGAGTAGAGGAAGGAGCCGGTTTTCAAATAAGTAAATCGGATCATTCAATGTTTAGTTGGAGGTCGACATCAGGTATTATCCTTATCATATGTTGTGTTATATAATTATGGTAAAATTAGGTAATTATATTGTACATACACGTACTAATATTATGGATGAAAGTTCAGCTCTTGAAGTACTTTAACTAGTCGAGGCCTCATTCCACCTTTGCAATGCACATCCTGAATGAGTGCTTTGATCAGTGTATCTGCTGCTCTCCTTTTGTTCTGGAAGATCCTCTAGTTTCTCTCCTGCCATATATAATAGATGCATCCTGCTTGTGCCATCCGGAACAATTCTACCTTTGCACTAACCCCACTGGCATACTTTGATGCCCATAGCAGCTCTTGATTCCAGTCCAACACTGGTCTGCTAATATATGAGATGAACATACAATGAAACAAAATATTGATTGAGTTATAAAAAGTTTTATTTAGTTAAATGAATAACAATTGTATCTTTTTAGTATAAGTATTTGCTTGTGCTTGTGCTTTGTATTGAGCCGAAGGTTTCTCGGATAAGGTCTGTATATACTCTACCCTCCCGAGATCCCACGTTGTGTATTTCACTGGGTATGTTGTTGTTGTAGTATAAGTATTTGCTTCGTGATAAACCAAAATTCATATTTAATGGTTATCTTTATTGCTTAGCGGTTATAGATGGTTGTATAATTCAGTTAAGACTTATAGTACTTGAAAAGAATTGAGAGAATATTGCATCCATAAATTTCTAATGATTTTTAGTAAGAAGCTTATTTGCTGTGAATTACTGCAGAATTATCTTTATATTACATATAGAGTTCAAATAATAAAAAGATTTATATAAGGTAAAATCCTAATCGATTTTGAAATACTAAATATTAGGACAACCTACATCATTCAAACAAAGACAAATTTAATTGATTTCAAAATCTTAAATATTAAAAAGAATTTACAATTTTGTTGATTTGTCTTATGCGAAATCTATCTTTAAAAGGTTAAAAATTGATCAACAATTCGGATTGAGATTCTGTGCTTTTATAATTTACCTTATGATTTTAGCTTGAAAATTTTGTTGAATAAATAATCTGTATTCACTTTGATACTAATGGATATTTCTGTTCTAATGTTAGAACCCTAGAGTTATCAATTTTTATCATCATGGTGTCTGAAATCTACTGATTTGATTGATGAATTCAGATTCATGCGTATCTTAAAGAGATACTATTTCCTCATAAAAAATTTCTCGAATTGGTTCTAAATTTTTTTGGCTCAATGTTGTTCTAATTTTGTCAAGGAACAACTTTATTTTTCACCTTGAATTGATTAATACACTATGTAAGGTCCATTTGGCGAAAAAAACAATTTCTATTAATTTTTTTATTTTCAGAATTTAAATTCAAAGTCCTTGATAAAGATGAAAGGATTTCATCAATTTTATTACATCATTTATAGTAATTTTTCATCAAGTTACACACATCGGATTGATCAACAATTCTTGTGATTTTATACAAGAAGTTAGCCAATATATACACTAAAAAATTGGTTGTTGCAGACCAAAAAACAGACAAACCAACATGATACTATTACAATAATAAACTGAAATAAATGGATATTTCTGCAAAAGCTGTTCAACCAACTTGAATATGCAGAACCTGCTGATATATTCCAAAAACCATTTCATGTCAATAATGTCCCCCCCCCCCCCCTACACACACAGCGCAAACAAATAAATAAATAAAAGGATCAAAAGTACAAAACATTAAGCAATATCATTTCAGTAAGCTTATGATAGACATGAGTCCTTCAATTTTGTAGGTGAATTATTGTGAAACGTTGCGGTGGATATGCATGTGAATTAATTATTGTGTCCATGTTCTACATGCTACTTATTTAATTCAAGGCTTTCTACTTAGATAGAGGCAGATTCAGAGTTAAACTTTATAGATTCTAAATTTTAAGATAACAATATTTAGTAATAATATCTAAATTTAATTTTTAAATATATACTTAATAAATTTTTAATATAAATTTTAAACTAGAACTACTGAATTTGGTCCAACATGTATATCGGCTTCTAGCTCCGCCTTTATTAATAAATCATTTCATTTATGAATCTTTACAGGATGTATCTATATATCTCAATAGTTGTGGCCTATATTCAAACGGCGTGAAAACAAGAAATATTTCTTGGTTAGAACAAGAAAAAATTCACATTTTCTTATATTTAATGAATTTTTAAATATAAAATTTTAATTAAAACTATTGAATTCGATCGAACTTATATTTTGGCTTCTAGCTAGCAGATTCAAAAGTTGAATTTTATTGGTTCTAAATTCTAGAAGATGTCAAATTAGTATAACTGAGTTATAGGGCGAACTTGTATGTCGACTTCTAGATCCACCCTTAATCTTAAATCATTCAATTTATTTAAATGATGTATACAGAGTGAGTGGCATCAGTGGAGGATAAGATGTTGGAAGCGAGGTTGAGATGGTTCGGGCATGTGCAGAGGAGAGGCACAAATGCCCCAGTGCGGAGGTATGAGAGGTTGGCCATGGACGGGTTCAGGAGGGGTAGAGGTTGGCCGAAGAAGTATTGGGGAGAGGTGATTAGACGGGATATGAAGCAGGTGCAACTTACTGAGTACATGACCTTAGATAGGGGGTTGTGGAGGGCACGGATTAGGGTAGAAGGGTAGTAGGTAATTGAGTGTAGTCCTACTTACGCTTACATACTGGTAGCTGTAGTGTTATTATTGTAGCCCTGCTTAGCCTATCATACTAGTAGGTACAATATTGCTTTATAGTCCACTGTCGTTTGATTTCTGCTGCTGTATATTCTTTCGTGTACTTTGTTTATCTTATTTACATGCGTTAGTTAATGCTTCTTTTTTCAGAATGTTTTATCATGACTTATTCGCTTTTTGTTACCATCATTTTCATACTGCTTTAGATTTCTTATCTGGGTCTAACAGTTTCTCTTGCTTTGCTTGTGCTTATGCTTTGTTTTGAGCCGAGAGTCTTTTAGAAACAGCCTTTCTACCTACCACAATAGAGGTAAGGTATGCGTACACTCTACCCTCTCCAGACCCACGTTGTAGGATTTCACTTGATATGTTGTTGTTGTTGTTGCGGTAAAGGATGTATCTATATATCTCAATAGCTGTGGCTTATATTCAAACAGCGTGAAAACAGTAAATATTTAAGGTTAAAAAAAGGAAAAAATTCACATTTTTCTCTTCTCAACTATAAGTAATATAATAGAGGTGTTTCATTAATTATCAAAAATTGTCAAAATCTAAATATATTAGCAAATTTAAGACCCAACAGGAATAGGTGATACGTCTAATCCCTTTGGTTCGGCAACAAAAATAAACGGGTAAAGGGTCAAATTTGCTCATAACGATTCGAAATTAAATAATTTTGTCCTCCTATAGACTTTTGGTATAATATTTGCCCCTATCGTTAGAGACAGATGCAATGTTACAGTACGGGTTCATCTGAATCCTGAAATTTCTAGTTGAAACATAAATTTATGTATATAAATTTACAAAGTTGTAATTAGTAATAAATATGAATTTATAATTTTAAAAATATAATGAGTTTAATATTAAAAATCTTAAAGGCCGGTTAAACTCATATAGTTTGAATCCGCTTCTACCCAATGTTAGAAAAAAGTCACTTTTTGGCCCTTGGACCTTAAAGGAGCTCAAAATTGAGTGTAATTTTAAATCATACTCAAAAGTTTATTAGAGGTGAAGTTTGAACCTTATTTCTCGAATAATTTGACAAGTTGAGTTCACGTGAAATAAATGTACTCATTTCACGCTGGAATTCTATTATGGCAAGGGAAATTTGAGGGTGGAACAAATTTGAGGCGCACCTATTTCATACTGAAACTATGTTATGGTAAGAAAGAAAAAAATGAAACAATTTGTTAACGATAAATATATGAATAAATCGAAAGTAAGATGGCAAAATTGAATTATTTCAAATAGTATGTGAAAGATTTGGATATTTTCCTTAGTAAATTAACAGTGGTATGTGAGAGAATACAAAGATGAGGACATTCTCAAATGGTATGTAATTAATGGAACAAAAACTTACTATACCCTCTATTTTTACGTTAGACCAATAAGCAAAAATGTGAGTCTTGCATATTAATTCTTATTGCTAGACCATATTTAATTGATAATAGATTTTTTACTTTATCTTGTTTGGTCTGGTCAAAGTCCATCCCATGCATGTAACTGCCACCTTCAAAATAGGATCTTTTTCGATTTAATTATCATATGATCAATTGACCATATTATAAAATGATCATATATAAAATGCTATAAAACATTGTCTAGCTTTTCAAATGATTAATTAACAATCGTAGTTGGTTCTCTAAGGTACAAACGGTAGGTAAAAACAGAAGATTTCACTTATATTTTTGATAAAAAAAATTTCAATTATCTTTATCATCCCTAGAAAGATTTGGTATATCGGGTAAAGGAGAAAAGGAAAATGTAAAAAATAAGAGAGATATCTATTTTAGATTTAGAAGATTATTGGCCTTTCTGATAAAAAAAACAGTTATTCAAAATTCTTTTATGTATTAGGTTATGTTGTACACTACATTATTTTTGTTACACGAGTGAGATTATTCTTAGATATCAACTATTGTGGCTATTTGTTGTATTTGTCTAAAACAACAGGTGTCACGTATTAATCTAGTCCCAGTATATAAAATTAATACACAGATAAGGATAAAACTTATTTAATTAATGTTGTTGCCTGAAAGTTTAGGTAAACAATTTATTTTGAATATGATTGAGAGATCTAAGGTGATGGTAGCATATATCGGTTCAAACCGGAAAAATCGACCGAATCAAAAAAATTTAAATTTAATTTTGATTTTTCGGTTTGTTCGGTCGATTTCGATTTTAATTTTATGAAATTTGGTTTTCGATTTTATAAAAAAAATTGATTAAACCAAAAAACCGAATTGTTGATATTTGAATTTCTTCATGTTGGTCTTGTTAGAAAATAGGTGAAACGTGAAAGCTAAAATTGCTAGTTTATTTCATATAATAGGATGCCTGAAAACTCGAGAATATATAGATGCTTATATTAGAAATGGATATAATAAAAATAGCTCAATACTTCTGCTCCAATCTCAGCTAGCTCGTCATTCAGTTTTTTTCTTAAATATTTATATGTCATCTATCCTCATCATTTAATCTTTGAATGTCATAGAATTTTTGGGGTTCAAATCTTATATGTTGCTCGTCAAAATTTACTGGAGAGCTACATTATTGTCTAATCAAATTTAATCAAGACGTTGAGAAATAACACTTCAATATAATGTGATTTGCTTTTAAATTTGTTTGTACATGATCATGAATTAAATGATAAATTGAGTGGAATTCTGATAATGTGATTTTTTAAATATGTTTATTTTAAAAAAATATTGACTTTCAAATCATAGATTTAAAAAGTTCAAGGTGATAATACCCAAACCGAAAAATCGAACCGAATTTCAAAACACCGAACCAAACCGAATTAATTTTGGTTCGATTTCGATTTTTACTTTTACCAAATTGAAAATCAAAAAATCGAACCAAATTTCTCAAACCGATCCGACCGACGGCCCACCCTGTACTGTTGCATTGCATTTTCCGTACTCTGCCTTCTATTATTATTTAAAAAAAAAAAAAGTGAAGTAACAAAATGAAATTTTGAAAACCAAGTGTAATGGGATACTTAACTTCTGAACACTTGTCAACCAAGAAATTAAATAAGAGCCGTTATAAAGTAAATACGGAAACTAATAAATGTGAATTAATTAAAAATTACTACTAAAATAAGTTACTTTGACCCTTCTTTGGCTAGATTTTTTTTAATTGATTATGATAAAGAAACCTTATAATCTGAATTCTTGCTTTTGCATATATATATATATATATATACACACGCTAAATCACAAAATTTTAATAAATATTGAATTCTTTATTTCAAAAGTATAGTTGGTTCATTGCTAAAAATTTTAAAGATCAAACCATCAAATTGAAATCTTGGATCCACCCCTGCTTATATAACCCTCCCATACTTAATTCACCATTTTCATTAGATTCTCGGGATTAGATTTGGACAAAGATTGCAAGCAAATTTTGCAATAAATGAATAGGTTGATAATCATGAAGTCTCAAATTTAGATTTCAGCTAAAGCTCAAAATTGAATTATTAGGTAATTTATTTTCATTTGTCATTATCATTAGTAAACAAAGTTGTGTAGTGAGAGGTAGTAGTTGATTCCTGAAATTAGTTTAGGTGCATACAAGCAACTTGTTCCACCACCGCGGTTATAAGAAAATTGCGATAAAGCGATGAAAATTAATTATTATCTCAACTTCATTTTATGTGTCTTAGTTTGACCCAATATGAAATTTAAGAATGTAAAGATTTTTTTTTGAATTTTGTTTACTTAAACCAATTAAAGTGTTTATAACATATAAAAAATACGCATTTAATTTTGAAATGTCATGTATTTCCTATATAGTGTCATTAAGGATAAAAATGAAAATAATATAATTAAAAATCTGCTGAATACAAACAAAATATACTTGTGGAAATAACTAAAAAGGAAACAAGACATATAAACTCAAACCAATGGTACTATAGAAAGTCTTTTTCAAAAGAACATTTGTTTGAACGAATTGAAAAATTAGAAAAAGAGGATGATTAAGGTTTCAATTATTTGAGTGGTTATCAACAATTCAATTATCTTTTGCAATGATTAACGTGACATGATATTTGTTGATGACAATAGATTAGAAAATGAATTGCACACATCATTTCGGTCGGAAGTTACCAAAGTAATTACTAGCAATATTTTTTTCCCCCAAATATGCATTAAGAGAAAAAGAAACATTATATATGTGAATTTTATTTCTTCGATTGACTCAATAATCTGATTAATGTAAAGCTGAACCGACCAACACATGTATTTATTTCAATGCTACAATCATAACAAGTTTAAATTGCAATAATTCTCAAGGTGGCATTTGTTTGCGGTGACCATTATTTTTTTGGAAATATTATAAAAGACATTTCCAAAACCATGTTTGTTTAAAAATATTCAAGAACATTTTGCAAAAATGTCTTCAAAAAGCTTCAGCTGTTTTTCAAAGAAAAATTCTTTTTCCGCTACTAGACACTAACAATTCTCTCTAAAAGAAAATTGCAGCCATCCAAATATATTTTTGTTTAATATTTTGTAAAATTAAGAGACATAAAAATATTTGTTGGAAATTGGAAATTCCATGCCATCCTCATTTCCTTTCATTAGCATATATTCATGATCTTTATCTATTACATTAAAGTATGATATGTATCTTAAATACGTAAATACTATCGAATGTTTACCTAACTACATAATTAATTTTCAGAATCAACAATCTAGGTGAATATTCATACCACTTTGGCATGGTTAAATATGCGGTGCGAATAATTAATAGCTTGATGTAAATATGTGGTGCGAATAATTAATTTTTACCCCTAAATACTACTAGCATATATAAGAGATTGTTAGAAATTATACCGATCTAAAACATATATATGTAAACCAAAATTGAAGCGGGACGAAGGATCAACATACCTCTTGATGGTCATTGGGGCATATCGTTTTAAGACGTGAAAGGCGGGCACCCCGGCCTTCCAACCGGAAAGACTTCAACATAAAGGAGAAGTATAAATAAAATTCATACTGTTCGTCGTACGCTCATTGGAGTTGTACCTACTGTTTGCGCAGTGGTAGGTAGCCGTTAACTTTAAAAATAAATAGAAGTATTTAAGTGAATCAGTTTAGTCCCCTTTGTTCTTACCCGTAAGTTTGGTTTATTTCAATTAAGCCCTAAGGTTTTTCATTGTTGAGCAGATTCGTTCCTCTGTAGAATCGGTTATGCAGCAGAGTACTATTGTCCATGTCATCGTCCTTGCCTTATCCTTTTAGCAGTCCATAGGCTAGATATCAGTCCTACATATATATCTTGTAATCATATTTGGCAATTATCATTTATATATCAAGTAATTTAGCTTAGCTTAGATGTATAATTGAAGTGTGTAATCATCTGATTTAAAAGCTTAAGCTATTAGATAGAACACACTTTTAATATTTGATTATATTCTCAACACACTGTTACACTGCTTCTTCATTATTATTTCTCCATTGTTGTCGATAGCAAAGCTTAATACTCATCATTTGATATCAGAGCAGTGTCCTCGCACATGTGAAATGTCATCTGATTTCCAAACTATCACTCTCCAACCAGTGGTCCTTTTGGAATACCAGGGCTTACAGGTCATACCCCAGTTGATTTTTCAGGCCAAACTGGATATCATACTGGTTTTCCTACTACAGGTTTTCAAACTAATGTTTCTAATACCCCTGGACAACATGAGAATGGAGGTAATATGAATCAAGCTAATATATTTTCTAGGGTGGGAAAAGTAGATTTTCCCAAATTTGATGAAACAAACCTTAGATCTTGAATTTACAAGGCTGAGCAATTCCTTTTCATTGATAATATTCCACCTCACCAAAGAGTTAAACTGGTTTCTATCCATTTTGATGGTATTGATATTGAATGGAACCAAGCTTTTCTTTAAAGTAGGTTACAGATGCCTCCACCTTCATGGGATGAATATTTGCATGCTGTAATTGATAGGTTTGGTACTGAGTATGAGAATCCTATGGCTGAGATTAAGCTCCTTAATCATACTGGATATATCATATCAGATCAAATTTGATAGTGCCATGGCCAGGTTAGTGTTATCCAATGAAAATGCTGTAAGTTATTTTATCACTGGTCTCAGACCTGAGATTAGAGACCTAGTAAAAGCTCATAGACCTTACTCTTTACCCCAGACCTATCAACTAGCTAGATTGCATGATTCTCCATTCTTAGCTCAACAACAGTTATATAAACCTCAACCTTTCCACCACCAAACTTTTTCCTCCAGAAATCCACACACAACTAGTTCTTCCAACCATTATTTCAAACCATCCTTCAAATCCCCAACTACTAGACCACCAAATAACCATAACCTTACTGGAACATCTAATCAGTTTGTAAGAAACAAAGGAAGAAGACTAACTCCCACCGAGTTAAATGAGAAAAGACTCAGATGATTATGTTAGGGCACTCCCGCCGTCCATTTAGTGACTCATTTTTGTGATGAGAAGTTCTTCTCAGGACATAAATGCAAATCTAACAAACAGTTTTACTTGTTAGAATTAGAAAAGGGGCATGAAACTGTGGGAAATAATCATGAAGCCTAATATCAGCAATTGTATCTATTGAAAGGTGGTGGTGTGGTTGGAATAGAAATGGGAGTTGAAAACACTGAGCCATTAGCTGATGTTGTTCTTGAGGGGGAAATTTGTGCTATCTCATTCAATGCATTGAATGGAATTGCTGACTTCCAGACCTTGAGGGTGACATGTTATATTGAGTTGATGCCCATTAACGTGCTAGTAGACTCAGGTAGCGCACACAATTTTATTGACTCAAGAATTGTAGAAAAATGGTTTTCACAATTAGAAACTGTGAATTCCCAAAATGTCAAGGTGGCAGATGGTAGCACTGTTCCTACTGATAAGCTATATAAGTCATTCAAATGGTTGATGGATGGTACCACATTTCAATCTGGTATGTTAGTACTTCCTTTGGGGTCATGTGATGTGGTGGTAGGGGTGCAGTGATTAGTCACACTTGGGGATATCATTATGAACTTTAGCAAATTAACCATGAAATTCAGCTATGAAGAAAAAGATCATTTATTGAAGGGTGAGTTCAGTAAGTTAAAAACAGTTGATGCTAGATCTTTGAACAAGATGGTTCAATATGAAGCTCAATTGTTTATGGTTAAGGTGGTTTCCATTGATCAAATACAAATTCCTGAAAAGTAGACTATAGATTCAGAAATCAAGAATCTCCTAGTGGAATAAGAAATGTTATTTGCTGAACCTACAGGCTTGCCACCCCTCAGAGGTCACTTTGATCACAAAATTCCTCTTACTACCAACAACAACCCCAGACCTTATAGGTATTCTTCCGCTCATAAGGACATCATTGAGAGGTTGATTGAGGAGATGCTTGAAAAAGGTATCATTCAACCTAGCTCTAGTACTTATGCTAGTCCTATGGTTTTGGTTTGTAAGAAGGATGGATCTTAGAGGTTATGTGTTGATTAAAGGGCCTTAAACAAGTTGATAATAAAGGATAAGTTTCTTATTCCTGTTATTGAAGAACGTTTCAATGAACTAGGTGGATCCAGAATCTATACCAAGCTTGACTTAAGATCAGACTATCATCAAATGAGAGTACACTATGAGGATGTGGCCAAAACAACATTCAGAGCTCATTCAGGCCACTATGAGTATCTAGTTATGCCATTTGGCCTCACCAATGCACATGCATATTTTCAATGCCTGATGAATCACATCTTCAGAGAACACTTAAGAAAGTTCATCCTTATGTTCTTTGATGATATTTTGGTCTTTAGTAAGGACCTTGAGGAACACTTAGAACACCTCAGAGTCACTTTTGACATTCTTAAGGCCCACAACCTGTTTGTAAGGATGTCAAAGTACTCTTTTGGTGCTATTAGAATTGAGTATCTTGGCCATTACATATCTTCTGAGGGTGTATCCACAGATCCTAAGAAGATTTTTGCAATTCAGGACTGGCCTATTCCCAACACCTTGAAGAAACTTAGAAGATTCTTAGGTCTAACTGGGTAGTACATGGGGTTCATCAAAAGTTATGGGCTCATTAACAGATCCTTAACTGACTTATTGAAAAAGGATAACTTTCATTGGGATGATAAGGCAACTGCAGCTTTTGAACAATTAAGAATTGTTCTCACTACATCACCAGTACTTGCATGACTTGGTAACTCCCAACAATTTGTGGTTGAGACTGATGCTTGTGACTTAGGCATTGGAGCAGTGTTGATGCAACTAGGACACCTTATAGCATACGTCAGTAAGGGATTATCTCCAAAGCATTTGCCCTTAGAGGAAGGAATTTCTTGGTTAGAACTGATCAAAAGGATCTGAAGTTCTTACTAGAGCAAAATTTGAACACAGGGTCACAGTTGAATTAGATAGCCAAGATAATGCAATTAGATTTCTCAATTGAGTACAAGAAGGGAAGAGACAATACAACTGCAGAATTTCAAGGTTACCAGTAGGTGAACTCTCAACTCTTTTTGTCAATATTGTTGGTGCAGAACTCTTCCAAAAGATTATGGGAAGTTGGGAGAAATATTCATAAGTCCAAACTATTATCAAATTAGTTCAAGATAATGAGGTAGAGTATAAAGGATATTCCTATTTTAACCAGCAGTTGAGAAAGAAGAGAAGGCTAGTTTTGGGGGGGAAATCAGAACTGAAGGAGGAGATCATTAGTACTTGGCATGATCTATCCATTGGTGGTCATTCTGGCATCAATAACACTTATAGGAAGGTTGCATCACTGTTTTATTTGAAAAGGATCGATGATGATGTGATCAAGTTTGTTGAGCAATGTGATGTGTGTGAAAGAAGTAAATATGCTCCCTCAGCCTATCCAGGGATGTTATAACCCCTGAATATATCTAATACTGCTTGATCATGTATAAGCATGGATTTTATAAAAGATTTGCCCAAAGCTAAAGGTAAATCAGTGATTTGGATAGACTCATCAAATATGCTCACTTCATAGGTGTTCATCACCCCTATTCAGCTACAGATATTGCTCAATTATTCCTAGATCACATCTACAAGCTCCATGACATGCCAGAGAACATTGTAAGTGATAGAGATCATGTCTTTGTGAGCAAGGTTTGACAAGAGCTATTCTCATCCCATGGAGTCACATTGAGCACTTCAACAAAATATCATCCTCAATCTGATGGACAAACTGAAGTGCTCAATAGGTGTTTGGAAACTTTTCTAAGATGTTATTTTTCTGATTCACCTAATAATTGGTTCAACTACTTACTACTAGCATAATGGTGGTACAACATTTCTTATCATTCATCTATCCAAACCATCCCATATGAGGCAATATATGGTCAACCCCCACCCATTCATATTCCTTACGTGTCTGGTGAAGAGTTAATGAGCAAGTTGATAGAAGGAGCTCGGTCATGAGAGAGTTAAGGTTACAACTACTCATGAGAGCCCAACAGAGAATGGCCTCTTATGATAACAACCATACATCAGAGAGAACCTTCAATGAGGGAGAATGAGTGTACTTAAAAATACAACCCTACAGACAACATACCCTATCTTCAGGCCAATTCTCAAAACTATCATCCAAATACTATGGACCTTATCAAATTTTGAAAAAGGTTGGACCAGTAGCATACAAGTTGTCCCTCCCCTCTCCAGAATCCGTAAATCACCCCCCTATTCTTCACCTATCCAGCTTCTTTTGCCCTTGTCCTAAATCTATTATTGACATGCCTCAGGTTCAAGTTCAATGGGATCAGCTGGAACCAGATTATATCACCTGGGAGGATGTTCATACCATGAAGATGAGGTTTCCAAAGGGAGGAGAAATGATGCTGATTGGAGTTGTACCTATTGCTTGCGCAGTGGTACATAGTCGTTAACTTTAAGAATAAATAAAAATATTTAAGTGAGTCAGTTGAGTCCCCTTAGTTCTTATCCGTAAGTTTGGTTTATTTCAATTAAGCCCCAAAGATTTTCCTTGTTGAGCAGATTCGATCCTTTGCAGAATCGGTTGTCAGCAGAGTACTACTGTCCATGTCATCATCCTTGCCTTATCCTTTTAGCAGTCGATTGGCTAGATATTAGTCCTATATATATATATATATATTTCTTATAAACATATTTGGCAATTATCAGTTATATATCTAGTTGTAGCTGTTACATTGCTTCTTCATCATTTTTCCTCCATTGTTGTCGATAACAAAGCTTAATACTCATCAAGCTTATTTCAAGTTTTAATCTCGCTGATACTTTAAAGAAATAATACTCAGAAAAAAGCAAATACCGAATGTATAACACATATACATACATTGTAGAATGATTGGATCGAACTGGTAGAGCCGTCAAAATGAATTGGGCTGTTTTATAGAACTCAATAGCTTAATTTGGCTCAACCCAATATTTGAAGGCCCTTCTTCATTTGACAATAAATATTAATCATTCCCAAAATTATTTTATTCCACTATTTATATTAAATTGATGAGATTATAGGATAGCGATAGCTAATCCACCCCTTAGGGCTCGTTTGGTTGGGAAACAATAGCATCAACGCACGAAACAACTACTTTTTAATCATAGTTTATATTGACCATGTTTTTAATATATATTGTAAAGTTTTACATTTTGTTAAGATGCTAAGAAATTGAATTTTATGGAATAATAGTTATGACATTTGCATCAGAAGTAATGACCTTGTGATAATTTATTTCAATTTTATTCACCCTCTTAGGATTTTAATTTCTGCATATGAATTTTGGGTTGAATCAAAATTTTGTGATTTTTATGTTAGAAAATTTTGGGTTGAATCAAAATTTTGTGATTTTTATGTTAGAAAACATTGTTAAGGTGACTTTCATATTAGAAACCATAAAAATGATAGTTTGCGTGACCATCTATAAAATTTACTTCTATTGCTTAATAGCAAAAATCGTTGCTCTAATAAGCTAGTTGATCATCCAAATCTTACGTTAACTAAAAACTACAAACTACTTGATTAGTGATAAATTAACATAGGCAGTGTATATATCCAAGGGGATTTATAAATAGAAAATTATGCAAATCCAAGTTTTGAAGCTAAGAGAAGTAATCAAAAGAAACAGAACAGAACTATGATTTACTACTTCGTAACACAAACCAAAACACAGAGATATTAACCAAATTCAAAAGGTTACACAAAATACATAGCCTAAAAGGATACATCTAGCAAATATGCATTCATCAGAATCTGATTTTAGTACTTCACTTTCACATTCTTCCCTGTAGAGTCCTTAGCTTCAACTTCAGAGATGCCCTCAACATCCATTCTTCCGACGTCGTTAAACGTGTGGCCGGTCACCTGATCGGCATTTTTCAGCGTTGCTGCTGTTTTACCAGCCCGAGTATCCTCCACGTCCACCGCGAGCTTCGATCCTCCTACGATAGTCTCATCGGTTGTGTGTTTTGGTGCTAATGTGTCTTTAATTGCGTCTTTCATACCTCCGAGTACACCAAAAATACCACCAGAAGCTGCTTTGTTCTCATCATGACTTTCCTGTAATTTCATTTCATCCATTTTTCTTCTGGTTGCTTCTTCAGTCTCATGATACTTCTCCTGTAATTGACACTATCATTAACAACTAATTAAACTGTTAAGGTTATGTCAACAATATGAACAAGGCTGGATAAAATAATTAGCCAACCCATTATAACACATTATATTGTAATTACTATAATCTAATCAAATTGAAGAGTTTCAAGTCTCTCGAAAGTCGAGCTGATCACTTAATTATTTCTACTAATTTTTTCATCTATGGAGAAAGAAATATTTATAGAAGTGAAATTAGTAACTTGAACTAGTTATCTGCTAAAAATAAAACTAAAAAATGTGTAACTAGTTTATCTACTAAACTATCAACAGAGTAAAATAAGGCAGTCACCCTTTCTTGATTTCTATATATGTATCAATATTCCTATGTTCCTCAAACGTTTTACTAGTGCTAAATTACGGGCCGCGAGAAGTCATAAAATTACACCGACAATATAAAATCCTTTCGGATATATAGTTGGTCTAAATAAGTTACAAATAAATAAGGATTTAGTAAATTCTTATGAATGAAAATATATTTGCACAAATTCAGGTCAAATCAGGTCATTTTGTAAAGTGTAAATTATAGATCCCTCTCTTAATAAACATTAATCATTAGTTTGATAATTAATTATGAGAACTAACTCCCTATCACATGTTAAATTATTAAAATTTTACAAAAATATTCAGTTCATGTAACTTAATTTAATTTATTCACAAGTTAGATATGATAGTAGCCAATATTAACATAGAACATGGATATAGCTAACAGCTTTGCACAACAAAGACAAAGCATAAAGAATTGATTCTGAATTTGGTGCAGCATTTTATTGATAACATATGAAAACATACAACGAAGTACCAAGTCATTTCATTCTTCAACAAAAAGCATATTACTATAGTTTTTATTCTAACAAAAGCATATTACTATAGTTTTTATTCTAACAAAAAACCTAAGCAGAAGGCTATAAACGGCTAACCTTGGCAGCTTCATTAGTACCCTTCGCCTTCTGCTTAGCCGCTCCCGCCGTCTCCTCCGCCTTCTGCTTAGTAACTTCTGCAGTATCTTCCGCCTTCTGCTTTGCCGCTTCCGCCATATCCCCGGCTTTCTCCTTAGTTTCCTCCTTTTTACCCGTCAGCATATCCATCGCCCGCCTTGCCGCATCTGCAGCACTATCCTTCAACTCCGTCAACTTTCCAACCGTAACGTCTTTCCCATCTTTCGCTTTTTCAGCGGTGTAATCTTTGTATTCCTCTGTCTTCTGCATCGTCGTGTTCTTTGCTTCTTTCGCTTTATCCATAGTTGTATCCTTTGCTTGTTTTGCCTTGTCAGCTGCATAGTCCTTGTACTCTACCGCTTTATCTGTTGTACTATCCTTAGCTTCCTTAGATTTATCAACAGCATAATCTTTGTACTCCCCCATTTTCCCTACAGTTGCGTCCTTTGCCTGCTTGGCCTTATCTGCAGCATAATTTTTGGTCTCTTCCATTTTACCTACTGTTTCGTCCTTGGCCTGCGTTGCCTTGTCAGCGGCAGATTCTTTAGTTGCCTTACCCTTCTCCTTGGCATATTCTGCGTACTCGTCCATCTTACCAGTAGTGCTATCTTTGGCTTGCTGTGCCTTTTCTGTAGCGGAATCTTTAGTGGTCTTACCACTCTCCTTAACATATTCAGCGTACTTACCCATCTTACCAGTAGTGCTATCTTTGGCTTGTTGTGCCTTTTCCACAGCAGAATCTTTAGTGTCCTTACCTTTCTCCTTGGCATAATCCGCATACTCGCCCATTTTACTAGCGGCAGCGTCTTTAGACTGTGTTGCATTTTCCGCCACTACGCTGGTTGTGTCGCTGGTGACGGCGGCTGTATCGTGGGCTTTTCCGGTGACTGCGTCTTTGGCATGTCCAAGAGTTCCTTGAACTGATTTGATTATGCTGCCAATAACACCGGGCTTTTGTTCATATTCTCTTTGGCTCTGATCTCTTCTTTCTTTATTGACATCATGAAGTTCATCTGCTGCTACTCTTGCAGCTGCTTCAGCCCTTTCTTCTTTCACTGCTTGCCTGGACTCCATTTTTTCTTGTAATTATAAAACACTGATAATATTGAAGCAAATTGATCGTTTTCTTTATGCACTTTTGGTATTTAATTGAAGTGTGTGTTGAAATGGAATGAATTGAGCATGGTATCTATATTGAGGTGGTTAAGAAAATTGGATTGGACACGTGGAGGAAGGGAGGGTTATGAAGTGCTACGTGGAGAGTGTTGTGGGTGTTTGACACGTAGCTACATTGAGAGGTGTCCTTGTAATGCACAGCATGGAACGAGAAAGCTTAATAAGTAATCCATCCTACCCAATTCAAGTGATTTAAGTTTGAGTTGACATAAAATTTAAAAAATAAATAGAGATTTTTAAATTTTTGAATTTTAAATTAAAAATGTGTGAAATTTTTTAAATATTATGATTAAAAAATTTATTAAATATAAAAAATTATTATTTTGAAATAAATTTAAAAAAAAATAAAACACTTAAATTACTATCGAAAAATATGTAAGAAGTGATTCTTGATTCGAGGTGTCGGATAAGAGTGAGAAGTTTCTAGTTTACAAGATGTGAACAAGAGTTGAGATCGGTGGAATTTGAATACTCTTTCCGTTGCAAATTACGTGACACTTTTTTTTTAATTTAGTGAGTCCAATAAGTTTTCCGTTTGTATTTGTTTTTCACGATCAATGTGTGCTACTTCAAATTAGTGCAATTGGACGGTAACTTTCTAATATCAAGCTGACCACTATTGATTTTCACTCCGTTTGTGTAATAGAGGAGAATTTTCATTGATTGAAATAGCATCTACTTTGGTTCTTTGTAAAAGCTTTTATCTTTGCCTATTGTTATCTTTCTTTAACTTATTAGTAGCATCAACTATTTGAAAAAACCATGAGTGTATTTCTTTTTTATAAAATACAATAGAGCAACTCTTCATTATTTTCAACATCACTTTTAAATTTCATTCTTAAAAAGAAGATATTGTTTCAGTGCTATTTTCAATATGAAGTAATTTCTCAAGATCAAAATACTATAAACTAACATATCTTTTCAAAAAAAAAAAAGTATAACAATTGAATACACAATGATATTAAAAACAATTGTAAATAGATGCATTACTAATTTCAGAACTGTAAAATTTGTATCACGTGTTATCTTTTAAAAATAAAATTAATCAATTTATGTTTAATGTTGTAGAGACAGTTTATATTGTAAGTTAAAAATCATCTTAAGATGAGATTTAAATTTATATTAAAAATTTACAAAATTAGGAATGAAGAAATTTATTTATAAATAATAAAAATGCAAATTTATAATTTTTAGAGTAGCAATCTCTTGCCGTTGGGCCAGTGCGTAGCACGACATCTTCTTACTACTTTTACATATGACTTGTAAATATTTTAAATTGTCTATTAGTGTAATTTATACTCTCTTCATTCTAAAAAGATTGTGATGTTTCAAATGACGTAGGTTAAATTAATTAATGTTCGGTTTGAATTTGGACATAGAATCTTTGTTGGAATTAAATCAAGATTAATAATTTAAAATTAATTAGAATTTGATATTTGATAGTTTATTTAATCCAAATCTAGTTAATATTTATTTATCAAAGTCATATAGGAATATATTTTCTAATCCTAGTTTATTTTGGTTTTGTAGTATTATAAATCTGGATGCCTACTACCTATTTTCTCAAGTTGAGAGGTAACTTAGATTATAGTGAGGTACAAGAGTTTTGAGTTATTGAATAAAACATCTTACCTCCTCTCTCTAGTTTGATAAATTTTCTTCTATGTAACCATTGTTGGATCTTTCGCTTGTGCATATATTATTCCTTTGAGTATTTTTATTTTTTTTCAATTTGGCATTAGAGCCTGTGACATCCGATCAAAGCCTCTTGTGAGATCCAACACATATAAAAGAATATTTCATATTTGTCAAATTATTTATTTTTTGTGTTTGACGATCAAAATAATTTTGAGAGTTGGTATCAACTGATGAAGAACTTTTCAAAGGTGTTGGACTATGGTCCATCATTGATAAAAGATCCATGAAAATCTCAAAAGACACAATATTGATTGGTGAAGCCGCTACACAATTAGAGAAAAATAAACAATTGAATTATAAGGCATTCTACTACCTCAATAGTAAAGTCTAATCGCATGTATATAATAAATATTTGTATGCAAAATCAGCAAAGGAGGCTAGGACAATATTGATGAAATCATATCGATATGTTGCAGACGTGAAGAGAGAGAAACTTCAAGAGCTTTGGAGACAGTATGAGTTGGTACAGATGAAATCAACGGAATCTATCAAAGAAATTTTAACAAGAATTACAGAAATTGTTAATGGTATGAAGGTCAACGGGAAAGTTTTGGAAGAAGTTAAAGTTGTTGAAAAGATTTTAAAGTCTATAAGATTATGGTTTCACACCAAGAAGACAATTCTTGAGGCTACCCAGGATTTTAATACTTTGAGACTTGATGATTTAGAAGATGAATTGGTGACATACGAGATGTCTCGCGATCTGTAAATCAAGAAACTATGAGATAATGGAGAAGGCATTTCAAAAAAGGATGATCAACCAAAATAAAAAGAATAGTCATTGAATCTGGCAGAAATAAATGAAGAAGGCCAGAATTCAAAAATAATGGAGAAAATAAGAGAAAGTAGAAATAATTTTTATTGTGGTATAGATGTATTTAATTGCAAAGCAGACTCTAATAATATCAAAACTTATAATAGACATGATTTGGTTGAAACTACTGCTCTTTTGATAGGGAGTTACTAGTGTTTTAAGTCAGAGACACGTAATAGACATGATTGGTCTATACAAGGTGGGGTAATTAAAAAAGGAATAGAAATACTAGCCATTATAACACAAGAAAACTTGAAGGTATTGATGATGAATCTAGTAATGAAAGAAGCAAAAGAGTTTACCAAGAGAAAGTTCTTGGTGATCCACCCAAGATTGTGGCAGAAATAATTAACGGTCCACATCCACAATTGAAGTGTATGAATATTGAAGATGCAATCAATTTCAAGTCATTAGTCGAGATTGTATGTTTTGAAGAACGTGAAAAATTGTTAGTTGACGATACTACTCTATCACATACAAAAAGGTGAATTGAAGTTGAATGGGCACGCAAGGTCAAGTACAAATCAATTAGAAAAACAGACGATTTAAGGCAATACTATTATTCAAAAATACAACAAGAAGAAAGAATATGATGATGATATTTTGAAGATGTTTAACATAGAGAAGTTCAAATTAACTTTGAATCACGTTGAAGAGAAATTGAAGCTGACTAAAGATGACACCCGCAATTTTGTCGATGCTACATATTTAAGGAAATTGTTCGAGAGTCTATGGTGGTTGACTTCTACAAGATATTGTATTGTTCATGGCACGCTCAAGTTTGAAGATCTTGATTTAAGGGAGGCTATGTTGGAATTAAATCAAGATTAATAATTTAAAATTAATTACTATTTGATATTTGATAGTTTATTTAATCCAAGTCTAGTTAGAATTTATTTATCAAAGTCTATAGAAATAGATTTTCTAGTCCTATATTAATTTTGTAGTATTATAAATATGAGTGCATGATACCTATTTTCTCAAGTTGAGAGCTAGCTTAGATTATAGTGAGATACAAGAGTTTTGAGTTATTGAATAAAGTCTCATACCTCTTCTCTCTAGTTTGATAAATTTTTCATAACCATTGTTGGATCTTTCGCCTGTGCATATATTATTCCTTTGAGTATTTTTATTCCTTCAATCTTTAAGTAAAAATTACATATTTAAAAACTACATTAAAAATACTATAAGTCACAACAATTAACAATTCCAAATATTTAGAAAGTATTTAAAAAATTTATTTCAACGGAAATATATTTTAACTGACCAAATAGTAACTAAGACAATCTTTTTGGGACGGAGGGAGTAGTATATTTTGCTTAATATTTTAATATAGAAATTTTACGGTTTAAATTAAAAAATTTAACTCACGAAATTAATAATTTCACATAAATTGAACACAAAAAATTTACTCCCTCTATCTTAATTATGTGACACCATTTGGTTAAGCATGGAGTTTAAATACCCCCTCCAGTGGCTTGTGAGCCAGAAGGCCTGAAAATGTTAATGAGGTGAATTGTCTGTTAATAGGTCCAATAACAAGGTAAGAAGCCCAAGGGACATTTTGGGCCGGAGGGCAGTCGAACTACGAAAGGGTGAAGGGCACGCATAACCGATTTTAGGACTCATTTAAGTTATAGTTGCAGTTCATAAATTTTTGAAACTTTAGCTACTTTAAGAGCAATTTCCGATAAACATGATCGAAGTTTGTACAAATTCGTGTCGAAATTATAATTCCGCCTGCAATTTGAAATATTACTACAAATTCGTGTTGAAATCATAGTTTTATTTTCAATTTGCAAATTTTTTACTTATTCTTTATTTATTTTGACGATTGCCATAATTTTTATGTCTCGCACGATTCGCTCAATACTTTAGCAGAGGCTTCATAAACGTGTATTAAATTCGGGTTATGGTCATTAACTCTGCATGATAATTTTCTTTGGTATTATTCAATTATTAAAAGATTGTTATAATATTTAAAGATTGTTTTGAATAAGCTGGTAGTAGAGCAAAAGGTTAAGTTTCCTTTTTTAGGTATGCTAAGTAAATGACATACGTAATAGTATAAGTTAGAATGAACAAGCTAGTTGGTTCGGTCAAGTTTAGATACCAAATATCAACCATGACTTAATTAGAAATTGGGTCGTGACATAAGACAACATTTTTCTTTTTAAATTTCTTTTAGGGCAGGGATTGCCTTTTGAGTTGTTGGAAATTACAAATTGTGATAAAAAGAGGAAACATTAACTTTTATTATATTGACATTGTAAACATAATTAGTGTAAGATAAATTGTAATGATAAGACTTAAAAGAGTACCATTTTTGCTACAAAACTTTATGTTATATTTATCAGTTCTACCTTTTTTAAGGAAAAAGAAGAAGCAATAAATATGAGTAAATCTCAGCAGAGTTGTCTCGAAGAGGCCACAAATGTACATACTAGTATACTACCATACAATTGCAATGAAAAATTGGAAATACAATACAGCTGAACTGATCATGTTTTGTAATTGGAAGTAAAGATGAAGTGAAAAAAGGAAGAAGAAATTAAGCAGCAAATCAAGTATTTGAATTGTGATATCTTTAATTTAGTTCCAATTCAAACTCTTGATGCACCCATAAAGTAAATATATAGTAGTACTAGTAATAAACATTAAGGAACAATAAGTTACAACTAAATCTCAAATAATTTGAACCACGCTTGGTGAAGTAAGAGTGCCAGGGCTGAGAAGAATAGAAAAACACCATGCAAAAGAGGCGGGCGATAGAGGGAAATTAGCCAGTGGACTGCAAGATCCAAAATAATTTTCTGATGGGATTCGAGGCGTTACATGTGATCTTTCTTGTGCTTCGGATGTTTTTGAGTCAATGTCGTTTGAAGAAGGAGGACGAAGATACTCGCGGCTCGCGCCATTGTGCATCAATATTATTATTATTGCCATTATTTCTTTGTAAAGAAACCGGTGAGAGATCAAGTCGAGGAGGAGCGATATTTTGTAAACGCCTCGAATTGAAAGAGTCAGAGACAGAACCAGAACTAGAACCAGAACCAGAATTAGAACTAGAGATAAAATTATCGAATACGGATTGAAACTCGGGTGCTGCGGTGAGCATTTGGACAACTTCCTTAAAGTTAACAAGTTCGACTCTATAAATTTTAGGAGGTGTTGGTGGCATTGGGGCTATTGGAAGTTTAGTCATTGGCTTTGCTTGGAGCTTTCGAACTCCATGGAGTGAGGAATGATATGAGGGTAATGATTTATTTTTCTTTTGTTCTTGTTGTGGATATGTGGATAATGGAATACAGCTAGAGGAAGAAGATTTAGAAGAAGAAGAAATAGCTATATATGAATAAGAATCCATTTTAAATTTGTATGTTGCAAGTTTGTCTTAACAGTTTGCTGCTTTTGCATTTGCTTACCTGATAAATCTGAGCAACTTGTCTTAAAATTAAGATATCTGAACACAGAGATAGATTCAAAAATTTGAGTTTATGAGTTTTGAATTTTGAAAAAGACAATTACGAGGTTCTGAGATAATATTTATATATTACTTGAATTTCTTAATATAGATATACGAGGCTTCGGCCAAAGTTACTGAATTATACTAAACCGATAACTAAAATTCTAGCTCCATCTCTGCCTTAAATAGAAAATTAGAATAATACTCTCACCAGTACAAGTTTATTCGGAGGATTAATGAAAATTGGTCTTAAGCGTCGGCTATGGATGAATATGATGTAACATTACAACTTGCCAAGTCTGTCTATAAAAAAACTGCTCATATATATTTGACCTGTAGTATAAAATTCCCTCCATTATTGTTTAATTCGTACAGATATATTCCCTTTGAATCGCTCTGTTCTATCTGCACTACTAAGTCACAAAGTGTTACTTCTTTTTATTCCCGATTGCAATTATGTGGGAGGGGTTTACTAGTGATATACTGTTAGATGATTTCTTAGCCGTCAGACTGGCTCTATAATATAAGTGAAATTAATATCATGAAAAAATAGACAGATAAGCTGTTATAACTAAGGCTGGCCAGCGGGCCGGGACGACCCGACCCCGGCCCGACCCCGTCCCGACCCCGCCCCGGTCCCGCCCCGACCCCGCTCTAAAAAAAAATTTAATCTGCAGGCGGGACTCGAACTCGGAGACGGAGCGATGTCTCGTCCGCTGACCGAGCCCGCGCCGAGCCCGAACGACCCGAGACGCCTCGGGGCGTCAGAGCCCGACTCCGGCCCGACCCGACCTTAAACCCCTTTGCAAAAATGGCTGGCCGTTGCACCAATCGACTATTTAGATTATGGTCAAGGCCAACAGCCATTTTAGGCCCCTCCCCAACCCCTACCCTTAATATTTATTTTTAACCCATAAGTTATTATATTTACACTTTAACCCAATTTTTCAACTATAAATAACTCATTTTCTCTTCATCTTTCTCACAAATCTTCCTACAATCTCTCTAATTTCTCAATATATCTCTCTACATTGTTTGCTAAATATTCAATTTTATTAATTCATTTGGGAATCTGGGAGTGAAGTTGGCAAGCTTGAGGATCTTCCATCGAGCAAAGTTTCAATTTTCAACCTCTCGATTACATGACGTTCGTCGGCGTTGGTACATTCGCTCCTTCATTAAATTATTATTGTCCTGCTTATTTTATTTAGCGCACTTAATTTTATTGTCTTTAATTATTTATTATCATAATTAAAATGGAAGGATTAAAAGGTATGTTTAAGAGGTAAGTGGTAAGAGGTGCTTCTTCTAGTGAGCAAACAGCAAAGGGTACTTCTTCTAGTCATCTTATTCCTACATTGTGATGATTTTGTTGATACTCAACATTTTCCTACAATACCGTTAGATTTAGGACGGTGAGTTATTTTCTGAACTCGAAGACTTTAATTTAGCGATGATCTAGACGATACACCCACTAATATTGATGACAACACGCCCACTAGTGCACCTTCAACTCAAATACCTCCTATTCCCCTAGTATGAGACGAGGTCCAAAGAAAGCGACCATTAAAATCAGATCATGGACATTTTTGATAGGGACGAGAATCAAGTAGCGTCATATGTAAAATTTGTAAAAAATGTTTTAAAATTTAAAACCGGAAAAGGTCACTGGGACTGGGGTTTAATTAGACACGTAGTAAGTGCTCATCCAATAGGTATGCCCGATACCAGGCTTCAAAACCAAAAGAACGCGCCTCCATCGAGACAAGGTTCACATCGACATCGTCGACCAAGTACTGGTCAAATTAACCCTATGGCTGGAATTGTAGGCTCTAAATACAACAAACATAGAGATAGGGAAGCAATATCAAAATTAGTTCTTTGTGGAGGGTTTGCCTTTTCATTTCCTTCATCTCCGATTTTATTCATTACATTAGAGATATATATAATCCCGCTTTTAACGGCTTTTCCTAGGTCAACTTTGTTAAGAGATGTATTTAAATTTGCGCATGAATATCAACAATATTTACGTTTTCATTATATCATTTTAATGGCAAAGTATCTATCACGTCGATATAGGTCGAGTACTAACGCCATGATTATTTAATCAGAATCTTGTCATCGATAGATTATAAATGGTCTATGCAAAAATGTATTTTAACAGATAGATATATAGATGATAGGCACCGGGTACTTTTATTGCGAGAAAATATTTATCAAGTGTGCGATTATTACTTTAATTACCGATAAAATTATGACTATTACATTAGATAACGCTTCTAATAACAATTACGCAATTACAATGTTAAAAATAGTTTAGCTCCATCTTTCTGCACTATTTTCATATAAAATGCGTGCCATATATATAACTTAATTGTAAGCGATGGTCTATCACTTTTGAAGACATTCTTAGTAAAATACAATTTGCTATAAACTTTATTTTTTAAAAGTAATAAAGTACAACGTAAGAAAAGAATATAAAAAACTTGTCACGATTGTGGATCACCTTATAGAAGAATTCCACAAGTATCGACTAGGTGGAATTCTTTATACGAGCAACTACTTGTTGCTTATGACTATAAATTACCTATAACTTTATTTTTTTAACTCTCATAATAAAAACCTGCTGATATGATTTTAGATAGTGATTGGGTAAAAATTTCCGAACTTATTGTATTTTTAGAGAAATTTTTTCAAGCAACAAAAGAATTTTCCGGTATATATTATCCTACTATTTCAACTATGTTATTTTATATAACTCTAATATTTTTATTACTTAGTGAATATATGGAAAAACCAATTTATAAGGCATATTAAAAAATGTTTGTCAAAATAAAAAATATTTTATTCCTATTCCTTCTATTTATATTATTGGTTCTGTATTAAATCCTACTATTAAAATAGACTGGTACTAAATCACTAATTGAAACTATTTACCATTGTATAGAAGTACTACCACCTCCAAGTCCCAAAATCTAAATCACCCACCACCTATTGAACAAACTAAAGAAGAAGTGTTGAATAGCGTAGAACACCAATGCAAAATATATATAGATTTTATCAACAAGAAAATGCTAGTAACGTATCGGGCTACCATACCATCTTCTTCATCTTCAACACAACCTCACAAAAGACATCTTGTTTATGCGGCTAGTATTGAAAGCCCTCGTAAATAGAATGTGTGGCCTCTCTACTAACCAAATTAGCGAAGTTGGATATTTTTTGTTTTTGCGGGGTTCTCATCAGTATCAAGAAGTTATCAATGAAGATGGACAAGAAGACTTCTGAAATCTTTGAGAGGAATAGAAGACCTTCCGACACTTTCATTGATGGATCGAGATGTTTTGAACATTCAGCGTCATCAACTGCGTCGGGCGCTTTTTTCGCAGCAGATATCAAATAGGAGACCACAGACACTCATTATCGGAGGCGACTTGAAAGTGCGGAAATTGAGAGATATTCGTAGATTGATACGGGCCGGAGAAGGTGCGGTCAGCAGGAGATCAACGAAGAAGATGATGGAAAACTACAACGAAATCTTAACCGAAGGCAGTGGAAGCTGACGTGGATCAATTTGACAAACAAATACCTATTCCAAATCAAGAACCACATTGAAATCATCAAGCAATTAGAATGTATTTTTTGAAAATGTAATTTTTTAATTGCAATTTTATTATGTAATTTGCAGCTTTTGGACAACACCATAAAGTTGCAATTTAGATTTTGCATAATTGTATTTGTATTACAAAAATCATATGTCTATTAAATAATATAAGAGGCACAAAACAAAGATTGGGATGTTTTATTACACTATCTTGTTTGTTTATTGAGTTTTATACATATGTTATTTAAAAAAAAAGGAAAACCCGATCTCTGCCCCGCCCGATACCGACGGATCGGATCGGGATCGAGGCTGGAGCAGTCCCGCCTGCAGCCCGCTTAGGCCCGCTAGTCCCGATCCCGACTTCACTGCTCCGCCGACCGAAACCGCGGACGTCAGCTTGAGACGCGAGTCTGACCACTGGCCACCCCTAGTTATAACATGTCTAAAAATATATCAATAATGTATGAATTCTTTATAATGTCGGCGGGGCCGTCTCAAACATTTTGGGGGCCCTGTTCTAATTCGTAAAAGTGGGCCCTTAATATAAGTAAATATACTGAATCACTTTACTTTGATTGGGCTAAGACTTTCGAATTATGAGTCTTTACAGTAAATTCTGGCTAATACTACTTAATAAAAAATGAGCCCCTAAAATTTTTCATTTTTCGGGGGCCCTGTGCGGTAGCACAGCTCGCACGGGCCCAAAGACAGCCCTGCATATAAGTTGACAGAAGCATTTTATATAGAAACCGAGCCAGTTAAGTTCCACATCGGATGCAAGCGACATCGGGGGAGGTCGGATGTTGAGGCAAGACCGGATAGCAACCGAGCCAGTTGACACTAGATGAAGAACCAGAGGTGCCCAACGTGTACCCGTTCCCGATATGGTACCAGCCGTTACTCCTCCGTAATTAAGAGACTTTAATTGATATTTATTGCATTTAATTGGAGAGGAAATCTCGGTCATTAACACTTTGTTTCTTAGCTATAAAAGGAGTCTAATCCTCATGTTAGAAGGGCATTCAATTCTCATTACTTGTACTCTTGAACTTAAACTTACAGAAGTCATACTTATTTTGCCTTCATTCTTGATCTACATCCGAAGTTATTTCATTAAGGATTACTGTTAGCTCAGATCAATTCTGTTCAGAGGGTTCATCCGAATCCAAGATAGCTCAGACTAATTTTCTTACTCATTATTTACTTTTACTTGCTTATTGTTAATTTCTTATCATTTACTTATTACAAATCAATCCACGTATCTTTAAAATCACTTATAAATTCAACTGTACCTTTTTTGAGGTAAACAGTTTGACGTCCACCGTGGGGCCAAAAATAATAGTTGTGATTTGTTCAAACTCAAATTTCACTTGTTTCTTTTGAGATGTTGTAAAAATAAGATAATACCAAACACTTGCAAAATGGTTAGCGAAATCCATGTTGAAGTTAGCGACAATAATAACAACAATGGCCCGCCTGTCAACCCAATAACTGGTTAGCATCAGCATAACCCCTTGGTTTCACCCCAGGGGTCTAGAAGGCCACGTGAGAAAACACCGAACGATGATGAAAATGGTGAAATAGATTTGGCTCGAATCTTTAACATACTGAAGGAACAATAGGAGGCTATTACCCAGTTGCAAAAGAAGAGCAGCAGGACAAGTGCATCGGATGAAACTCATCCCATCCGGTACAAAGATCGGGTCCGAGAAGAGGATCGAGTGGAAGGAGATGGCACTGGTTTGGGGTCAAATGAGTCCTCGAAGATCTTGAAAATTCTCCAAGCTTTGACTAAGTGAATGTACAAAATGAAAAGAAGGTTGAAACATACAATTCGCGGGTAGACCAAATTTCTGGAGCGCCTCCGATCCTGAAGGGACCGGACTCGAAGAGACATATTCAGTTGCCATTCCCACCAAGCGCATCTATGAAGTTGATACCAAAAAGGTTCAAAATGCCAGATCTTTCGAAGTACGATGGACCTATGGATCCGCATGAACATGTGACGTCATACACTTGTGTAGTGAAGGGCAATGACATGCATCCGGATAAGATCGAATCAGTGTTGCTGAAGAAATTTGGCAAAACACTGTCCAAAGGGGAAATGACATGGTATTCTATGTTGCCTGAACACTCTATTAACTCATTTGAAATGCTTACAGATGCTTTTATAAAGACACATGCCGGAACACGAAAGTTCCAAGCAAGAAATACGGACATATTCAAAATTGTTCAGAATGATACGGAGTTGTTGCGTGAGTTCTTGACAAGGTTTCAGAAGGAACAAATGTTTCTACCTTTGGTATCAGATGAATGAGCAGCTGAAGCTTTCACCAAAGGGTTAAATCCTAGGAGCTCCAGTGCCTCGTTGAAATTAAAAGAGAACTTAATAGAATTCCCGACGGTAACATGAGCAGATGTACATAATAGGTACGAGTTCAAAATCTGGGTAGAAGATGATCAGTTCGAACTTCCTCCAGGGCCAACAAGGCGGAACAAGAGTCTTGATAAGTTAAAAAGGGTAGTTGAGTTGGAATTAAAGTCCGTAAGAGATAGGTATCAACCCTACGGACAACCAGAGAGGTTGAACTTCAGGTCAGATCAGGGTCACAATAATCGTAACTTCTCATCGGATAGAGAAGGAGGAGATAGACGTAATGATCGAGGGTCTACCAGTAAGGGCTTGCAATTTAAGAATGATACTGGTGGTGCATCTTCTGAAAGTGTGGAAAGCTCAAGACTCTCCGAATATAATTTCAATATTGATGCGGCCAGACTTGTTTCAGCTATTAGACACATCAAGGAAATAATATGGCCAAGACCACTCCGGACAGACCCGGCTCAGAGACATCCAAACTTGATTTGTGATTATCATGGAACTCATGGTCACCGAATGAAAGATTATCGCCAGTTGAGGGATGAAGTAGCATGGTTGCTTAAGAAAGGTCACCTGCGGGAATTTCTGAGTGACCAAGCAAAGGGAAATTACAGAAATAGAGAAGTGAACAAACAATCGGATCCGGCGTGCTAGAAGTAACACTCAGCTTCAGTTTAGTGTCAACTGGAGTAGGAGATAACTTACATGATGACATGCCAACCCGTTCAATAATCTCTATTGCATACTTCCTCAGGGATAGAAAGAGATCACATGCATGCCGAGTGACAGTTATACCAAAAAAATAGCTCAATAGCCCTAACTCTTTCATAGCAAATTTTGAGCTGAGAAGAGATATGATAGACTTGCGCAGTTTGTCAGATGAAGCAGTCAATATAATATTATCCATATATAACATAATATATGCCATAGAAGTACTGTGATGCTAGATGAATAGAGAATGATCAGACATGCTGTGCAAAAACCCAAGAGTAGACACATAATCTGCAAATCTTTTATACCAAGCCCGATGAGCATGTTTTAGCCCATACAAAGACTTTTTCAGCAAGCATACATGATTAGGATGAGTGGGGTCCCTGAAATCCAAGGGTTGATGCATGTATACCGTTTCCTTGAGTTCACCATGTAAGAATGCATTTTTGATGTCCAACTGATGAATGAGACATGATTTTGAGAATGCTAGACTGAAAACAGTGCGAATAGTTGCCGGTTTGACCACCGGACTAAATGTCTCTCCACAATCCACGCCAACCTGTTGAGTTTTGCCATCACCTACAAGACGGGTCTTATGCCTCTCAAAAGAACCATCGGATTTTTCATTATGAGCAAAAATCCACATAGAACTAATCACATTAACACCAGGTGAATGGGGCACCAACTCCCATATATTATTTTCATAAGAGCATTATATTCGTCATCCATGACCATTTTCCAATTCGGGTCGCGAAGGGCAGACACAAGTTACGTGGTAGGGGGAATTTAGTACCATTAGAGTTGAGATTAAACTGGCGCTTTAGTTTAAAAATGCTCTGTTGGCAACGAGTAACGGGCCCTTGTCCCGGAGTGATAATGGGCTATACAGGAGTAGACGATGTGGGCTAACCCACTCTAAGAGATACTGTGTCGGACTAGATTTAGGTTGGGATCAAAGTGGGTTGGTGATGGCTGGACTAGATTAGGCCAACAAGTAGTGGGCCTGCTAGCCGAAAATCAGGAAAGGCAGAATTTGGGCCAGCATGCAGTAGGCCTGCTGGCATTGACTCGGTGACGGTATGAGCTAGGCATGCTGGCAGATTTGGAGGAGGGGATGAATTTGGGCCAGTAGGCAGTGGGCCTGCTGGCTGAATTTGATGACGGAAGGTTCTGGGCCAATAGGCATCGAGTCTGCCGGTGTTTGCTGGTCCAAATCCCAAGGTATGAGCCGGACCAAATGATGGACCACATACAGTGAGAGCACATCATCTAGAAAATTATAAGAATTAGACACGAAATTATGCAACTTAGCAAACGGAAATTGGGTTTTATCAAAAATGACATGCCGACTAATTATGATTTTATTAGAGGATAAATCATAACATTTGTAACCACAATGATTAGACGGATAACCCAAAAATATACAAGCAGTAAAGCGGGCTTGTAGTTTGTTTATTGTAGTGGAGGGAAAGAAAAGATAGCATAAAAACCCTAAGATGAGAATACGACGGATCTTTGTGACAAAGAATTTTGAATGGAGATTGGTATGCTAATCCATTTCTAGGGAGTATATTAAGAAGGTAAGTAGCCATTTGTAATGCATGATGCCAAAATGAAGGTGGTAATGAAGCATGGGCTAGTAATGTCCGAATAGTATTATTAATGGTGCATATTTTTCTCCCGGCTTTCCCATTTTGTGAGGATGTAAGTGGACCAAAAAATCGGAAAGATATACCATTAACCTTACAAAATTTTCTAAATGACCCATTATCAAATTTTCTTTCATTATCACATTGAATGTTTTTAATTCCCTGTTCAAATTGGGTACAATGAATGCTCTAAATGATAGGAATATGGAATAAACTTGGGACTTTTTAGATAACAGAAATGTCCACAAAAAATTAGAATAATCATCCAAAAATAACACATAATAACAGTGGCCCAAAGAGCTCAAACGGGAGATGTCCACAAATCACTATGAATAATATCAAATGACAACAAAGTACTAGAATTAGAAGCATCAAACGATAATTTAACATGTTTCACAAGCGTACAATAAGGACAAACATTAGTACTATGCGTACTATTACACTCAATAAATTTATTATTTTAAGGGAGGAAAGAACATACGCTCCCGGATGACCCAAACGCGCATGTCATAAGAAAGGTGCTAAGGCGGCAAACGTTGACGGTGTGGCTTGTTTCGTTGTGGTGGTGGTGATGGAATATAGCTCGCCCCGACTATCACATCTCATTAGAGGTATCCCCGTCGAGAAGTCCTTCACAGAAAATCCAAAAGGGTCAAAGTCAACAGAATCCCAATTATCAGTTGTAAATTTTTGAACATACACCAAATTTTTAATTAAGTGAGGAGTATGAAAGACATTTTTCAAGGATAAAGGTGGGTTCGGGGGAGATAGATTTGTGTGACAATAACCACAAATTGGAATTGAATAACAATTAGCAACAATTGTGCCACGATTTTTGCTCAAATTGAAATAAAATGAGAGATTACTTGGTGTAGATGTCATGTGAGAAGTAGCACCGGTGTCCATGTACCAATTTGCATCCGAAGGATTTATCCCAAGTGTATGCATTGCTGCCTCGATATCCGTGTGGGTCAGGGCTACTGCTGGGCCCGCAACAACGAAGGCCTGATGTGGCCGAGGCCCAAGCAGGCCAGGCTGCTTTCAAGCCGTGTAATTGCGAGGCTCAGGATGTTGTTGCCTCTGCTATCCATTGGGCCTGGCCCAATTTGAAACTGGAACTGGGCAGGGCGACATGGGCCACTGCCCATTGGCCCAAGACTGGACCTAGGGCCACTTCCTAGCGGCCCAAGCCTGCTGTCAGGGGTTCAGTGGCCTGGTTCCATGCTGACCGCCACTGTTGGCTACTCGTCCGCCACTGTCGCCTCCTTTGCCGCTACGGTCACCACCGTTGCCACCGCCACCATGATTTTTTCTATGGGTTTGACCCTTTTTGCCACCCCCCGTTGTTACGGTTTTGACCATAATTTTCGGAGAACGATTGAGAATCATCAGTTTCACGGGACGTGGCCACCATCGTAGAGGAATGGGCTCCGGTAGCCGCCTTTTTAGCCAATCCTGCTTCTTCTAAGGTGAGCATGGAACGCGTCTGGTAGAACGGTGAGAGAGGATTGCTTTGGCAAAGAGGAGAGCCAACCCCATTATATTCCTCGGAGAGGCCTGCGACCATCTAAAGAACTAGACGATCATTCGTGGCTGGCGCGCCAACGCTTTTGAGTTGATCCGACAACTCTTTGAGCCTTTGACAATAGGCTGAGGCTTTCGGAAAATCTTCCATATTTATGTGGGAGAATTCTTGCTCAAGGGTCACAACACGGGAATTTTTATTATCTTTGAATAAATAATGCAATCTATTCCAAACTTCCATTGTCGTGGTGTCGAGTTCAATTATTTTATCTAAGAGGTCCGTAGAGATGGTGGAATATATCTATTAGAGCATCGTAGCATCCAGAGTTTCCCACAACTTCTATTTCATCATCGGTGGAAGGAACCTTCTCATTGCCTTTTTCCGATTTGACGATTTGACGGAGGACTCTATTAGACCTTGCGTGAATTTTAAATAGTTCTGCCCACGTCGCGTATTGGACGTTTTCCATCTCAAGAATGATATGGATGTTGTTCTTGACATTGGAGACTGCAAGGGCAAGATGAAAGGTGTTATTTGTGGTAGACATGATGGAAGAACAAGAGGAGAATTAGAGTTTCAGAAAAATTTTGAAGGGGTGGGGGAGGATGGCCGACGGCCAAGGTTGAGTAGGGCGGCGGAAGGGGTATATTTTTGGAGAAGGAAAAGTTTGACCTAGACTGCTGATACCATGAAAGAGAATAATTCATTGATTATTTTCATTAATGTAAATGGTTTATATGCATGATATACAATAGTAATTCTAGATTATAATTATAAAAATTAAATATTTACCTAACTAATATAAAAGATTGCTACACTAATTACAGATATACACGATCACTAATTACACCAAAAGAATATATTGACATATATTCTATCATGTTAGTTAGGGGTGAGCGGGTCCGGGTACCCTAACATTTTTTAACTACCCGGACCCTACCCGGTAAAAGATCGGTTCCTAAATTTACTACCCGGAACCTACCCGTAGCAATCATTACTGAACCTAGGACCTGGGTCCGGTAGGTTCCCTGCACTGTCAATAAAAAACACAAATTAAGCAACAATTTTTAAGCATATGAGAATAAAAAAGAGTTCTAAAATAATTTCATCAAGTAGTTTTTTAGCCTGCAATCGGAGTTTTTAATACCCTTATAAGAAGTTTTAGAAAACTTATTCATTGTAGAAAAGCTAATTATGTTACCAAAACCTAAAATTGCAAGTCAAATTTGACACTCAATTAATTGAACGTGTTGATTTCAAAATAAATTTGAAAATATCTGAATTAAACTTATTTTCGTGTTCATAAGCTATTCGATACAAAAGAAAAGCTTTATTATACTAGTAAATCCCTAAATTTCATCTTCACAACTACAAAAATATACACAAATTTTAAAAATAGATTTACATTTCAAATAAAAAAATAATACAAATTGAAGATGAGTATCGCCTGAAATAGAACAGAAGCATATGATATTAAAAAGAAATTGAAGAGTTAGATATGAACTCATATGCATTTTAGGAATGACGTGAACACAACCAAAGGAGAGAAAGAGGCAAAGTGAAGCTTCAATGACGACAACGATGAAAGTACCTGAGAGAAAGCTTCAACAACGACGATGATGAAGCTCGGTGGTGTAGCTAAAATGTCATTGTTATTGAGAGAGTTTTGGGGTGGGGAAAATCAATGCAAAGGCAACAAATAATTTTGGAGAAAGTTAAAAGTGGTCCAAATGTTTAAAAAAATTTAATATTTTATAGGTTCCGGTATCGGTTAGAGTCCGGTACCCTGTCTCTATTTGCCGGAACCGGAACCGGACCCGACATTGATCGGTTCCTAATTTTACTACCCGGACCCTACCCGTTATTATAATATATCTACCCGGAACCTACCCGTTAGTGTCGGTTCCGGTCGGGTATCTGGATACCCTGTACCCGTGCTCACCCCTAATGTTAGTATAAGTTTCTAGTTGTAAAAGTTAATGTTCTTCAACTCCATGCTTCAATGACTTCTAAATTTTGAAGATATACTGCTATATTATATATATCAAATGGGACCAAGTCTTTCAATATTCAAAGTGTTGATTATAGTTATTCAAACAATAATCAATTAATGACTTTTCCTAAGCTCAACTATGCAAATCCTTTAAAGATCTTGTTAAACATTATTTTATTTGCAAATATCTCAGCACCCATGTAATAACGTTAAAAGTTTTATCTACTTATAATCTTACATTAATTTATTGTTTATCTAATAGTCATAGTATTACTTTTATAGTTTCTTGTCCTTCGATTTCTACTACTATATGTTGCTTCTGGTATTTCGACTATCGTATTTATTTGTGGCAGTTACTGCTCATTTCAATTCGGACTGTTTTATTATGCTTTTCTAGTATTTTGTCATGACTTTTTATACTGTTTTAATTTGATTGTCATTATGACAAGAGTTTTTCGAAAATATCCTCTCTATCTCTTAAAATAGAGGTAAGGTCTGCGTACACTTTATCCTCCTTAAATTATACTTTTGAGATTTCACCGGATATGTTGTTGTAATCTTTTTGGTCACTGCTAATGGAGAGTGAGGTATAAGACAAAAAAAATTATCTAGCCTCTAGGCAGCTGGGCTTGTCGTTTTGTTACTTAATTCAAGCTATTTTCAAACTAATTACGCTTTAGCTTCTTACAAACTAGCTTAATTAGTTGCCCTGGCAGGCGATATAATGACAGCATCCAGTTTGGTGCATGTATGTTCTGAAAGTCAAATAGTAGAAACTTCATTATTATGCTCAAGACCCTTACTTCAACTCTTTGGAGGAACGGTAAGAATTATGGAAGGTTTTCCTCCTCTATTTCCTTCCAAAGAGGTGGTATATATATCAATAATATAAGCATAAATTAAGATAATGAATAAAATAAGATATGCTAAAATCAAGCCTCCTAATCTATTCTAATTCTCCCTACCATATATAAAAGATATTACATTTACTACCATCATCTAATAAACCTATTCATTAATGATGTCAGTGGGTCTGTGATGGGACGAAAAAATATGAGACAAATACGGGGGAAATCCATCATCTAAAAATGAATAGGTGGAGGGTCCGGACTTGTGAATTTTGCCAAATGAGAAATTTGTTTCATAAAAAAGGACATGACGACTCACAATTATTTTATTAGAGGAGAGGTCATAACATGTATCCTCGATGATTAGACGGATATCCCAAGAAAACACAAGGTGTGGACCGGGGTTGGAGTTTATTGATTGTGGTGGATGGAAAAAGCAGATAGCATAAACACCCGAATATCCGTAAATAGAGTATTTTGAAAGGAGCTTTGTAGGATAGGTTTTTGTGAGGGAGTATGTTCAATAAATATGTAGCCATGTGTAGTGCATGATGCCAAAATAAGGGTGGTAATGAAGCATGAGCAAGGGAAGTTCGAACAATGTTATTTATGGTTCGAATTTTACATTCGGCCTTTCCATTTTGAGAAGAGGTGTGTGGACAAGAAAGCCTAAAATTTAAGCCATAAGAGTTACAAAAATTCCAAAACTGCCGATTATCAAACTCCCTACCATTATCACATTGTATATTTTTTTATTTCCCGTTCAATGTGAATTCGGATGAATGCTCTAAATTTTAGAAATGTGGAAAAGATTTGTGATTTTTTAGACAAGGGAAAAGCCCACAAAAAAATTGAGTAATCATCTAATAATAGCAAGTAATACCGATGGACTGAAGAGAGCTCAAAACGGGTGAGGTTCAAATATCACAATGTATAATGTCAAATGGCAATAAAGTGCATGAATTAGATGAAGTAAATGGAAATTGAACATGTTTACCCAATGGACATGAACAACATTTATCCAAAGTCCGTTTTTAATACAAGAGATAAAATTATTGTTTTTTAGAGAGGCTAAAACAGATGCCCCCGGATGCCCCAAACGGTCATGCCATAAAGATTGGTTGAAAACTGCAAAAGTAGACGGTAACTTGGATTGTTGAATGAGTGAAGTGATTGGATATAGCTCCCCTTGACTATCACATCTCATTAGGATTGTCCCTGTCTGAAAATCCTTCACGGAAAATCTAAAAGGGTCAAATACAACAATATTCAATTATCAGTAGTAAACTTTCTAACAGATACCAAGTTCTTAATTAATTATGCGGCATGAAGCACATTCTTTAAGGTTAGTGGTGGATTGGGGGGTGACAATTTAGTAGACCCATAACCTCGTATTGGAATAGAATGGTCATTTCCGATAATTATACCATTATTTTTGCTCAAATTAAAATAGGACGAGAAGTTATCTTGAGAGGACGTCATATGAGACGTTGCACCTGAGTCCATATATCAATGGGCATCGGGCAGGTTGAGTCAAAGAATGTGCATGGCGGACTCGATGTCGGTTGGGTTTGTCATCATCGAATGGGCCTCCTGCCACTGGTTCGGCAGAGACCCATTACCGCCTGGACTGTGACCTGCTACTGATCTGGGCCTAAAACTGCTTGGCCCAACACTGCCTAGTCTGGTAGTTTGCACACCACTGGGATGAAATTGGGCCTGGCCCAGTTCCCAGTTGGGTAGGATCACTGTGGCACTGCCCACTGTCACTGCCAAGCCCACCAGAATTCTGCCTGCCGGAATTTCCACCACCGCCACCGGAATTCCAGTGGTCTCCATTTTTATTATTTCCGCGATTTTCACCCCAATTTTTATTACCATTTTTTCCTTTTTGTCCCCTATTTTATTGTGTGGGTTCAAAATGTATAGTACCATCATTTGTTGGAGTAGCAACCATGACAGAATTGGAGACGGTGGCGGCCTTTTTAGCGAAGCCCGCCTCTTCAAGTATAAGCATCGAACATTCTTGATAAAACAAAGGTGGGGGATTGCTTTGTCGGATAAGTGTCCCCACACCACTATAGGCTTCGGTAAGTCCGGAAACCATTTGCAAAACCAAGCGATTGTTGGTAACCGGCGAACCAACATTTTAAAGTTGATCCGACAAGACTTTAAGACGTTGACAATATGCCGACGCATTTGGAAAATCTGCTATATCAATGGTGGAGAATTCTTGTTCTAACATAACGGTGAGTGAATTTTTGTTGTCTTGAAAGATGTCCCACAGCCGATTCCAAGATTGTTGCATAAATTCAAGATAGAACTCTGAAGAGATTGTTGTGTGTAACAAATCTGAAGAGATTGTTGCATAAATCCAAGATAGAACTCTGACATCAAGAGTTTCCCAGAGTTCTTTGTCCTCATCGGTCTTCAACTCCTTTACTTTTCCATTCTCCAGCGGGATTATATGATGAATAACCCGGTGAGAACGACAACAAATTTTAAACAATTCAACCCAAGTTGCTTAGTGGACATTTTCCATCTCCAGAGTGATGAAAACATGTGTTTTGATGTTTGAAACGGTAAGGGCTGGATGAAAATTATTTTTGGAGTCAGACATTTTTTATTAGAAGACAAAGTTTGGACAAGGAAAAAAATATGAAGAACAATAATGGAGATGAAAATAAGGAACAAGAAGATGGAAAAATCGGTGGGGAGGGGGGTGGGCTGATTTCTTGGAGGTTATTTTGGTAGGGTATGATCTCTTCCTAATCTCTTGATACTATGTAAGAATTATGGAGTGTTTTCTTCCTCTATTTCCTTCCAAAGAGGTGGTACATTAATACAAGTATAAATTAATGTAATGAATAAGACAAGATATGCTAAAATCAAGCCTCCTAATCTATTATAATTCTCTCTACCATATACAAAAAATATTACATTTACTACAATAATCATTATTAATAATTGTAATATTATTAATGATGATTTAGGATTCTATCAGGAACAAGACTTCCAGAAGATCCTAGAAATATCCAGAAGTATTGGGGTAAAGCCTCTCATTTACACATATGTACGAGTTCAGCCGAATTAACTTTAATTTAGATTCTATATTTATATTAAAAAGTTTATTATACTAAATATGTTATAAGAATTAAATTTAGGAGCTAACCTTGAATTTATGATCTATCAATTTTGAATTGACTAGATCTTTACTTTTATTGCAAGAGTTTGTACTATAGATCTCTCCTAATATTTCCCTTGTCAACTACCTATCCGAGTTTCCCCATCAATTAGTTCTTTGTACCCGAAATGCGGATTTAGAGTTTATAGTTTTTCAATTTTAGAAAAAGTAATTATTTTGATTCTGAATAAATTATTTATATGTATTAAGTAAATTCTTTAAAAAGTATGTAGGATGATGATCAAAACTATTGATTTTTTCCCACAGGTAAATGGGATTCTAGCTCCGCTCTAAACTATGACATCACTTAGAACTTGTTTGGATTAACTAATTGTAAATAGTTGATAAGTGTTGAAAAGTATTTTAAGTGCTAAGATTAATTTTATAAATAAACAGTTACTTGTTTGTATAGAAGTGTTGAAACTATTACTAAATGTTTAATGTGTTTGGTAAAAAAAAAAGGGTTCATAAGCTATTCTTTTGTTAAAATAATTAAAATAATTATTAATTTCTTTTATAAAAAATTATAAATTTGAAAAAATGTGGGAAAAAAAAGAGGAATGATGGATAGGAAAGCAGAGGATGTTAGAAGTTTTATTTTGGGAAAGATATTTTAAAAAAAATATTATGAAGGATAAAATAATAAAAGTGGTTATAACCTGAAAAACTATAAGTTGGTCATATGACTTTTGACTAAGTAAAACCTACGAACACTTTGTTTATAAGTATTTTTGTGTTTCCAAACACCTAAATAAGCTAATAAATACTTATAAATCAATTTAACTAACTTATAAATCAATTTAACTAACTTATAAGCATAACTAAAAGTGGTAATTTTTGAATTTTTAATTGATGAGTCCTTTCATTGATGGAAATTGAACTTATTTATGGTGAGTTGTATTAAGGTATCTTGGGTCTAACTCAACTTCAAAACTAGTTTGGTGAGGATTGTTCAAGTCCATATAAGGAGTCCATGTTCTCATTTCATTTCGAATGTGGGACTCTTAACACTCCCCCGCACGTCCAGACCTAGTTAACTGGAGCGTGGACAATATAATTTGGGGGCCAACATCGACGAATAAATAATTGGAATGAGTCTAACTGGAATGAGTCCGATATTGGTACCATAAAGGAATAGAATGGATCTTGGACCTAACTCAACCCCAAAATCTAGCTTGTAGGGTAAGGATTGTCCAAGTTCATATAAGAAATTCATGTTCTCGTTCTATTTTCGAGGTGAAATTCTTAACCGTCACCACCACGTAGGACGTATTCAAGTCAATTCTTGACAATGTTCCATGTCGTTTTGCACCGCCCTCAAGACTTTCAATTCTAGTCCAACTCCCACGTGTACGATATGTACATGTTTACAAATAAGACTTGGAAATGCATTATTCGTCCTTTACTACGTTTTGAAAATCCGTTGAAACTTTTTGGTAAATTTGTACAAATTAATTCTCGTATATAGTAAAATAAAATGTAACCTTATCCCATAAATATGGGGAAGTCCCTTGCTCAACAGGCCCTCCCTTCTTTGATTTTACGCTTTTTGAGGTGGGTGACTTTCACATCTAAAATCTTAAATTATTAAGGAGAAGTTATCGAAATTTACTTAACTTCGACAAGGTCCTTCAGGTGCGGCCTGATCGTTTTATGGGGTAACTATGTGAAAATTTGTTTTGAAATTGAAGGACTGTGGAAGTTATTATTTTCATGCTCTTTTTATTCTGTTTAGTATCAATATTATTTGAAAGACATGTTATTTTTGTAAAACCTATTCCCATAATGAATTCTGGAATCTTAACTTTGCCAATGCTAAGAGGCCAATTGTAGTTATTCCAATAATAGCAAGTGCAAGACATTCATTTACAACTACAAAACAACTTAGGCATCTTTAACACTACCTATGGATCTCATTTAATTAGTCTATATAAGATAGTTGAGCACGCCAAACTCTAGTCCTAAAAAGGCATGCCAAACTCTAGTCCTAAAAAGGCATGCCAAACTCTAGTCCTAAAAAGGATAAACGTTTAATGCAAATATAATCCGATATAGAAGTCTGAAGTCGAATCCCACAGGAAACTAACGTTAGCTATAAATGTTCTATATTACTAAAATTACAAGTTTGAACAATTTTCTGAGTTATAAAAATTATAATTTCTATTTTAAACTATGTAACTAAAATAATAATGCGATAAGAATTATCAACTAATTAGAGAATGGGTTGAAGTCAAGATTAATGAGGCCTAGGGTTACGATTTCCCCAATTAGCAGAATTATTCTCGCTACGTTATTTATAATCTCAACGACTACGATCGTGAGCACTCAACTTACTGCAAATTATCTCTCGATCAATTTTAGTAATTTTCTAGAGTTATTCTCTTGAACTAATCCTAGCTAGCAATTTCTCAATGCTTACTATGACTTCGTCAAAGCTTCGTTATCTCTAATCCCAATTTTAAACATGGAGTACTGATCTCTCATATACCTAGGAGTGATGTTGTTCAACAACAACCTAAATATGAATTCTTTCTCAAGCAACACATAATAAATAGGCACAGTCAATCGATGGTCAATCAATCAACTGAAATAAGTACGTATGTGAAAACACAATACTAAAATTCATAAACAACGATAGAAAATAAGAAGAAGAAAGGAAAAATTCGTTGCCGAATCATTCCCCTTGCTCCACGACGGCTCCTTTCTCTCCTTAGATTGAATCCCCCAAAATAATGTGTCTTAGGATGTATTTATATCACCTAGAATGTAGGGAATCAAATAAACTAATCCCAATTTATTGAGAAAACTTTTCGTGGTTGGTCTGAACTCTTGCTTCGCAAGGATCACAGGCGAGCCCAACCAACTGTAAATTTTCTCTTGTTTCTTGGCTCGTTTATAGGCTCGCCTGGCGAGGATGTTTACGAGCCCTCTCAGGCATGTTTTTGTCATGGCTCATCAATTCCTTCACTTAGTTGTTTTGCACATGACTGGTTCTCCTGGCTCGTCTACGATGCTCGCTAGGAGAACATGGAAAACAAGCTCTACTTGTTCGATTCCTTATTTTCTTGACTCGACTTGAACTAAATCATTCTTTTTCAGTCTGTTTTCATCCACCACACTTCCTATACACATAAAACTGTTGGAAATTTACTAAATGTGGAATTAAGTATATCCCATTAATTTATGACTTGAACAATTGGGCCCGCACGTCGAAAACGTCGTTTCCACACACATGCACACGTAGTGCCAAGTATCGCAAATTTCATTAGTGAAAGAGATATTGGTACGTATGTAATGCGTTTGAGACATAGAATTATGGATGGTTATTGGCCAAATGACAAAGTATTCCACGTTGGTAAAAGAAGGAAGAAGTGTAAAATGAAACGAGTTGGAAATTGCCGCGGAGCCGTGAAGGGCCGGGACGCCACACCGTCGGAGCCGGAGCGCCACAACGCTAATTGGTTGGGCAGTCACTGGAGTCGCGACGCTAATTCACAGTGCCGTGGCGCTTCGAAGGCAGAATGCTGCGGTGGAAAGTTGCAAAAATCTTACCTTTGGGCTGGTTTTGGAGCATTGATTCCATTACTTGCCACGTGAATTCAGCCATTATTTGGCTGAATGTAACCCCTAATTCAAGTGTCATTACATGGCTATTGAAGGCCATTAGTTGGCTAGTTGAGGGGTCTTCTTCTTACCCTATAAATTAAAGCCTTTGACTCAATTGAAGATCACTACTCAACACTTAGAAAATACTTCAGATTTTCTGATTTCATTTTCTTCCTCTATAGCAAAGTCACTATACTCAAAATTCTTCAAGAGTAACACTTGAGTTTCCTTTGCCTTGAGTTTCCTTTGCTCACTTGTTAAAGTTGTTGTTGTATCTTGGGAGACTATTGCTCAACACTGTAAAAGGAGATATACGGGGCAATCTTGTCTTAAAGACAAAGTGTCATCACTCGACTCAGCAAATCACACAAGCAGTTTGTTAAGTTCTTGATTTTCAGTTTTATTGTAATATTTAGTTTATCCTTTCTTACTATTGTAATAGTTACTTACTTCTCGTTTCCTACAACAATTGTATCCCAACAAAACATGTAATGAGCTCGAAACAACCAAGAATCAATGCAAAATCATACAAATATGATCAAAATATAAGGCGATAATATACTATAAATATAGACTTTTAGCCGAATATCAATAGTATAGAGAATTGTAATTATAGGACGTACAAGAGACTTTTTGCTTACAATTTTCTGCTATATATCACCTCGACGATTTCAGAAAAGCAATTAAGGGTAAAATCTCAACGCACTTGGGCAGTCCACTAATTATAAATAACATACATCTGATCATATTTTGTAATTGGAAGTAAAGGTGAAAATGGAAAAGAAGAAAGCAACTTTAATTCATCAAGTATTTGAATTGTGATATCTCCTTTTAGACATTCTTGATCCACCCACAAAGTAAATACACATAATCAACATTAAGGAATAGTAAGTTACAACTCTCAAATGATTTGAACCGCGCTTGGTGAAGTAAGAGTGTCAGGGCTAAGAAGAATAGAAGAACACCATGCAAAAGAGGTGGGCGATAGAGGGATATTAGCCAACGGAATGCACGATTCAAAATAATTCTCAGATGAAATTCGTGGCATTACATGTGATATTTCTTGTGCTTCATTTGTCGAGTCATTGTAGGTCGCGATAAATGATTCAACTTGGTTGTTAGAGGAAGAAGGATGAAGGAACTCGCGCCATTGTGCAGAAATATTATTATTGCCATTATTTCTTTGTAATGAAACTGGTGAGAGATCAAGTGGTGTTGGAGCCACATCTTGTAAACGTCTCGAATTGAAAGAACCAGAGATAGAGCTAGAGCTATAACCAGAACCAGAACCAGAACCCGAATCAGAACTAGAGATAGAATTATTGGAGACGGTTTGAAACTCGGGTGCAGCGGTGAGCATTTGGACAACTTCCTTGAAATTAACAGGTTCGACTCTATAGATTTTAGGAGGTGTTGGTGGCAATGGGGCAATTGGTAATTTAGTCATTGGTTTTACTGGGAGCCTTCTAACTCCATGGAGTGAAGAATGATATGAGGGTAATATTTTGTTTTTCTTTTGTTGTTGTTGTGGATATGTGGAAAATGGAGTATAACTAGAAGAAGAATTATTATTATTAGAAGAAGAAGAAAGAGCAACATATGAATAAGAATCCATTTTGTTTTCAAAATTATGTTGCGGCTTTTGCTCTTGACGTTGCTTGTATATATATAGAGAGGAAGGTGACAAACCTGAGCAACTTGTCTTAAAATAATACTCCTATTTTTTTTTTTCATTTTAGTTTATAAAACACTTTTTTCTTTTTAATATGTCTCAAAAAATAGACACAAACTATATTTAGAGATAACTTAGAGTTAAACATTCTATTTTAATTTTAGTGATAATTTATAACCACATAAATTTTTACAGCTTGTTTCAAACATAAGTTTCAAATCTGTTCTTTAAATTCCGTGAATAATTAAATACCTCCACATAAATTGAAACTCGCCAGTAGTAGTAATAATCAGGACAAGTTTATTAGAAGGAATGAGACTTGTCTTAAGTGTCGGCTATGCATGAATACGATGCAACATTACAACTTGCCCATATATATATTTGACCTGTATTAGAAAATTGCCTCCATTATTGTGTAATTCTTACATATAGTCCGCTTGAATCGCTCTGTTCTATCTGTCTTACTACTAAATCATATAACAATTATATGATTCAGCATCTAATATTTTATAAAGTACTCTAGTTAGTATTTTTTTTCTCCTAATATCTGGGAGGTTTTTACTGGTGGTACTTTACCTGGTTGCTTAAATCGATGAAAATAAGGTAAGAGTTTCCAATTACCTTTTGTGTTTCTTGGAAACATAGTGCGTACAGATTAATTAAAAAGCTAGTGGATGTTATTTGATAATAGTTTAATATATGTTACTGGCAATTAAATAATTGTTATACTATGATCAGTCCATCGAAAAATAATTACATATAATTGTCTATAATAATTTTTTATAATAAGTAAAATTAATAATCTGAAAAATAAGATAGGTAATATATTAACATATTAAAATACATTACTGGTGTAAATTTTTTATAATATCCGTGCATATAAGTTAACGAAAGTGTTTCATGTGTTGTACTCTTTGTCTAATGATAAACAAGAAAAGAAACCTAGACATTGAATTAAAACAAACATATTAAATGTATATAGTCCATTAATAATAGAGATGTCAAATGAGTTGAGTTAGATCAAAATATGTTGAATTAATAAAATTTAAATGTTGAAGTCTCCTCTGCTTTTTAGCTGACGGCTAAACATATCTCCAGCCACTCCTTAATTATTGCTTCTGCAATCAAAGATTAATTACCTTCAACGCAAACATTAAATTTAATCTTTTGATGTCCCAGATATTTGTTAATTAGTGTTAAGAGTCTCGCATCGGATATGAAATGAGAATATGAACTTCTTATATGGACTTGGACAATCATCCTCCATTTGAGCTAGCTTTTAGGGTTGAGTTAGGCCCAAGATACATTATTTACATGAAAAATATTTCCTACATGGTATCAGAGTCAGACTCATTCAAATTCTTTATTCACCGATGTTGAGCCCCCAAATTATATTATCTACGCTCCAGTTAACAAGGTCTGGGCGTGTGGGGGAGTGCTAAGAGTCTCACATTCGATATGGAATGAAAACATTGACTCCGTATATGAACTTAAACAATCTTCACCCTACGAGCTATCTTTTGAGGTTGAGTTATGTCAAATATTCATTATTTACCGTTGGTAAGTATAAGTTTCTGGTTGCAGTAGTTAATGTTCTTCAAGTCTATGCTTGTATGACTTCTAAATTTAGAATATATATTTTTTATTATATATTGTAAATGGGACCAAGTCATCCAATATTCAAATTCAATTACAGTTATTCAAACAAAGAGCAATTAGTGACTTAGGTGAGCTGAAATCCTCAAATCTTTCTAAGATCTTTTAAAACATTATTTTATGTTAATTAAAATATGTCAGCACCCACGTAATAAATTTAAAAGTTCTATCTACTTTTCGTACATCCTTTAATTTGTTGTTTAATCAATTTTAATTTGGTCTTATAGCTCCGAAACAGTGCTACTGAAGGGAAAATATTTATATGCATAATTTAAATGTAATATACTAAAGTTGGAATATATATTGCTTAATCATGAATAAGTAAGTAAAGTTTTTCTATTTACGTAAGAGTACACTTGTCTTTCGTCTAATATTTATTTTGCTTCTAGTTCATTTTACATGGCATTTTTTCCTTTTTAGTTTACTTCTAAAAAGGAAACTAATTAGCTTTTGTTTACAGCATCACATAAATTGGGAGGAAACAAATAATTTCTACTACTATACTATAAGTGGCAATAAGCAAGCACCTCTTGGTCAACATGCTTGCCAACCAGAGGGTAGCTGTGGAATTTCGTAATAATTACGCTTATCTATGATGCACATAACTGGAGAGAAAGTTGGACTGTTGCCAGAGTTGACGGAAAAACCAGCTACTTTTCTTTTATTCCAGATGCATCCCTACTCTTTAATTTTAGAATCTTTATTATCGTCAGTTTTTAATTTGTCCCTGGTTCTTCATTTTATTTCATGATTGGTGTTCATGTTATTTTAGTAAATATTGCAAAGTTGAGGGCTTTTAAATATCATTGGCATCTTAAAATTCCACCAAAAATCAAAGCCTTCCTTTGGCTTTGTAACAAACTCTTACTTACATAGGCTGCAAGTTTTTTACTTGTCCAATAGCAGTTAATTGCTGGACGACCTGAATCTTTTTCCAAACATTACAAGGATCCTCAACCAAATGAAACTAATCCTTATCATTATCTTAGAAGAATGCTCAGCTCTTGTTCTAATTCGGGAATTCCCAATAACCTTCTCATGTCTTTCACTCTTTGGCATTTGTGGAAAATTCGTAACGATTACATATTTTCACACAAATATTCCTAGCCTAACACCACCCCAATCAACCATATGTGTTAAGAGTCTCACATCGGATATGAAATGAGAACATAGACTTCTTATATGGACTTGACAATCCTCACCCTACAAGCTAGTTTTTGGGGTTGAGTATTGTATATTGTAAAGCAGTACGGAAAGTAAATAAATATTACAAGTTATACACAACAATCCTCACCCTACAAGCTAGTTTTTGGGGTTGAGTATTGTATATTGTAAAGCAGTACGGAAAGTAAATAAATATTACAAGTTATACACAACAGAGACACACTATATACACAGAGACAAAACAGAAGAGAAAGTCAGTCCAAAAACGTTGGACGAAAACAGAAACTCTTCCTTCCTTTTCCATTTCTTCAGCAAGTCGATTCGTATTTGTTTTCTTCGTCAGACTCAACCTATTTGTTTTGTAGTGTTGAGATTAAAGTGTTGTTTTATTTTGGGAGACTATTGCCCGCTAACGTAAAAGCATATATATGGGGCAATCTTGTCTTAAGGACAGAGTGCAATCACTCGACTCAGCACACAATTGTAACCATCCAGATTTAGTGTTTCTTGATTTCAAGTTATCAAGATTTAAGATTCAACAACTTTGCGGCAGTTCTGAAGATTGACTATTTATTTATCATTTCGAACACTTGTAATATTTATTTATTTTCCGTACTACTTTACAATATACAACAATTTAAGACAAGATTGTATTAGTGTTCGAAAGATGTCGATCAAAAGTTGTGTGACCAAATCTGGATATGGCTGTGGTTTTCTGGTAGAAGAGAGTGATGATGATGTTGTTGAAGGTCAATGTGTTTGTGGTGTCACCGCTCCCAAGAGTGGTGGGAACAAGCGCTCACGAGAGGCTGAGGATGTCAACTGGGACAAGAGGAGAAGGCTGAAGATGTGGATCTATCTTGCAGCAGAAGGCCTATATCTGTCCCGGACAAAGGATCCGAATTATGGTAAGGAGGAAATGAACACTCAGTTCGATGAAGTGACTGAAGTGGGCCAGAATCCGAAATTGGGATAAGTTATTTTTCTTCCTTGTCAAGAATAAAGATTAAATGATGTCTGATTAAAAATGACTTAAAGTAAGGAGGAATATGAAAATGTTTTCGGGAAATAATTTATATTCCTTACACTTTAAAATCAGAAGTTTAATCTCATCTTCATTCCCGTTTAAAGATTGGATTGTGTAAACAACTTAAAAAGATCCGTTCTTTCGAGTGTAATTATTAAAAGTGTGTAAAGTATGTTCACACATACGAGGGAGAAAGATCCACTGACTGTACGAAAACTGTTACCACTCTTAAGTAAGCGCCAACAATTGTTTGGGCACCAATCATAACGGAAGAAGACTAAAAGATAAAGACGTTGAGCCTGTCACGCTATTTGGCAGAAGATCCTTCATAAGATGATATTGGACACTCAGTCATACAAAGCCTCCGGGCGACTGGAGTGGACCAAAATTCCTTTGATATGATGATATTGGACACTCCGTCATACAAAGCCTACGGGCGACTGGAGTGGGGCCAGAATTCATTTCATAAGAATAGTAATGGACACCTAGTAAAGTGGGCCAGAGTTTCCAGGTCTTAAATGATCTGAAGGCCTAAAGAAAGGCAGAAAAGAAATTGGACACTCAGTCTGTCAAAGCAACTGGAGTGAGCCAGAGTATCCAGATCACATATGATCCGGTTACGCCCTAACCACGGGCAAGAGGTTGTTCATGTGAAGCAACGCCACCTCTAAAGTATAAGGGGTTGGAGAGGTTGTCCTCAATAGGACTTCAGGGAATGGGATCACTCTAAAATGAGGTGATACATGTCCCAAACTTGGTTTAAGGGACGTTGTTGGTCAAGCTGGTTTGAGACTAGTCCAGCAGGTCTGTAATAACTAAGAATGGTACAGTATGTTTGTAGCCAAATGAATGATATATTTGTAATCTGTGCATCTATGCCATCATAGATTAAGACACGTTAAATAGAAAGTCATTCAAAAGCTAACGATGTTGAGATTGTTGCCTTTTGTCGACATAAACCCTCAAAATGAATGTGAGGTAGGTGAAGAGGCAAAATCATATTTCCATTCCGTCAAAGGAATAGCGAAAGAAGCACCGCTCCTCTAGAACTTAGTCACACCTTTGTGAGTGATTTAAAGTTTATACAAAATAGAGGGGGGAGACAAGTACTTTGTGACCTTCATTGATGATGGTACAATGTATGGAATCCTTTGTTTGTTGAAAAACAAAGATGAAGTTGTTGAAGCGAATAAGCGCTACAAAACAGAAGTTGAAAATCAACTAAGCCTACGGATTGAGGAATTCGTAGTGATAGAGGGGGAGAATGTGAAGCATCGTTCATTAAATGACTATTCATTTCTCACCTCAGTCCAACGGTGTTAGCCAAGCGCAAAGCCGTATGCCCAAATTATGTGGGGCAAGGTGATCCTTACCGCTAATGTGATTCTCAACAGAAATACGCATAAGGATAAGGATAACTCTCCGTGTGAAACATGGAAATGATCTAACATACAAATGTTGTGATGTGGGGTGGCTTGGTAAAAGTTGGAATACCGAAACAGGTCAAGTTGTACCTAAGACTGTAGATTGCATATCCACTGGATCTGCAAATAACAGTAGTGCTTATCGCCTCTTGGTATCAAAGAATGTTGAATTCTTTGAAGATAACTTTCCTTGAAATGGAAAAAGAAGTAATTGTTCAAGGTTAACAAGAACCCGCGAGTGCCTGACTGTCCGGAACTAGACGTTCCGTATCTACAGGACTCGAAAGTTGTTGTCTATCCGAAACTTAAAATTCCAGATCTACAGAACTCAGGAATTCTAGATGTTGAACCGAGACGGAGCAAAGATGGGACAAAGACTTATTCTAGTCCTTCTAGCTTGTATGGTTGAGAATGAACCATGGACAATTAACAAATAATTATCATCTCCAAAAGCGCTGCTTTGGAAAGAAGCTACAAAGAGAGAAATATATTCCATTAAATAGAACCATATTTGTGTAATGGTTGATCTTCCTCCGGAAAAAGAACCTTTGGGTTGTGAAAATGGATACTCAAATGAGAGTACAAAGTAGATAGATCTAGTGACGAGTATAAGGCCTCGACTACTTGTACATGTGCTCCCCTGAGAGTAGCTGAACATCTGGGCCATTGCAGTCTTGCGTGGCATGAATGTTGAAATAACCTTCCTAACCGGAGAGTTGAAAGAAGAGGATCAGAGTTGGTTTGCTGGACTGTTGGGCTTCTTCCTGAACTTTCATTTTGGTCCCTGAAATGTTTACATTTTGGTCCTGAAAGTTTCAGATAAAACAGAAACAATGAATCTGACTACAGAAACATTGACTCTGAAGTTAGAAAGCCAACAGTTGGAAAACCAACAGTCTGAGAGTGGAAATTATATTGAAACAAAAGATATAAGTATCACAGATAACATCTTAGGAATTGGATTTCTAAGACATCTAAACGGACTGGTCTAACTCCAACCTCAGTTGTGAGATAGTTGACAGTCTCGTTGAAGCCACCAATGGATATGAATCATAGAACTGATTGGAATCATGGTGCACCCATAGACAAGGAGTGATATGTACAGGTCACGTGTAGTTCAATATATTGTACACACTACAACCGACCTGGTATCGGTCTACAAACAGATAAGTTGAACTAATGTTCATTGATGATTTTAATAAATGATCAATAGAAGGCGTTAAGTCGGATATGACGATATCTGAATTATTCATTTATCTGCGTATTATGGTATTCTGGATGTCCAGCGGTTCTGGGAGAACAAAGTGATGCAAACTGGACATCAAATATGAAGAACACCAATGCCACAAGTAAATGTGTATGGTGGGTCTTGGAAAATCCTCTAAGCAAACTTGCATCAGCCGGTTCATGATGGAATCGGAGTTTATCGCTTTATACAAAGCATGAAAGAAGTTGAGTAACTTCATGACTCCTTAGAGGACGTCCCTTATTGGGAGAAACCCATGCCTTCAACAGTTATACTTTGTGGCTAGCCGGTCGGCTTCAAGAAGGACACGGATGACGGCGTCTAGACATATCTGTCAGGATCTGTCGGAGACATAAGACAGTATGGTAGTTGATCATCACGTGTGTCACTTCATTGTTTACTAACTAAGGCACTACCCGGAGATCAAGTGTTCTACCTGTCTAGGGGAATGGGCTTAAAACCCAAATAATACGAACTATTGCGGTGGTAACCCAACCATACTGATTGGAGATCCCAAGAATTTGTTCAATGGGAAAACTAAGCTGCAAAAGGTTCAGTTGAGCGCTTCGGTGGAAGCAAGAAGTACTTCGGATGATGATTTCTGTACAGAAGCATGAATCCAAAGGTGTTCCCGCGATATACATTAAAGTGCTACCTGCATAGTGGGTAAAGGTTAATCTTCCAAACCTTTAATGATCCTCAAATGGTTGAGGTTAAGCTTGGGGAAACTTTTAATGATTCCTAACACTTGTGAAGTGGGGTATAGCAGGATACCTTGTAGGAGATCACTTATTTAAATGCGAGGATAAGCCGCCTCAAATGAACGCACTTAAGAATCAAAGTGTGTCCTCGGCCACAACGGACAAAACCATAAGAATGAAAACGAATAAGGAGAGTTATTGTGTTGGTATCATTGTCTTGGCTTACACTAAACACTAACGGTTCAAGACATCACGTTCACCGCGCAGTAAGTAAGTCCGGTGGTATTCAACTAGGGAAGGTTCAAAGCGGAAGCTACCTCTCCTGATGCAATATCTTTTCGCTGAAAGATTGCTGAAAGTAGGCACCTTGTGTGTGCGCCAAAATCTCTCTTTCATAGAGGGGATTGTTGGAAATTTATCTTTGGCGGGGAGGTGCGTCCACCCATATTTAATGAATTAAACACTAGTGTTCCGCATGTTGGAGGCTTTGTCTCTTCTCACATGCATAATCTACTAAGTGAGTAGATGACCGTAGGACCGAGAATAGTCAAATTTCGTTGAGAAATGAAAGAAATATTGGTCCACGAAGTAAGGTGTTTGAGGCATAGAAATATGGTGTGAGACAAATCTACCACATCGATGGGAAAAGGAAGAATTGATCTCTTTATAAGTCTCTAAAGTGGTTAAGGGTTTGGGACCCCAAGGGGTATCCCATGTGTTTAAAAGAGGGAGGACCTACATGTGCTTGGGTTCAAGGCTAAGCCCACACGCGCGCCGCCGCCGTCCGCCCGTCCCGTTCGGTCCGGTCTTAGTCTCGGGTCGTGGGTCGTGGGACTTTATGATATTATCTCTTTGGATCCCAAATTGTTTAATATTTACAGTTTAGTCCCTGGAGTTTCTGAAAAGTTGATTTTTAGAATGACGGAAGGTAGAAACTTTCTGCCTTCCGTTTGGGCTATTTTTTGGAGCATTAACCAGCCATTACTTGCATGTTAACTCCTCCATAAACAGCCCTCCTTCAATGACCATAATCAGCCTCTCTAATGGCCATTAACAACCCTCACTAATGGCTATTAACAGCCTTGTTTATGGCAGTTGAGGAGTCCCTCCTCCATGTTATATATTGATGCATTTTGGCTCAATTGTGTTGCACAACAGTGACGGAAAAACAGTGAGGAAAGACACACATATACACAAGATATATACAACAGAGACACACTATATACACAGAGATAAAACAGAAGAGAAAGTCAGTCCAAAAACGTTGGACGAAAACATAAACTCTTCCTTCATTTTCCATTTCTTCAGCAAGTCGATTCGTATTTGTTTTCTTCATCAGACTCAACCTATTTGCTTTGTAGTGTTGAGATTAAAGTGTTGTTTTATCTTGGGAGATTATTGCCTGCTAACGTAAAAGCATATATACGGGGCAATTTTGTCTTAAGGACAGTGTGCAATCACTCGACTCAGCACACAGTTGTAACCATCCATATTTAGTGTTTCTTGATTTCAGGTTATCAAGATTCAACAACTTTGCGGCAGTTCTGAAGATTGACTATTTATTTATCATTTCGAATACTTGTAATATTTATTTACTTCTCGTACTGCTTTACAATATACAACATTGAGTTAGGCCCAAGATCAATTCTTTACATGGTATCAGAGTCAGACTCATTTCAATTCTTTGTTCACCGATGTTGGGCCCTCAAATTATATTATACACGCTCCAGTTAACAAGATTTGCGCGTGCGGAGAGAGTTAAGAGTCCCACATCGGATATGGAATGGGAACATAGACTCCTTATATGAACTTGAACAATACTCATCGTACAAGCAAAATTCATTCTTTACAATATGGCTCTCGGAAATTATCATCTTGGGACAACCCACCACACTACTGCTAACAAAATAAACATCCAAGTAAAATGAATTCCTCCCCCAACTGCTATCTACAAATTAAATACAGATGGCCCTTTCAAGGGCAAGGATGGGAAGCAAGGAAATGGGGGAGTACTGTTCATCAGCATTTGAAACAGAAACATGGAACTTCTCCGCAGACTACAATTAGCTGTCAAGCACGACTACTCGAAGTTACAAATCAACATTGACGCACATGAAGTAGTTCACCAATTACGCAATTTATCTGACAGTACTTTACCCATATTTGACTATTGCAGGTACCTGCTGATCAAGCTAATTGATCCAACAGTAAATCAAGTGTATAGGGAGCAAAACACCGTTGCTGATCAACTGGCTCATTTTGGTACAATAGACCCTTGTGTCCGACTCTTCTCCGGACTCCGCGCATAGCGGTTACTTAGTGTACCGGACTGATCTTTTTTACTGACTCTATGTGGCATAAGAATCTTTTAGCAGCCTCCTCCTTTTGTTCAAGATCTCCTCTAAGCAGCCAAGAGAGGCGTATTTACAACACGAGCTATCAATCCAAATATGATAAAGTCTCAACAAGCTGCTACACCTTTCTGTAATTCAAACTTCTGTAATAGTACATTCGCAGCTAGCAGTAGTAGTAATGTATAAATACTAACAATGAGTTAGTGACTAATACTACACCTAATGGCTCCCATGTACTCCTTAAGTAATTTAATATAACTTCTATCTGCCCCTGCTTTATTGCTTTGTTACTTTTGTTGTCCTCGTGCATTTGTGTAAATTTATTCAACTTTGAAGATCTTTTTAACTCTAAACATTCTGTAAAAATTGAATAAAGATTAATTGCCAATACGGAGGGAAGCATCCTTCATCTGTTAATCGTGTAACCTATTGCTATTTAAGTATAATACCTTTTTTTATGTGAATTGGATTAGTTGTTACAGTGGAGTGGTAGTATCTTTTCGCTTGCGGATTATGTAGTATGTAGGTTGAATAGATGCATAGTTTCATATGTCATCAAAGTTAAAAGTTATTCTTTCCAAGATCAAATCGTTAATACTCCGATTTATTTATAGCAGTTATTTTATTCTATAAAGTAAAATTCATTATAACAAACAAATTTTCTTTGAAGTTGGTTTTTATATTATATTTTACCTCTCTATATGAGTATTTTTAATATTCATTATTATAACATTATATTCTTTGTAAATTATCACTCTATAACAATTTTGCTCAGAATTCTATATATGTATTTATTATTCCATAATGACTAAAAAATAACACATTAAGTATTTTTTTACTTGAATACATAACTTTAATAGATTTGTACATTTTGGCCGGAAATCTAGAATGTCTAAAACTATTGATAATTTGAAATAAGAGAAATTAAAAGATGAAACTCTGGACTTTTTGTATTCTATAATAAAATATGAATATCTTTTGAGAATTTTAATTAAAAAATATTTATATCATAAAAATTTGAGAAAATATATTTTTTGATTAATTTTTATCTACACCAATCAAATAAAATTTAAATGTCAAATGTCGTTACAAGTATATAACAACGGATTTATAACATGCAAAAGGAATTTCAAAGAAACAATGTTATTATAAAGAGGTTTATTTATTAGAATTTTTAAATTCTTCATATCATGTAATGTTTGCTTTTATATTACATTACTTTTTAATCTCATTATATGATAAATTATATCCCTTCAACTCATATTAGTAATGGAGTTCGAAGTACGATTCAAGCAGTCTAATAATTTTTTATATAACTTCGGCAAGAATATTTAAATTTAAAAATTAAAATTTATATAAAAATTACATAAAATAAACATGAATTGTGATAAATGAATTAGAAACATGGAGATAAATATTTTTCATATCTTTGAATATCAATTTTTTTGCCAAAAGAGAAACAAAAGGGTTAATCAATGTTATATGTAGCATGGGATAAATTGGATAAACTAATTACAAACCATTAAAGATCTACTTGGGTTTGAGAAAGTCCTTTCAATTTAAACTTCATAATATTGGTTCCGATTTAAGTAAGAAGAGAAAGATATGTGTTACTATTCCCTTAAGGAAAAAACCGTGTTCAACCTTTCAATATAATTTGTATATATGGCAAGTAAGATAAGAATAGTAACTTTCTTCAGCTTTCATATATATTGTACGAATCTAAACATCTAAAGAAAATATTTTTTATATAATTATTTAATTTATGCTTGAGCACTATGCCTTTGAGTACCATGAAATGTGACATTATTTGTTTTGCATACCAAAGTTTATATTAGAATGAATATTTATTCTTAAAGAAATAGTGGTCTTAATCACACATATGACAAAAGTTAATTTTTTTTCATAACTAACATAATATTGCAAATTAATAGAGTATGGGAGGAGGAAAAATAATTTAAATGATTGTAGTTTTAAATTTTAACTTCATTAAGAAAAGCTTTGCAAATATAGGTTCGCGACCAACTCTAGAGAGCGAAATCGTGACAAATTTGTCTTGTTAAATCGTCAAGATTTATAAACAAATCCTGACCTATTGTTAAAATTTTAGCAACAAGTCGTGAAGATTTTTAAATTAATGGGGAAATTTGTTTTATCACAAAAATCGCCAATATTTATAAACAAATCCCGACAATTGTGTACTCAATTCCAACATAAATAAGTAATTAATCTTTAATTCTCTACAAAAGCATTTAAGGAGAAGAAGAATGGAGAATGGAGAATGGAGATGAATGAAGACAAATTTTGGTAGAATGCTATTTTTGAAGAATTTTTTTAATAGGATAAAACAATAATAAAACCCATCTTTAAGGACGCGATCTCATAAAAATACAGTTAAATCTTTTTATAGCAACATCGTTTGATTGAATATTTTTTTATTGTTATACAAAATATTAGTACATAAAATATATAATATAACATAACATGAAAAATTAATTTCAAAAAAAACTTAATAAAATATTATTATAAAGGATGCCTTATAAAGGAGTTTGACTATATTTATTTATTAAATAAATATTGGGCCCATGCCTCACTAGTAAGTAGTAGTATAAATATGAAAAAAGAGTGATAGTAAGACTAATCAAATATCTAGGCGGCTAGTTTTTATCGTTTTAGCACGTAATTCATGCTGTTTTCAATCTAAGTTTGAGTTTATTTGACCAAACAAATCGTGGGCACACGTGAACTGATTAAATCACATAATAATTTGATTTACGTACCTTCAAATGTTACATCTAAGATTAATCACATACATGATAATATCCAATAAAATGAAAAACATTTATATCATCGATATTATATATACCTTAAATCCTTCTCAAGATAGTCACATTTGAATGCTAGAATATAACTTGATGTTTGTCTCAAAGCTAATTATCAAGAAAGGACTATTATGTCCTCAATATTTATGATATAATAATGGTAGATGACATTAATATACCATTATTGATTAATCTGGTATTTAATGTTTTTAGTCAAAGTAGAGACTCTCACTATCAGCTTATTACTTCAATCCTTTGAATGAACCAAAAGACTTCCAGGAGATTTCATAACAATTGAACAAGAAAACTTTTTTCTTCAAAGTGAATCTGGTGCAGAAAAGTATCAGATATATTCCGAAGTGCTAATAATGGGTTTTGATCTTGAACCTAACTTAATTAGGAGTTTATGGTACTTAGTATGACTAGGAAAATATTTTCTGGATAATGTTTTTCTCGATGATATTATCCTTCAACATTTGGTATCACCATAAAAAGCGGGGAAATAATAACTTTGTTGCACTTATTAGCGGGAGTTAATTCCTTTTACAAACCTCACATTTCTTACCTTAAGTTTCTCATTTTTCTTTATAAGATCTCTCAACTTTTGCAGATCCATACTTTTTTGTTTAGAACTACACCTAGAGTACTTTTTTGGGGTGGAATTGTTGGGATTCCTCGCTCAATAAGAGGTCTCATATCCGAACTTTAAAAAATAAGAAAATTCTTAGTAGAAAATGATTTACTACTCTATCAGTGAGGGCGAGCATATGTTGGGCTACTCAACCTCAAAAACTAGCTTGTAGAGTGAGGATTGTCCAAGTCCACATAATGAGTCAATGTTCTCATTTCATATCCGATGTGCGACTCATAACATTTATGATTGATTTGTTATGATATTCTCTCGCATGACTCGACACCATGTTGTTAGGATTGAAATAAGCAGGTGTCATGTAGAAGCTAAGATAAATCTCAAGATACGATAAATCAAATAAAAAAGAGAAATATATGAAAAGAGATATAAATATTTAACGTGGTTAATTTAGTCAAGTGACCTAAGTCCATAGAGATGAGCATTGGGCCACTATATAAAAGAGAGTACTAAATGATTTAATTTATAAATATTTCATACGATGAGCATATACTAGATGCACTACATAATAATGTGATATGAGTTTTGGTTGTAGGATTGCGAGAGAGGTCCGGTCCTATATGCAGGGCGGGAGGATGCGCAAGAGAGTTTATATGGATCTTCTTCACTGAAAAATTATGTACATTATATATAGTAGATTTAAATTTTATTTACTTCTTTGTGTATTTATATATTTGTATTTTGAATTTCCGTAATAAAATTATTTACCTCACTGCCCACATATACTGATATGGAGATGATCCTTCCTGCATTTGTTATGAAATCTTCTAGAAGTCTAGTTCCTTCAAAAGAGTCTTCACAACCTAATTAATAATGAAAGTTTCTATTTTGACAAAATATTTTGAGAGCATACATTGCACCAAATTGAATGCTGTCATTATCTAGCCCGCCAAGGCAGCTAATTAAGCTCCTGTATATCTTTCTCTACCATCATAATTATGTCATAAATATTGAGGATGTGATATTTCTGTTTCTTGATAATTAAATTTTGCGAAAAAACGTTACATCAATTTATATTATGTCTCATTGAGGCATCCAAATGTCTCGCTCAAGGATCTCTCGGAAACAGTCGCTCTATTTACCAAGGTAGAGATAAGATCTGCGTACATTATACTCTTTCCAGATCCTACATTGTGGAATTTCACTGGATATGTTATTATTGTTGTATTGAGGCATCCGAATGTGAATATTTGCAATCTACTTATAGTGACATTTACAATATGCATGTAAAATTGTGTTATTTTATGCTATATAAAATATGAACAACAATTCGAATATTAACAATACATGAATGAAATTCTCTTCAGACTTATATTATTCTCTTTTTCCTTGAATATTTTGAAAGACTGATACTATGATTGAGAGAGTAACAATAATGGCCAAGCGCGCAGTTAGCGGGTAACTCATGATTTGGTCATGGAGAAGTGTGAGTTTATACTCCCTTTATTTCATTTTAACTATCGCTTTAATTATTTTTACACTTATTAAGAAAATAATTAATATGAAGTACATGTACAACTTACTAATTAAGTTATCCTATTTCTTAAAAAAAAAATTAAATTGAACAATATTAAAGAATTATTTCTTTAACATTAAGAATATAGTTGAAAACCTCATTTTAGTCTTGAATTCCTAAAGTAACAATATTTTTGAGCTAAAATGACCGTTAATTTGTGAAGGGGGGGTACGAAATTGTGAACATCAGTTCTCACGTGTGCACATGATTTGGTTCGTTATAAACTCAAGCTTAGTTTGAATTAAGGTAAAAAAACGACAAGACCAGCCGCCTAGAGGCTAGATTATTTGATTAGTCACTCCATTAGCACTGACCAAAAAGATTAAACAACAAATTAATGTAAGAGAAGTGGATAAACTTCTGAACAACAAATTCATTGTACGTGGGTACTGACATATTTTCACATAAAATAATGTTTAACAAGATCTTTGAAAGTTTTAAGGATTTCAAATAACAAAAAGTGACTAATTGCTCTATGTTTGAATAACTATAATCAATATTGAATATTACAAGACTTGGTCCCATTTGCAATATATAACTAGTATATTTTTATTTTCAAAATTTTAGAAGTCTTACTAGCATAGACTTGAAGATCATTAACTACTTCTACAACTAGAAACTTATAACAACTATCTGGAAGTCACAAAATTTAATGCATGTATTGAAGGTAAATATTTGGCAGATGCAGCCTTTTGTTTAATGGTTTCCAATATTTTCTAACACCAGAACACAAATATATACGTGAAAATTACTAATGCTTCAACATCGTCTTCATCAACAACATCATCATCCATGCCCTAGTCCTAAATAAGTTAGAGTCAGTTATTTGAATCTTCACTTCTTTATTAAAGCTCAACTCTGTCTATATGAATTTGCTCACATTGTCGGTCTCAGGCCTTAAGAAAAGGAGGAGGTTTGAGGTAGACTGACAATAGCCATTGTAAAGCATGTCAATTCATGATGAGAAATAACTAACGCTTCAATAAATATTAAATTATGAACTAATAATTTTTAAAGTATAATAAATTTTAGTGTTAAAAATCTTAAAGATTAAATCACTAAAATTTAAATCTTAAATCCGTCTCATAAAATATGTCTAGTCATCAGCTAGAATTTAGAGAGACCATGAGTTGATGACTAGACAATGCTCGCATATTAGTGCAAGCAATAATTTAATAATGATAGTTAAACTGTAATATTTCTTTTGTCTCAAAAATAATGATACGATTTAGAGGATGAAGATAAAAATATTCAATCTTTTGCGTGAATAGGAACTTTGACTTTAAAAAGTTTTGAGATAAATTTTGGAATATTCACATCTTACATAAAAGTAAGTAGGCATCACAATTTTCAACGATAAACATTTTTCTATATGTGAAAACATCTTCATTGTCAATAGGAAAGCTGCATATATATTTCCAAATAATAGTGTAATTATTTGTGGGATGGTCACAACTAACAATATATAATGTACACCACAAGAAAGTATAGAATTTGAAACAAAACTTTAGTAATAATAATTATATTGTTGCTAAAAATATAAATAACAATAAAAAATTAATATATTATTACTAAAAACGTAAATGATAATAAAAAATAACTTCTTATTGCGAAAACTTTTTACATCGAAGATTATTGCAAAGGCATATAATAACTTTTGTTATTATGAAAAGTACTTTTGACAAAAATATAAAATATATGACAACAAAAATATTGTTGACAAATATTTTTCCCCGTAGTAGTAAACATCTTTGTCATGGAAATCTTTTGACTTAGTCAACAGGTTGAATCCTTATATTTGGCTGTTTCTACTCTGAACTGTACTTATTATAAGTACAAAAAAATTATCCAATTTAAATTCATTTTAAATAAACTATTTGATGGTTCATTGTACCTTATCATCAAATTCAAATATATACGGTTAACGTCAACAAACGGAATCTTGACCTATTTAATCGACTATATACATGAATGGTTGTTTTTCCGATCCATTTTTTTTACCTTAAGACAAAAAGAAGCTAGACAAGCACGGGTTAATCCAAAGTGAAAATTTTCTGAAGTTTACTTATATAATTAAACTTAAAAGTATTTTAAGATATTGTCCTGAAATTTCATTTTATAAGTTTCAAACTTCATAACACGATCTGGAATTTCACTTCTACAAAGTGTGAACTCCAAAATATTGTGGTAGAGTTCAAACTTGGAATCAATTTTAAGCATATTATAAGGTAGTTTAATGATGAAAGATAGGAGAAGGAAAAGAAGTGGTTTTGTTTGAAGAAGAAATGGTTGTGTGAGGCTGATCTATGAAGGGGTATTATCGTTCAAATATTATTTACTTATTAAAAAATAACTTAATTTAAATTATTTTTAAAAAAGGATGATTGAATTTTAATCCCCAACCTTAAAAGTGGTTGTTTGTCAAAAATTTCGAATTTTTTATACATATCGAAAAAACTTTCATCCCAAAAACCAAAATTTGAAATTTTCATAGACAAACAAACATCAAATCATATCGAACAACCAAATTAAAAAGTTTGAATAATTTGAATTTCTATTTCGCCCAAATTATACCGACGGCTAAGCACCATCACTAAACACCTCCCATATAATTGCAATAATTAGATGTCGAATTATTTAGTATAAGACTTTCTGACTGTCAGAACAGAGCGATTCAAACGGACTATGTAATGTAAGAATTAAGAAGGAAACAATAATGGAGGCAATTTTATAATAGAGGTCAAATATGAACAGTAGTACTAGACAGACATGGCAAGTTGTAATGTTGCATCATAATTCATCCATAGCCGACGCTCCAGACAAATTTCATTCGTTCTAATAAACTTGTCCTGATAATTATTATTTTCATCGTTCAAAATTTATTGTGTTTGACTAGGCATAGAGTTTATGAATAAAAAAAACTTTTGAAATTTGTGATTGAAAACAAGCTTTATACATTGATGTGGATATAAATTATCTCGTTAAGGTTACATAGAAATTTAAAGCTAAACTATTTGTCAAAATAAGAATGTGTCATTTTTTTCTAAGCAGTCTTAAAAAGGAATAGGAATAGTATCACATAAATTTAATACAAGTTGCTCTGTTTGTAACCTTTCTCTCCCCCTCTCTCTATATATATATATAAGCAAGCAAAAGCCGCAAATGTATTCTTCTTAGTAAAGTTTTCTTGTTAAGACAAACTTGCCACAACAGTTTGAACATAGAAATGGATTCAGCTTATTCACATGTAACTATTTCTTCATCATCATCATCTAATTCTAGTCCATTTTCCACATATCCACAGCAAGAAGTGAAGAAAAATAAAACATTACCCTCATATCATTCCTCACTCCATGGAGTTCGAAGGCCCCCAGCAAAACCAATGACTAAATTACCAATAGCCCCATTGCCACCAACACCTCCTAAAATCTACAGAGTCGAACCTGTTAATTTCAAGAAAGTTGTCCAAATGCTCACCGCTGCACCCGAGTTTCAATCCGTCTCCAATAATTCTATCTCTAGTTCTGACTCGGGTTCTGGTTCTAGCTCTAGCTCTATCTCTGGTTCTTTTAATTCGAGGCGTTTACAAGATGTAGCCCCACCACCACTTGATCTCTCACCAGTTTCGTTAAAAATAAATAATTGCAATAATGATATTGCTGCACAATGGTGTGAGTTCCGTCGTCCTTCTTCTTTTTCAAACGATCAATTATTAGTTGAATCAATCGAGACGTGCACTAACTCAACAACGTCCGAAGCACAAGAAAGATCGCATGTAACGCCAAGAAATCTATCAGAGAATTATTTTGGATCGTGTAGTCCGTTGGCTAATTTCCTTCTATCGCCCGCCTCTTTTGCATGGTGCTCTTCTATTCTTTTTAGCCCTGGCACGCTTACTTCACCAAGTGCGGTTCAAATCATTTGAAAGTTGTAACTTATTGTTTCGTATTGTTTATTACTAGTACTATATATATTTACTTGTGGGTGGATCAATAATTTGAATGGAATATCTAAGGAGACATCACAATTCAAATACCTGAAGCTGCTTTCTTCTTTTTCATTTTCACCTTCGCTTCCAATTACAAAATATGATCAGATGTATTGTATTGTATTGTATTTCCGAATTTCAAAAATTTGATCAGATGTATTGTATTTCCGAATTTCATTCCAAATCTATGTTAATTTGTAAGTATTTCGTGGATTGTCCTGGTGCGTTGACATTTTACTGTTAATTGTGTTTCTGAAATAGTCAAGCTGACATATAGTAGAAAATTGTTAAGCAAATAGTGTCTTGTAAGTATTAGTGCCCGTTGATAATTGCCTAAGATTATTTCAGAAACTCAAGCAAACATGGTAACTTCTGCTACAACTTGTTTTCCATCCTGCATTCTAACTTGTTTTCTGGCTTGCACCTTGCACTTAGATTGATCACGGTCTTGTAATGCCGGCAATAATCCTTCATACTCAAGTTTTTGATAATAACCTTTCAATCCAGTCCCTTTCCCTTCTAATTGGCCTTGACATTTGATACTTGCCTAAGATTATTTCTGAAAATTAATCTGGTTTTGTCAAAGGTAGACAATTATTGAGAATATTCTTCTAACACGGGATTATTCATGGTATTAGGTCTAAATCTGACAGTTGCAATGTTGTTATCAAGCTTGATATGTCTAAAGCTTATGATAAACTTTCATGGAATTTCCTTCTGTTCTGTTCTTAGAAAGATGGGTTTTGATGAGTTTTTTTTATCAAATTGGTTTATAGACTGATTTCTAACAACTGGTATTTTTGTGATCATTAATGGTGTTAGATATGATTTTTTTTTAACACTCTAGAGGACTAAAAAAAGTTGATTTTTTATTCCCAGCTCTTTTTATTATTGCTGCCGATACTCTTTCAAGAGCCTTGAATTATTTAAATCATAGTGACATGTTCATTAGCTTCTCTATGCATAAAAAAGGGCCCCAAATTAATCATATTAGCTATGCTGATGACCTTGTTTTGTTTACTTCTACTGATAAATACTCTATTAAGCTTATTATGAACCAGTTGAGGTTGTACCAACAGGCCTCAGGATAAGAAATCAACAATAAAAAAACTTTCTTTCTCACTCATAGTAAGACTGACAGGATCAATAACAGAAGGATAAGAAGGTGGACTGGTTACAAACAAGCCTCATTGACCTTTACTTATTTAGGTTGTCCTATATACTGTGGTAAAAAGAGAATTTCTTATTTTTCTGACATTTTCAAAAAGATTCTTAATAAGATTGCAGGTTCCTATCTCCGGGAGGTAAGGCTGTGATTATTAAAGCTCTACATATTTTTGTTGCTCTAATGTCTTCTGTCACAGTTCTTTATGAAATAGAAAAACAATTTGTTAACTTATTTTGGGGAGAAAAAGATGGTAAGAACAACTATCATTGGTCCTCCTGGAAAAACATGAGTTTTCCTACTAAATAAGGGGGACTGGATTTCAAGTGCCTTTTGGACATCTGCTAAACTTTTACTGCTAAAAGATGGTCGAGATTAAGGACTGAACCTTCTCTATGGTCACAATTCCTAAAAGCAAAGTATTGTCAAAGAAGTAATCCCAACTTTAAGGTGATAGTTTCTAAGGACTTTGCTGCCTGGAAGGGTTTACTACACATCAGAGACAGAATTGAGAACAACATCAACTGGAAGATCAATGCAGGCAATGTTTTATTTTGGTGGGATAATTGGACCCATCAAGGGTCCCTTTATCAGATGATCAATCCAACTCCCAAGCCTGATAATATAAAAGTCAAGCAATTTTTATTGAACCAGCATTGGGAAGTGGATGACAATGCTCCTTCTATCCCAAGAAATATCTTGAATTTGATCAGGAATATTCCCATAGGCAATGAAGGTGTAATGCTCCAAACAATGGCATGGAAAAAACACGGCACTCGGTGTCTGACTGCATGTGACCGAGTGAATCACATAGCTTGCTTGTCAATATGGACATCAAAACATGTGCTAACAATAATTTAAAACATATGCTGAAAATATAATCTGAAATATAATAACAACAGTATCTGTGTAAAACATGATAAGTGTGAAAATAATGCTGACATGACATGCTAACTAGTCTAGTCTATGAAACCTCTGTAACACGAGTCTGCAAAAATGTTTATCAGGACAAGGCCCTGACATACTTCTATCATAAAATATAATAGTGAAAGTAAACCGACTGACACCCCGGATGAAGTGAGGCTCACCAGATAGCTAATACGGGTGAAGTCCTAGCGTGTAGCTCTGTCGTCTTGAAACTCAGCATTTATACCGTGAAGTGCAGTCCACATGCAAAGGGACGTTAGTACATTTGAATTGTATTGTATGTAAAGTAACTGAAAGAATAAACAAGCACATGATATGATAGGAACATAAAACAGAAACTGAACATGAACATGATCTGACATGAATAAAGCAACATGTATGAAATCTGTAAAACTGTATATCTGTAGTGAGAGTATTTTTTTTATTATTTTCTACACCACCCTCCCGAATTTTCTACTTTATATATGTTATTTTACTTTTATAATTTTTTATAAAAAATGAGTAATTTGTTTGGTTAAATTTGGTGTGGCGTGGGTAATGGGGTGGGGTTGTGGTTGGGGGGAGGGGGAGGGGCGGGATTAGGGTAAGAAAAAAATTCTCATTTCTTATAATTTTTTTATAAAACTAAAATAAAATATATGAAATAGAAAATCTGGGGGTGGGTGGTGGGGTGCATGGTGGTGTGGGGTTGGGGTGAGTGGTGGTGTGGGGTAGGAGTGGGTGAAGATGAAGTGCGTTTGAGGGTGGTGGTTGGGTGAGGGTGGGATTTGGTGGGTGGTAGGGGTGGGGTGGGGTGGGGTTGGGGTTGGGGTGGGGCTTAGATGGGTATTTTAAAAAATATATATTTTACAAACCAACCGAACATAAAAAAATAAATAAAAAATTCACTTATTTTTTAACAACACATTTTCTTCCATATTCCAACACACCCTAAAGCTGACTTGAGTAAATACAACTTACAGAAAAATCTATTTAATATTACCGATGTATGTGGTTAATTGTTCAGAAAATATAATTTAGCGAAAATTAAATTTTCAACACCAAAAAAATAACATGTCAATAATTTGAAAACAAAAAACTAAGTGATGATGCCATATTAATGCAAAATGGTACAAAGAACTACAGCTTGTTATACCCTTCGCTGCGAGTAGTCGAATAAATGAGAAGTTGGTTGTTGACGAAAGGGGTCAAAGGTTGTGTTTGCTATAATTCAAAAGTTGCTTAAGATCCGTTTAACCTTGTCTACATGTTAGTTTGTTTGTACTATTGCTTGCTTGCCTAGTCTGCTTTCTAGCTAGCATTTAACTTAGCATTATCGCTCATTTGCTTGAAATCTTCTAGAAATTCTTCTTCCTTCAAATATTAAAGGAAGTGTCTTGAGTCTGATAATGAAAGTTTCTATTTTGACTAAAAATATTTTGAGAGCATAAATGCACGCACCAAAACTGAATGGTGTCATTATCTCGCCGCCGGGGATAATTATTAACTAATTACGCTCTTATATATCTTTTCTACCGTAATAATTATGTCATAAATATTGAGAGGTCTATTTCTTGATAATTAAATTTGAGACAAAGACGTTACATCAAGTTATGTTATGTCTCTCAGTTAGGCGTTCAAATGCGAATATTTACATTCTATTTATAAGCTATTGCCTCACGTAGAGACAAGAAGAGAAACAATTATATTTTTATACTCAATATTGTTCTTGTTGGGTTACAAGGATTTGCAAAAAACAAAAATTACAAGTAACTGCTTATGTAAGAATTGAAAATTACAATTCAACTAGAAAACTGAAAATTACAATATAACAACAAAACTGAAATTACAATATTTGTTGAACAAGAAGACCGGAAACTGCTTTGATTTTCTTTGAGTCGAGTGTGGCACTCATCCTTAAGACAATATTGCCCGTATGTATCCTTTATACGTCCGACAATTCGTCTCCCAAGATAAAAACAAAGAATGGAACAATTGAGCAAAGGAAACTCAAGAGCTACCGTGAAGAATATTGAATAATGAAATGATGCTAGGAAGTTATAGGAAGAACGATTTTCGTTGTATATTTTCGTGTATATCAAGTGTGCATCAACAATGGTGTAAGGGGTGTTTATATAGGTGAGGAAGGGACTTTGATCGCTTCCATAATGACCATTATTGGCCAAATAATGACCATTATGGAGCTAGTAAAGCCACCAAATTAAAGGAGAGAAATACCAACGGATGCCATTATATGAGGTGTAATTCAGCCAAAATAAATGGCTGAACTGAGTGCTTCGCGTTTACGCCAAAATTCGAATTTACGGAAACTTGAGGACCAAACTATACATCTGAAAGAATTACGGTCCAAATCTGCATCTAAAACTTCGGGATCAAACTGCATTTCGGAAAAGTTCTCGCCCAAAGATAATATCGAAGGCCCACAGTGGACCCGAACCTGACGGCAAGGCGGCGGCTGGCGTGTGGTCTTTCCTCGAACCAAAACATCTAGGTCCTCCTCCTTAAACACATGGGATACCCTTGGGGTCCCAAACCCCAAACCAATTCGAGTCTTATATACACAACAATTCTTTCTTCCTCTACCGATGAGGGAGAATTGAACACAACACCACACTTTCCATGCTTCAAACACCTCACTTCGTGGACCAATATCTCTTTCATTTCTCAATGAAATTTGACGATTTTTGGCCCTACGGTTATCTACGTACTTAGTAGATCATGCATGTGTGAAGAACCGAATTCTCCAACATACGTAACACTAGTGTTTAAGCCGTTAAAGTTGGTCGGTCGCAACTCCCGCCAAAGGCAAATTTCCAACAGTTCTATAAAAAAAATTTAACTTTGAGCGCTTAGAATAATACTTGTGTTGCATTCCTTACATTTCTAATCTTTGTATTATGATTGTTGCTTTAAAATCATGCATAACTTGTATACGAACCAAACAACCTCTTAAAGTTTTGAATTTGATGCTTTCCCAACTTGATTTAGTAGAACAAGACTAATTTTGCTCCAACCATATTAGGTAAAATTTGACTTCTCATTAGATAATGAAAGTTGGCAGGAGTATATATAGCTGTTATTAATGTACACTAACATCATCTTTCAATGACATTAGTAGTCTCTTAATTAACTGATAAAAGATGCTACCTTTGATCCATATTAATTATTTGATGTTTTGACAAGCTAATTACTAATTTTCATAACATTATACGTTTGTAAAATGAAAAAAGTATTTTTTTTCTTTCAAATTATCTTACTTCTCCAATTAATAAAGCGTTAATTAAGTTAAACGTTTAAGTCAGAAATAATATGATTTGGTCAGGGAGAAGTGTGAATTATAAGAACTTGTGAATATCAGTTCTCACGTGTACCCCCATTATTTGGTTTTTAATAAACTCAAGCTTACGTAATAAAACGACAAGATTAGCCGCCTAGAGATTTGATTAATTAGTGTTATATATACCTCACTCCGTTAGCACTATTTATAAGGAAAAAGACGACCAAAAAGATTAAATAAAAATGAAAGAATGTAAGAGAAGTAGATAAACTTCTAAATCTATTACGTGGTGCTGATTTCACAAAGAAAAATGTTTAACAAGATCTTCTAAATATTTGAGGATTTTAGCTTGTTGAAGATAATGATAAGATTAGGTAGATTATGATACGTATGATTAGAGATAAGTAGTATTATTAGAGATAAATTGTATTGGAAGTGTTATAATTGTATTAGAAGTCTAAGTCTAGTTGTATACAGCTGATATACTTGATATACACGACTGACAAGTATATAAATACACTGCCTTTGTATTACAAATTATCTATCAAATACTTAGCTCTTTCTTTCGTTCATATCTCTCATATTTCTCATGGTATCAGAGCATTAAGCTCTTCTTCCGCTCAAAATTCTTAAAAACACAAACATTGTACCAGGAAATGGCCTCAAACACTCTCTCAACCTTTTCATAGCACCACCTTATTGTCTCAGTCTCCATAAAACTCAAGCCTTCAAACTACTTGATATGGAGAACTCAAATGTTGCAATTAATCTAAGTTATGAGATTGGTATATCTCATCAAGGATGAACCAAATATTGTAGTCACTGAGGAAGACACCTCCAACAGTGACAAAGCTCCTGCTAGTGAGAAAACCAGTGATTATGATGATTGGGAACAAAAAGATGTGTTACTAAGAAGTTGAATTTCTGGTACTCTATTAGAAGAAACCATGTATCTCATTGTAGGTTGAAAAATTACAAAGGAGATGTGGAAAACTTTGAAAGAAACATATCTTCAGGCTACTAAGGACAAAGAATTTCAGTTGAAGCAACATCTTCAAACAATAAAATTGGGAAACAAGACTACTGATGAATTCTTGAAGGAATTTAAAAACATATGTAATGGCCTAACAGCCATACACAAGCTAGTAGATGAAGACAACAAGGTGATCAATTTTATCAGAGGACTAGGTCCTAAGTACAAGACCTTTAGGACAGTTATGCTTGGCAAACCACCTTATCCAACTTTGAACCAGTTTGTAAATACACTGAGAGGTCATGATCTCAGAGAAGATGATAGGGAAGATCAATAACAAGTCAATCATAACACAATTTTTACTGCTCAAAGGTCAAACAACTATATGGGAAGAGGAAACTCCTATAATAACAAGAGGGGAAACATGAACTACGGCTCAAGAGGTAAAGGTTTTAGAGCTGCTAGAAAAAGCACAAATCAAAGCAATCAAGGTTCCCAGGAAAATGCAAATCATTCAAAGAAGAAGGAAGAGTCTTGTGCTTGTCAAATTTGTGGAAGGAACAATCACAATGCACTCAAATGCTTCTATAGGTGGAATTTCTCATATCAAACACCAGAAGAGTTGCATCAAACCTTGGCCTCAATAAATTTGAATGATTTCAACAATGTTGACAATGCAACCTATATGAACTTAGGAGCAAGTGCTCATATGAAAAACTCCTCAGGTAAACTATCTAATCTTAGACTCTATAAAGGAACTGATAAGGTAGTAGTAGGAAATGGAGATGAACTGAACATTACACATATTGAAAGTGGAAACATATCTGGTTTAAAAATAAAAGGAGTTCTAGTTGTTCATGATATTAAGAACAAACTGTTATCAGTAAGTAAACTAACCAGAGACAACTATTGTACAATTGAGTTTGATGAATTCACTTTTGATGTAAAGGACAAGATAACAAGAAACATCTGGCTAAAGGAACTAGAAAATGAGACATATATGCTTTGAAAGACAACAGCCTGCTAGCATTAACATCAACACAGACAAAGAAGAGTAGTTTTAGTTCTAGTGATCTTTGGTATGCTAGACTTGGGCACCCAAATTCTAAGATCTTAGAAGTTTTAGATAAAAATAAGTGTATCAATATCACTTCTTGGAATAATAATCTTATTGTTTGTGTTAGCTGTCAAATGAAAAAAGGTTGTAAATTGCCTTTTAGCATGAGAAATAAAATTGAAAAGGTACCATTGATGAAAATTTACTGTGATTTATGAGGTCTTGCGCCTGTTGAATCTTCACAACATATGAAGTACTATTCATTGTTTGTAGATGATCATAGTAAGTTCACTTGGCTATATTCTTTAAAAAGAAAATCAGATTTCTTTGAAGTGAATGGCTGAAAAACAGTTTTCAAAATGCATTAAGGTATTTCGGTGTGATGGAAGATGAGAGTTCTCTAGCCAAAAATTCATTAATCATTTGGATGATTGTGGCGTTGTGAGGCATATCTCATGTCCAAATACACCTGAGCAGAATGGTATTGCAGAAAGAAAGCATAGACATGTAGTGGAAACTGGTTTGACATTATTGTTTCATGCAAAACTGCCTTTATTTTTATGGGTAGAAGCCTTCCTCACAATTGTGTTTCTAATAGATAGACTCTCATCCTCAGTACTCAAGAAAGAAACACAATTTCACAAACTACATGGAATGCATCCTGATTATAACAGTCTAAAGGTGTTTGAATGTAGGTATTTTTCCTATATCAAAGGAAATAACAAGTTCTCCCCTAAGACATATCCATGTGAGTTAATTGGTTATAGCAGTTTCCACAAGAGCTATAGATGATATCATCCATCCACAAGAAGGGTGTTTATATCAAGACATGTTGTCTTTGATGAACTAACTTTACCATATATGCAAGAACACACTGCTGACAATTCAACAAGTTATACTCATCTTGCAACATTTTTTTAGTGCTTCTCATAATCCGCAAATATAGTTGATGTATTGCCTACTTCTGGTACTGAAGTGTCAGAAGAACTAGGCCATGACATTCAAATTCATGAAGTAGATATTGTAGATACTCATTATGCAATTCCAAATATTGATGTTGCAGTTCCAAATGTTGATATCACCTCAGGGGAAGTGCACACTGTGGAAAACAAGAAAATACAAACCAAACACCTTGTACAACAAAAAATACTCAGTACCACACTCTATCTGAACATACAAACTCAAACACTGATCCCACTAACAATATACAGATACCACAACCTATAATACATACAACATAAAATTAGTCATCTGATGTACTGTCCAGCAGAATATCTACAAGATCTAAACAACCTCCAATATGGCTCAAAGATTTTATCACTAATAAATCAAATTCCACAGCACCATATTTTATAGCCAACTACATTTCATATGAAACTATCTCACCTAAATACAAGGCTTTTCTCACTGCTTTCTCAACATTTACTAAACCTAAAAATTATGTTGAGGCAGCCAAAGATCCAAGATGGGTAGAAGCCATGAAAGCTGAAATAACAGCATTACAGGACAATCATACATGGGAAATTGTCACTCAACCTAAAGGAAAAATACCTATAGGCTGTAAATAGATATACAAGATCAAGTATACAGAAACAGGAGAAATTAAAATATTAAAAGCTAGATTAGTGGCAAAAGGATACAGCAAAAATGAAGGAATAGACTATCAAGAGACATTCTCCCAGTAGTAAATATGGTGATTGTCGGATCTATCCTATCCATTGCAGCATCTAGACACTGGCACATACATCAAATGGATGTATACAATGCCTTCCTACAAGGAGACTTACATGCTGAAATATACATGGACCTTCCTCAAGGATTTATCAACCATGTATGCAGACTAATTAAATCCTTATATGGATTAAAACAGGCTCCAAGGCAATGGAATTTCAAACTCACAGAAGCACTATTACAAATGGAATTCAGACAGTCTCAATATGATCATTCCCTATTCATAAAGAATACTGACAAAGGAATGACTCTGGTACTAGTTTATGTGGATGACGTGTTAATAATAGGAGATCATATCAAACATATAGAAGAAACAAAACAATCATTACAACAAGCCTTCAAAATGAAAGATCTGGGAGAGCTAAGATATTTTTTGGGGATAGAATTTGCAAAATCAGTAAAAGGGATTCTTATGCATCAAAGAAAATATGCATTAGAACTCATTTCTGAACTTGGATTGTCTGCTGATAAGCCTATAAATACCTCTATTGATTACAGCCTGAAGTTAACCACAAAAGAATATGATGATCATCTACAACAACAACAGAACACAGAAAAAGGGAAAATAAAACCAAAGATGAAATACTTAAAGATGTCATTTCTTATCAAAGATTGATAGGAAAACTACTTTACTTAACAGTTACAAGACCTGCTATTGCTTATAGTGTGCAAACACTTAGTCAGTTCCTACAACAGCCAAAGAGGTCACACCTCAATGCTGCATTGAGAATAGTCAGATATATCAAAAATCAGCCTGGACAAGGCATTCTTTTATCTAGAAAAGCACAAGAAACAGTAACAGCTTACTGTGATGCAGACTGGGTTGCTTGCCCTCATACAAGAAATCAGTCACAGGGTATATTGTCAAGTTTGGAGAATCTCTTATATCATGAAAGTCTAAGAAACAATCTAAAATATCTAGAAGCTCTGTTGAATCTGAATACAGAAGTCTAGCAGGAATTGTGGCAGTATTGACTTGGTTACTTGGACTATTTGAAGAAATTGGGATAAAACTTGAATTACTCGTGACAGTTTACACAGACAGCAAATCAGCAATACAAATTGATGCAAATCCAGTATTCCATGAAAGGACAAAGCATATAGAGATTGATCAACATTTTATAAGAGAAAAAATTTAAAAAGGAATGATAAGACCAGAATACATACATACTACACATCAACCAGCTGACTTATTCACCAAGGGGTTGAATAGAATTCAACATTAATATTTGTGCTCCAAGCTTGGCTTACTGAATGTATTCCCAGTATCCAGCTTGAGGGAGGTTGTTAAAGATATAGACAACAACTCAACAAATTAGTTAGAATTACTGAATTTTACAAATCCCCAAAATGTTGTGTTTTTATCCAACAAATTACTTTGCATGTATTTTTATAAATAATGCAATACGAACACATGTTTCACCCAAAAATCACTTTGTATATATTTTAATCAAAGCCATCCAAATGCATATTTTTTATAAATCAACTTTGCATGTATTTTATAATCAATACCACACAAATTCACGCTTTTTATCCAAAAAATCTACTTTGCATATATTTTATAAAAAATGTCTTACAAGGCATGCTTTTATCTAAAAGGTCAATTTTATATGTATTTTCATAAACAATGTCAAGCATCCTTTCGGATCCTATTTCCCAAAATCACAATCTCTTCTGCAAAACTCCTCAAAAAGGAAAAATCATTACTTTATCAAAATGCATCTTTTATTAACTATTTGCAACATTGTTTTAATTTTATACTTGTAAAAACATGCATTTTTCTTAGCATAATAATTAACCTAAGTTTGACCGGATAACAGCAAGTTAGCGGATCTTAAAGGATGCCTAACCCCTTTCCTTTATGATAATAAAGAACCTTTACCGAAAATCACATTAGTTTCGCAGACCATAAAACCGAAGTTATTTTGCAGCATTTAGTTAACATTTAGGTGTCATAATTCACCTTAGAATAATTAGGTGACGACTCCTCAAGCTAATATTTTGAATTTAGAGATAAAGCTAATATTTTGAATTTATAAATTTTGAACTTCAGAAAAATCAGCTAATATAATAAATTAGTTTTATTAATGTAAATATATAATTTAAATTAAAATTACTGAATTTTACAAATCCCCCAAGTAAAACTCTAGTTTTGCCTTCGATACGAACTAGAGTTCTGGATGTGTGCAACCCTCCTCTCTTTGTTCAAAATCTTCTAGAAAGTCTTGAGCCTTATAATGATTTTTTTTTACTTTGACTAAAAATATTTGATAAATGCATAAATGCACGAACCAAACTAATTCTGTCATTATCATCCAAACCATTATTTATGTCATATATTTTGAGGATGTGTTATATGGTCTGTTTCTTGATAATTAAATTTGAGATAAATTAAAGACGTTACATAAAGTTATATAATGTCTCACATTTAAGCGTCCAAATGTGAACATTGGCATTCTATTAATAGTGATATTTACATTCAAGAATATATTTATCCCTTATTTAATGCAAGATACGATACGAAATAACACTCTCATCACATTTATATTAATAATTTTGCATTACAATTTCTGCATTAGGATCCCTGCTTAATTTGTACATGAATCAAACAGCTCTTTAATGTTTTTGCGACGGGATTTCAAGAAGAAAATTATTTTTTTGCTGCAAAGATTAGGTAAACCTTTTCTACACATTAATTAGTGTGAATATAATTTGGTAAGAAATTGAAGCTTAGTTTGAAAATAACTTCAATTACGTAATAAAACGACAAGACCAGCCGCCTAGATATTTGATTAATTAATCTTATATATACCTCACTCCATTAATTAGCACTATTTATCAGATGAAAAAAAGACCATAAAGACTAAAAAAAATAAAGAATGTAAGAGATAGTAGATAAACTTCTAAATTTATTGCGTGGGTGCTGACATATTTCCACATAAAATAATGTTTAATTAATAAGATCTTTGAAAGTTTTTAAGGATATCAGCGTGCGAAAAAACAATAATTGCTCTTTGTTTGAATAACTGTATATAATTAATCTAATAATCGAGTTTAAATATTGGAAGACTTGGTCCCATTACTAATTTCATCATTTAGAAGACATGCAATCATAAACTTGAAGATAATTAACGGTTAGGATTTGAGTCCTACCTAATCAGAAAATAGTAAATAAACAAAGAACAAATAACACACATATTTATAGTGGTTCACCCTCAATGCGAGAGCTACTTTCACTTTGCCGCGGCAGATTTTACTATAATAAAACAGGAAGTTTGAGTTTACAATTCTCTCTTTCTTTCTTTTTCTCTTGCACAATCACACAAAGAAAGAAAACGGCGCCCTAGTCTACATATATCGAAAACTAGGGCGAATATAATACAAGCCCTAGTGTTGACGATGAATTAAGCTCCACAACTAAACATTAACTGCTTTTGCAACGTCACCAAATTTAATACATGCGTTGAAGGTAAATAGTGGAAATTGATATAGGAATAGGGGGTGGCAAAATTAATCAATGAAAATACAATTTGCCTAACTTCCTTTTATGTTTGGACGGGCTAACGATCTGCATATTATTAACCCCAATTTAACTTAGAATATTAATTTAGAAAATATCGTAATCAATAGAAACGCTGTTTGTTTCGCAAATTATAATAGTAATGCAATTATTTGTGGTATACCCACACGAACAATAATGCAAGCATTTTTCTCTAGTTTTTGTTCAAGAAAATGATTGTTTTTTATTTAGTCAACAGGTTGAATCCATATATTGGTTGTTCCCAAAAATAATTTGGGTTTCCTACTCGATTTTAGGTACTTGTATTCAGACCTGATTAAATTTGAATTCACGGCAAAAAATTTCACATTAAGGGAAAAGCGCTTCCTAACAAAATTGAATCATATCCAAGACTCGAATTCGAATTTCTGATTAAGAATTGAGTAGTTATTACAGTCAAACCTCTCTATAATTGTCATTCGTTATAACAATATTTCACTATAACGGTCTGAACAAATTTTCATGTTATATTTTACTTCTCTATAACAACGTTCTACCTATAATAGCAGCGACATTCATTATAGTGGTACACTCTTTGTAAAATTACCTCTCTATAACAGTCATACTCAAATATTTTGTGTAAAATATTTTGTAAGTAATATATTATGTATAAAAATAAAATATTAAAATATTTATGTTAAGCTCTTAGACAGCCTTCAAGAGAAAGCTATTGAATTTCCTTTTGCTGAAAATTTGGACAAAATTCTTCTTCAATTCAAGTGTTACGTTATATTATCACTAAAGGATTAGAATTTATGAAACAACCTACAATTGTAGAACTCTTACGTCAAACTTGAAATATTTAAATTATCAATTAATTTTAATTGTATATGTTCCTTAGATATTAATTATTCTTTGGTATGATACAATTAGTTATAGATTTATTAGTCTTTTTAATTTAATTTATGCGATATAAAAATCAATTGAGGTTTTAAAATTAACAAGTATATTATTTTCGTTTATGATACAGAAAAATAATTATTTGCGTACTTTTATTTATAATTGTAACATCCCGTATTTTCGGATTACGGTTTAAATCGCTAAGCGTGTGCAAGAAGAACCGAACTTTGGAATTTATGTTATTTACGTATGCTAATAATGAGATTAGTATATAAAAGAATTAGACCCCGAAATAATTTTGGACGTAACAAGTGTGACGACGGAAATCGAAAATAATTTGGTATGTGCATGAAAAGGTTATGGACTAGTGTCATATTAGAAAATTATGACATTGAGTATACGAATGTCTTATAAATTTTTAGAATTTAAATAAAGTGAAATCTAAAATTAATTATGTGGGATTGATAATTTTTGCGGAGTCATGTCGCTTAATTAAATTAAGTGATTGAGGGCAATGTGGCACCGAATTGGGGCTCTCCACCGCCAAAGTTTTGGCTTAAGGGAGACAAAATGATTGTCCATCATTGCCTTTTCACGTGAGGGGCATTTATTTTAAGGCTTTTGGAAGCCTTTTGAAACTTTCTTCAACTTGTTATATTTCAAAGTTAAGCAAAAACCAAAGAAGCATTTCACGTTAGTATTAGGAATTTGAGTAAGAAAGAATTGTGCAATTGCAGCAACGGTATATTTCTTCCAGTTTAGCGAACGAGGTATGTTAAGACAAATTATTTCCTTCTTTTGATATGTTTCATGTAACAAAATATAACCGTGATATTGCTCCATAATTTATTCTGCTCCTAGTAGTTAAGAATATTCGTGTTATTGATTCCTATGCTAAAAGCATGTCTAACTATGTTTCTAAGTCCTTACTGAGGCATACTGAAGAGATGTTGATTTTTCAATGTTAGCCGAAGGTATAAAGGTATTATGTCATCCGTTGAGATTGGAATATTGTGTTATCATTCATGCATTTTTATTTGCATTGCATTCATATATTACCCTGGACCACTTGTGCTATGCACACTACTATATGGTAAATATTTTATATATGTAGGGAATGTGGGGAAAGGGAAAGGCGTTATATACGCACAACACCTGCAGCTGGTACAGACTATCACGAAAGACCCCGAAGAGGCCAATATGATGTGATGCCCTTGTGTGGCGATATAACCTGACGCCCACAGAGGCGGTTATGGGAGGATTCCTGTGTGGACATTAGTATACAACATTTGCATTATGCATACATTTATTAATCATTCCATGGTATGATGCCCACAGAGATTGTTATGGTAAGAAAGATGCCCGATGAGGCCGATGTATAAGTATAATGCATTGTGCATAACATTTAGGCATGTGTGTTAGGGCCCTCAAAGGCATTTACTATTGGCCAATTGTTTCTGTTTCAGTTGTTGTTATATCCCTGGTATTCTATTGTTCATGCCTGACATACTCGATCGCCGATCGTCTTGGCGTCCACTTTGTCGAGGGCCATTGCGTTTCATGCCCGTAGGTTCAGTTAATGAAGGTGACGGTTCACATTATTTGATTTCGGGTTCAGCGGATTTTTGGAGCACTTTCCTTGTTCGGAGTGTTGGTCTAATTTTGGTACGGTACTTTTGCTTGTATTTATGGGTATGGCGGGGCCCTGTCCCGACCTTTGATATTGCTACTCCTAGAGGCTTGTAGACAGGTGTCATGTGGTTAGTTATCATGTGTGGCCTTGTTGGCCTTAGTATGGGTATGTATATATGAAATTGGATTTCTGAATAAGATTTTCTATAATGTTTTCGGCTCAATCCGTAATTAATTACGATTAGGTGTTGGATGTGCAATTAGCGATACCCGGAGTGTTACATAAGGATTGCCTAGAATATAACTTTGTAGTTGTTCATAATTATCACTTTGAATATTGTGAACTCATTACGTAATCAGTATAGACTCGTGTTCGATATCCCATGAGTCTCAGTTATGACAATTCAGTTTACTATGAACAGTTAATGCTTCAAACGTCATAATCAGTTTATGAGTACATGTCTCAGTCTAGTTCTATTCAGTATTTTCAGTATCATGTACTTCAGTATGATTCAGTGTTTCAGTATCATGTATTACAGTATGATTCTCAGTTCCTTATTTTATATTCCTGAATGTTGAACACTTATATTTGGGTCCAAGACCGTAGTTTATACTTTATACATCTTTGGGCCTGAGGCCGTAGTTATGTATACGTATACTTGGGCCCGAGGCCGTAGCTTATTTATTTAGTTAAACAGGCGGTTCTTCAGTCAGGAGAAAAAGTACTTATGTTCAGTTTCAGTTACAGTTTTCAATTTCGTATTTATTCCTATTTAGTGATTTGGGTTGCCCCTATCCCAAGAACCCCACAACTTGTTATTTCCTTCAGTTGATTTTACATACTAGTGCAATTCAAATGTACTAACGTCCATTTTTCCCGGAGCCTGCACTTCACGGTGCAGCTAACGATTTTCAGGACGACACATCTGCACGCTAGGATCTCTAGTATCAGTCGAGTTGGTGAGCCCCAGTCTTTCGGGGTCTTATCGTTTATTTTGCACTCTTCAAAGCTTCATAGACTAGAGTAATTGTTAGACAGAGTTTATCATATTTTTATGTTTGTCGTGTTGGCACTTTTACTATGTTCAGACTTATCTCAGTATTTTCCGCACTTAATGATTATTCAGTCAGATTTTTAGTACACCAGCATATGTTAATTTAATTCCTATTTTAGTAAATATTTTGATACTACATGTTGATTTAGCCAGCCAATTGGTTCGCTCGGTCACATGCAGTCAGGCACCGAGTGTCGTGTTACGTCCAGGTTCAGGGCGTGACACCTTACCTCTTAAGCTAACTTTTGAATTTAGTTAGGCCAAGGTCCAATTTTTTTATCATGGAATCACATCAAGTCTATTCATGATTTACTGATATTGAACCCCGTCTTATATTATTCATGCTTTAAATGTCCAATTCCAAACGTGCGGAAGGTGTTGAGTACTACATCAATTGGAGCTTGGATCATTCATCTCTTTTTATATCGTTTTAGGAAAATCCTCACTTCTTAAACTATCTTTTAATTACGATTGAGTTATACCTTAAAGTCTATTTTCATATTCAAGGGACTATATAAGTAAGAACTAAATAATAACGGAGGCAATTTTATAATAGAAGTCAAATATGAGCAGTAGTACCAGACAGACATGGCAAGTTGTTGTGTAACATGAATCCTATTCAGCCAAAGCCGACACTTAAAGACAAACTTCTTTAATTATTTTATCTATCTTTTTCAGGTATCCTTTAAACGCAAGTTGCTGAACTGAGGTTAATTTGTCTAGCTATATATATCAGCAAAAGCAAAAGCCGCAAATGTATTCTTATTAAGGTTTCCTGCTAAGACAAACTTACCACAAAAAGTTTGGAACATAGAAAAATTAAAATGGATTCTTATTCATATGCTATTTCTTCTTCTTCCTCCTCCTCTAGTTCTACTCCATTTTCGACATATACACAACAAGAACAAAAGAAAAAGAAAACATTACCCTCATATCATTGCTCACTCCATGGAGTTCGAAGACTCCCAGCAAAACCTATGACCAAACAACCAATTGCTCCATTTCCACCAACACCACCTAAAATATATAGAGTGGAACCTATTAATTTTAAGGAAGTTGTCCAAATGCTCACCGCTGCACCCGAGTTTCAATCTGTCTCAAATAATTCTATCTCCGGCTCTGGTTCTAGTTCTTTCAATTCAAGGCGTTTACAAGATGTGGCTCCTCCACCGCTTGATCTCTCACCAGTTTCATTACAAAGAAATAATGACAATAATAATATTGCTGCACAATGGCGCGAGTTCCTTCGTCATTCTTCTTCTTCAAACAATCAAGTAGTTGAATCAATTAGCACGGCCTACAATGACTCGACAAATGAAACACAAGAAAAACCACACGTAACACTACGAATTCCGTCGGAAAATTATTTTGGATCGTGTAGTCCGCTGGCTAATTTCCCTCTATCGCCTGCTTCTTTTGCATGGTGCTCTTCTATTCTTCTCAGCCCGGGCACACTTACTTCACCAAGTGCAGTTCTTTAGCTCCTTTGTCGTTACCTCAATCAATGGCGCCAAGGGAGTTCAAACATCTACTATATATACATGGAAAAAAAATCTAGATCCGCCCCTGACCTCACATTGATAAGAAACTGAGAATTGCTACACTTGTTGGTAGATATTCAAGAGTTTGAAGAATTGGAACTAAAAGATATCACAATTTAGACACTTGAAGCTGCTTTCTTCTTCTTCTTTTTTTTCATTTTCATATTTACTTCCTACTGCAAAATATCAGATATATTGTATTTCCACAAGTATGGTTTGTAAATTGTGGCCTCTGTAAATTGTGGCCTCTTTGTAACTTCTCAAGAGCATTGACATTGTACTGTTTATTGCTTTCCAAAATTGGTCAAACTGATAACAGAAAGTTATTAAGCAAAAAAAGTTAGTAACCCTAATGTAAGGATTTTTAAAATGGAATTCTGCTATTCTTATTAACTTGATGGAGCTATGATATTTTGCCTCAGCGATCAACTTGTAGAAAAATCCAAACTGAAACCATTGATGATTTCACGTTACCTCTGAAGCAAGGAAACCACTTAAAAACCTTCATCTGATAGAGAAACTATACCAAATAAAGCGACCAAGTCCATTTTTGAATGAGAATGCTAAATCATCACCTTCGTTTATTTTCCACCCCATGGTGACACCTTTCGCTCATCCATTTCGCATTTCCAGACGTGACGCCCTTTATCATTATCATCTACCGTCCTTTCTTTCCTACCGATTTTTCACTCAAAGGTTTGTTGTACGTGAAAGATAGAATAATTTTCCTTGGGAATTTCTTTCATTATTCACAATATATATAGCTGTACAAAGGTTGATTCCTAATATGGTACGAATCCTAACTTACCTTACAAAGGTTGATTCCTAATACAATTAGAATTCTAAGTTACCTTAAATATACATTTATCATAATTACAAAATATACGACGATTTAATATCTCCGAGAATATTCGCTAATACTCCCTCAGATTTAGCCGAGCGGAGGAGGTCAATGCTAAGGTCGGATCTAAGTCGTGAAGAGTGTCGCTGTAGTCCCTTTGTGAAAATATCTGATACCGATACGAGGAAGACACATGTAAAATTTTGACCGACCACGAGCAACCTTCTCTCGCACAAAGTGGATATCCATCTCAATATGCTTAGTTCACTGATGTTGGATCGGATTATGAGACATATGGGATAGCAGATATGTTGTCACAATAAACTATAGACGCCTTTGGCGAATGGACACCGGAGCTCCAAAAGAAGATTTCTGGAGTCACCAGATCTCAAATGGACATTAGCAACTCCGCGATATTTCCGCTTCAAAGACTCAACGGGACAGGCCTGGCCACGGACTATGAGATAAGATTATCCCCAAGAAATACACAGCACTCCAGAGGTGGAGCGACGCAGTGTTTGGGCATCTCGCCTAATCGTGATCCGTAGGCTAGCAATTTGGTCAGTGCAGGGCATAGATGTAATCTAGTCAAGTGTGCCTTAACATATCCGATAACACGCTTGAGGGCGGCAAATGACTCCTGGGTCGTGCATGAACAGACACACACCGCCGAACGGCATGCAATATCGCCTAGTGAATGTAAGATACTCAAGAGCACCCGCTAGACTGGAGTATGAGTGGGATCGTAAACAAGCGCACTGGTCATTGGCACTGCTTGGATTTTGAGTCCACCTGAGTTGGCATACTTTACAATTTGTCATCTTGGCCTGGTGACACTATCTCTTCAGATACTCGCTAACACAGAACATATTGGCGCAGATCTAGTCACCGATATACCCAAAAAGTAACTTAGCTTCCCCAAGTCGGCCATAGCAAATCTGGGCTTTGAGTAGAGTAATGATTTCTATTCTTCAACCCGGTCGATGAGGACAAGAAGAACAATATCGTCGACATATAATAGCAAATATGCAGGCTCGCTACCTCTGAAAAGTGAAGAGAGAGGTATCACACCGCTACATACAAAACCAATTTGCGTAAGATACCGCTTAACCGATCATACTAAGCGCTGGGGCCCTGTTTAATCCATACAATGACTTCCTCGAGACGACACACAAACCGTGAGTCAGCGGGATGAACAAAACCGGTGAGGGTCACGGCATGTACACGCTCTTTCAAATCCCCATGAAGAAACGATTCTTGACATCAAGCCGATGAATCGCCAATGCAAGCCCATAGCAATACCGAGTATTGAATAGTGTGGCTTTAACAACCTGACTCAATGTCTCACCACAATCAATACCCTCCTCGCCGATTAGTGTCATTTGCAACTAGTCTTGCCTTATACCTCTCTCTAAGTCACCACTGCCTCAATCCTTGTGACGAAATAGCCACATACACCGGAGCAACATTCACATCACCGGTCTAGGTACCAAATCCAAGTGTTCTCGCTTGGTTAAAGCGTTAAACTTTTTCAGACATGGTCGCATTCCACCGGGTCCAGTTTAGCTAGTTTTGGATTCTTTGAATGGGTGATAAGGTTTGTGTGGAGAGATTGAAGTGAACCTTGGGTTTGAAAGATCCGTGTTGTGCACGAGTCTCCACGCGTGAGGGGCCGCAGCCGAGGTCGGGACCGTTGTCGGATCGTAGGTGGCCGCTGGACTCGCTGGCAGCAGCTGCCAGGCTGTGAGACTCGGACAAAGGTTGCCGGATTTGCCGGGACTGAGGCAAGCGTAGTGGTGCATTAGACTCAAAGGTGCAAAGATGGGTGGTGTGGAGCCGGACTGGTGGTAGCATTGCCGCGGAGGGTCGATGACACCGCCGAGGCGCAGTGGCGCGGAACAAAGTGAGCTACCGCTGGTACAGATTTTGGATGACCGAGACAAACTTGGTTCATCGAGAAAGATGTAATTCCGTGGGTCTGAAATTTCCGGAGATTTGAAAAAGGAAAGGTTGTCTCGTTAAAGGTAACGTGACGGAGACGATGATTTTGCGAGTAGCAATGTCATAGCACAAGTAGCCCCGGATGATTAGGAGATAGACCAAGGAAGACACATGGAAGAGTGCGAGGGGCAAGTTTAAGGGTGCAAAGGAGGCTATGTTGGGTAGCATAAGTATCCAAAAATACGAGGTGATCATACGATGGTCAGCTTACTAGATAAGATTTTTGTAGGGTTTTGTTTGAGAAGAAGTTGGTAAAATATTTAGAAGTGATTCTACCATTTTAATAAAGATAGACCCAAAAGGCGGTGGTAGGCGTGCATGAAATGTAGTGTGCGGACCATGTTATTGATGGTACGATAATTCTTTTCAAACTTCCGCTTTGGGAAGAAGTATAGGACAAGAAAAATGGAAAACCATGCCTTGTTTAGAATGCAAATTGTGAAATGCCGAGTTATTAAATTCACGCCCATTATCACATTGAATGATTTAATAGGTTTTTCAAATTGTGTCTTAATGAATTTTTTGAAACTCGAGGAATTTTGCAAAACTTCATATTTGAATTTCAGGGGTAAATCCGCATAAAATGTGAAAATCATCCAAGAATACTAGATAGAATTTATGACCCAAAGAGCTAGCACCTGAGATGTCCATAAATCAAAGATGAACAATATCAAAAGGAGAAAAAGTAACACCGCTTGATGACATAAAGGGAAGACGAGTATGTTTGCCTAGTGGACAAGAAAACAAGAAAGCAATTTTCCCATTATTACATTGAATACGCTGTAAGTCCTAAGAAAAGTAAAAACTGGTCTCCTGGTTTAGCTCACAGCCAAGTCGAGGAGAGATCGCCGCAGGGATAGAGGTGATTGCTGGCCTGACAAATGAAGATTGAGTGAATGGTTAGAGGTCTCCCACACTATTGCAATGTAAGAATTTTCCCCGTATTGAGTTCCTTCACAGAAAAACCAAAGGGTCAAATTCGGCCGCACACGTAATTATTGCTAGTGAATTTTCTAATGAAATTAAGTTTTTAATGATGCCGTTAGTGTATAGGACGGGTTTAGGGAGAAAGGTGGATGTGGATGTTTGCGTGGCCACGTGAACCTTCAATTGGAATGCGATTATCATTGCCGCGACAAGAATAAATCGAGGACACTTTAGCCGACGTAGTTGAGATAGGTTACCCGACGACGGTTGAGGTGAGATGCGGGCTCGGTGTCCATGTACCAATTGTCGCCGGTCTGAAGGGTTCACGGTGGTGTATGCCTGGCCCAAATCAGCGCCGCCAGGTCCGCCGTCAGCTTGCCGGCCGACCGCACGGTCAGCAGAAGGTTGCCGCCGCCGGATCAGAATCGTGTGGGCTCGCTGCCGCCGCGGGGTTTACCCGTGGCCGGGCCCAACAGCCGGGCCGACCAGTAAGCCGCTGGAATCGCCTCGCAGCCGGGTACGGACACATGCAGCGTAGGCCCGGGGCTCGCCGTTGGGCCATCAGCGCCGTTAGACCATCGTTGCTTCGCCCGTCATGGTCGTCCGCCCATCACTGCTGCGCGGCCTTCTTTCACGCCCTTGCCTTTATTATTGCGACCGCCGCCACGACTCCGCTCGCCAAGGCCGCTTGAACTGCTGTTGCCGCCGCAAGTGTCGCCATCCCGCCAATCTAACGCCTTGATTATGTTCTCTTGTTTAGCACGCCTAGTTTCTTCCAACAATAGTTCAGAACGGTCTTGTCAAAACTTGGGAGAGGGTCATTGCTGAATCATTGTCATAGCGAAAAAGTGTCATATTCACATTTCGTAAACCCGCAATGTTGAAGCACCATCTTGGTTTCAAACGTAGTCCCGACGCTGGATAGTTGATCGCTATGAGTCGCCTGTTTTGCAATATTCGACATGTTGTTAAAATTCTCGAGGCGGTATTGTTGAATTGCTCTCTCCAAATACACATTTCGAGTATTTTATTGTCCTGAAGATTTCTTCTAGCCGACCTAAAGTTCACGTGTCGTAGCACCTGCTTTCTCATGATAGTGCATATGCATCTTTGGAGATGGTGCCGAGATCCATTATTTTGACGATCGGGCGCCAAGACGACGCCATATCGAGTCTCAGAACATCTGCGGGACGAGGAACGCATTCGTCAATGTGATCGAAAGCACGCTGTAGGCACATTCATGAATGTAGAATAGTTCCATCCATGGAATATTGACAAGTTTTTCTTGGTCAAGAATTATAGGGATAAAATTCTTGATGTTGTTAACGGCGAATGCCGGATGAAAAGAAGTTACTGAACGTTGAGCGGGGTTTTCAAGTGTGCCAGTGGTTGAAACGGAATTTGTGGGGGAAGACATGCTTGCGCCCTGTCGAGGGAAGGCGATTTTCTGGTTTGACCAAATATGGAGGAAGAAACCAGAAAAAAACCGTGGAAAGCGTAAAAATCGGATTTCGCCTGAATGAGGATTTAGGTTTTAGGCTCTTGATACCATGAAAGATAGAATAATTTCCCTTGGGAATTTCTTTCATTATTCACAATATATATAGTTGTACAAAGGTTGATTCCTAATATGGTACGAATCCTAACTTACCTTACAAAGGTTGATTCCTAATACAATTAGAATCCTAAGTTACCTTAAATATACATTTATCATAATTACAAAATATACGATGAATATTCTGAGAATATTCGCTAATAGTACGTAATTCGACTTACATTGTCGGTGCTATCATAGGTAGAAGTACATTATGGCAGAATCAATCGCTATAGCAAACAACCCTGCTCCAAGAAGAATTGCACTATGCTCCACCGGCCGCCACTCCCACCCTATAGAGCAAAGAGTTGCCTGGTGATCCCTAGGTTGCAGCATGTCCAGTCGTCAATTCCTCGAGCCTTATTACAGTTTTATTTTACACTAATTGGGTTTACAGTTTCAATAAACTAAAAGTTATTTCCTCTTCTAGCTAACACATTATTTCCAATACTCAAAGACAATCACTGGCCCAAAAGAAATTTAAAAAGAAAAAAGATGTCTTGCCAGCTCACAAACCCTTTTTTAATCATCAATATTGAACTTTGAATGAAGGAACTATTTTTAAATTTGAGTCAAGAAGTAAAACAAGGAACATTATATGATTAGTCTTTAAAAGAGCACACATTTTGTGTCCTTGTGTTGTAGAGTTGGTGAAGTGTTTGCTCTTGAGTTCTAACATGGTAACACACATACGACCTTCAATTATGTCCCGATTTGGTTACGGTTTTTCGGAGGAAAAATATGAAAAATAATGATCAATTAGTTGAGAAGTTAGGTATTTTACTTGTGTCAACAGTAATTTTGAGGTCATTACTAGAATATCAACAAAGTTAAAGTGTATTTCTTAAGGAGACAAATTATCCAAGCCCCAATCGATGTGGGATTCAACACTTTCACAAGAGTCGTAGTAGATGGATGAGATCTCTCTAAACTTAACCAAACCAGGTCTCAGGTACGAGCTTCGAAAATAAAGAAAATCTTAATAAGGAGCGCTTCCTCCTTCAATATGAACCAGGTGGCGCGAATTCAAATCAGTTGAGCTAAAAATAATTCGGATATCGGATGATTACAGAGTAAAAAGGGCACAAGACTTTCATGTATATACTTAGTCTTCAATATCCAGTTGCCATTTGAAAGTTGAAAGTCTTGTGGGCATGCACACTAGGGTGGTTTGGTAGCTGGTAGGGTTGTCCAAGGGGACGGGTTCGGGGCGGGTCCCTGCGGGGTTAGGGAAAGGGTCGGGACCGGTCCTCCGGCTAGACCGGCAGACCGGGACTAGCGGGCTAGGCCGATGTCCCGTCATGTTCCACATCCCGCTGGAAAAGGGAACCGGTGTGGGCGGGGCGGATCCGGGATTCCATATTTTTTTAGACACTTAATTTTAAAAAAAAACTGTGAATATAAACACTTAAATAATTGAACAAGATAGTGTAATAAAAACATCTCAATATTTTTTTTGTGCCTCTTATATTATTTAATAGAAATATAATTTTTTTGTAATACAATTTCAAAATTACAATTTTGTGGTGTTGTTCAAAATTTGCAAATCACATAATAAAATTGCAATTAAAAAATTACATAGTTAAAAATACATTTTCTAATTTTTTCACAATGTCTTGTGGTTCTTCGGTTGGAATTGAAAGTTGTTGGTGTTGGAAATTTGCCTTTGGTGGGAGTTGCGTCCACCCATCTTTAATGACTTAAACACTAGGGGTACGAATGTTGGAGACTTTAGACTTAAACACTAACAGTAATTTTGTTATCCTTTGACTTAAACTCACGAAAAGTTTGATAGTACTCTACTATCAAAGGGTTTCTCCATTAATAAGTGTGACAAATGTGTCTACACGAAAGGTAACTCTGACTCGTTCGTCATGATATGCATGTACGTAGACGACATGTTGATCACAGGAAGCAGTCCTAGCTTAATCCTAGAGACTAAGAACATGTTGAAACAATGCTTCGACATGAAGGATAAAAATCTCTAAGACGTCTGACGGACTTGTCTTATCTCAGTCTCACTACATCAAGGATGTTTTTGAGAAAGTTTGATGTGTTTGACAATTCGCCTATGAAGTCACCACTGGATAGAAATCAAAAGCTTTGATAAAAATTGTGGTGCACCCATATGCCAGGAGCAATATGCACAGGTGATTGGGAGTTTGATGTACATAACAAACTGCACCCGACCTGATATTGCTTATGCAGTCAACAAGTTGGTTAGGTTTACCCGTAATCCAAGTAATGATCATTGGAAAGCGTTGAATCAGGTGCTACGTTACCTGAAGTACACACTAAATTACATGTTACATTATTCGAGATATCCAGCTGTACTAGAGGGGTACAGTGATGCAAACTAGATATCTGATATAGAGAACACCAAGTCCACCAGTGGGTATATATTTACAATTGGTGGTGGGGTTGTGTCTTGAAAATCCTCTAAGCAAACTTGCATCGCCCGATCCACGATGGAATCGTAGTTTATCGCTTTAGAAAAAGTAGGAGAAGAAGTTGAGCGGCTTCACGACTTCTTAGAGGATGTCCCTTGTTGGGACAAACCCGTACCTTCAGTGATGATTCACTGTGACAGCCAATCGGCTTTAGGAAGGGCACGGAGTTCTATGTACAACGGCAAATCTCGTCATATTCGACGGAGACATAAGACAGTTAGACAGCTAATCACGACGGGTATGATATCCATTGATTGCATAAAATCAAAGGATAACATAGCAGACACACTGACAAAGGGCATACCCAGAGATCAGATATTCTGTTTGTCTAGGGGAATGGGCTTAAAACCCAAGCTTTAAGGACCAATACGGTGGTAACCCAACCTTACTGACTGGAGATCCCATGAATTTGGTTCAATGGGAAAACTAAGCTATAAAGGTTCAGTTGAGCGCTTCGGTGGAAGCAAGAGCACTTCGGGTTATGATTTTTGTAAGGAACATAAACCCAAAGTCGTTCCCGCGACAGACGTTAAGTGCTATTTGCAGTGTGGGTAAAGGTTAAGTTTCCAAAACCTTTAATGATCCTCAACAGTTGAGGTTAGGTTTGGGGAAACTCTTAATAGTTCCTAATACTTGTAAAGTGGGGTATAACATGATACCTTGTAGGAGACCACCTATTTAAGTGCGAGGACAGGCCGCCTCAAATGAACGCACTTAAGAATCCAAGAAGTGTCCACGGCCACAACGGACAAAACATTACGAAGAACTGAGTAAGGGAAGTTGGTGTGTTGGTACTATTGACTTGGCTTACACTAAACACTGACGGTTCAAGACATCACGTTCACCGCACAGTAAGTAAGTCCGATGATATTTAACTATGGAAAGTTCAAAGCTGAAGCTACCTCTCCTGATGCAACATCGGTCCCGTCTGGTCTGGGCTCAAGTCTCGGGTCTCGGGTCATAGGTCGTGGGCCTTGGGCTTCTTCTGATATTATCTTTTTTGACGCAAATTGCTTAATATTTACAGTTTGGTCTCTGGATAACATTTAGAAGAGGCTCACGACGGAAGGTAGAAAGATTCTGCCTTTTGGGTTGGTTTTGGAGCGTTGAATCTCCATTACTGTGCACCTAAATTCAGTCATTTCCTTGGCTGAATATAACTCCTCACTAAATGCCATTACATGGCTATTAAAAGCCATTAGTTGGCTAGTTGAGAAGTCACCCTCCTTGCATTTTAAATTGAAGCCTTTGGCTCAATTGTTCAAGCAAGAGACAAAAAAATCAAAAATCGTCTTCTTCCTCTCCTGCATCATTTCGTTACTCTATGTTCTTCAAAAGTAACACTTGAGTTTCCTTTGCTCATTTGTTAAGTTGGTTTATCTTGGGAGACTATTGTCCATAACATAAAAGGATATATACGGGGCAATCTTATCTTAAAGACAGAGTGTCATCACTCGACCCAGCAAAATTTCAAAGTGGTTGTAATTTCAGTTTGTTGTAATAGTTAGCAGTTACTTACTTTCCGTTTCCTACAATTGTTGTAACCTACATTTGGTTGAATTGGTCGACGTCGCTTCCAGTTCGCTCAAATAAGATTTCGTTGTAGTTTTCATCGTCTTCTTCGTTGATCTCTGGTTGACCGCACTTTCTACGCTCTGCTCGTATCCAATCTCTTAATAGAACTGTAATCTCTAAGTTATCTCCCACTAATGAGTGTCTGTGCTCTCCCATTTGAAATCTTCCGATAGAAAAAGTGCTTTCCGACGCTGTTGATGACGCTTGAATGTTCAACACATCTCGGACCATCTTTGCTAATATCGGAAATGTCTTCTCATTTTTCCTTCAGTATGTAAACAAGTATTCACGTCCTTATTCATTAAGAACTGCTTGATACGGTATAACACCCTGCAAAACAAAAACATCAAACTTGCTAACTTGATTAGCAGTGGAACCACTAAGCATTCTATTTCTAAGTCTTTCAATACTAGCCGCAGAAACAACATGTCTTTTATAAGGTTGTATTGAAGAAGGAGGAGGAGGAGGAGGAGGATGAGGAGGAGGAGGGGGGGGAGGAGGGGGAGAGGAGGGAGGAGGATGAGGGAGGGGGAAGGGGAGGGGGTGGAGAGGATGGGGGAGGGAGGAGAGAGGAGAATAAGGAAAAAAAGAAGGAGAAGAAGAAGGAGAAGAAGGAGAAGAAGAGAAAAGAAGAAGAATGAGAAGGAGAAGGAGAGAAGAAGAAGGAGAAGGAGAAGAAGGAGAAGAAGAAGAAGGAGGAGGAGAAGGAGAATGAGAAGAAGAAGGAGAAGGAGAAGGAGAAGGAGAAGGAGAAGAATGAAAAGGAGAAGAATGAGAAGGAGAAGGATGAGGAGAAGAATGAGGAGAAGAGGAGGAGGAGGAGGAGGAGGAGGAGGAGGAGGAGGAGAATGAGGAGGAGGAGAAGGAGGAGGATGATGAGAAAGAGGAGGAGGCGAAGGAGAAGGAGGAGAAGGAGGAGAGAAGGAGAAGGAGAAGGAGAAGGAGAAGAAGAATAAGGAGCAGAAGGAAAAGAAGGAGGCAGAAGAAGAAGGAGCGAAGGAGAAGAAGAAGGAGAAGAGAAGAAGAAGGAGGAGAAGAAGAAGAGAGGAGAAGAAGGAGAGAAGAAGAAGAAGAAGGAGGAGAAGAAGAAGAAGAAGGAGAAGGATGAGGAGGAGGAGCGAAGAAGGAGGAGCAGAGAAGAAGGAGGAGCAAGAAGAAGGAGAAGAAGGAGGAGAAGGAGGAGAAGGAGGAAAGGAGGAGGAGGAGGAGAGGCGGGAGCAGGGAGGAGGAGGAGGAGAAAGAGAAGGAGAAGAAGGAGGAGAAGGAGGAAAGGAGGAGAAGAAGGAGAAGAAGTAGAAGAAAGGAGAAAAAGGAGGAGAGAAGAAGAGAGAAGGAGGAGAAGGAGAAGGATAAGGAGAAGGAGAAGAAGAAGAATGAGAAGAAGAAGGAGGAGGAGAAGAAGGAGAAGGAGGAGAAGGAGAAGGAGAAGAGGAGGAGGAGGAGGAGGAGAGAAGAAGAAGCGAGAAGAAGAAGCGAGGAGAAGAAGAAGAAAAAGAAAAAGGAGGAGGAGGAGGAGGAGGAGCAGCAGCAGCAGCAGGAGCAGCAGCAGCAGCAGCAGGAGGAGGAGGAGGAGGAGAAGGAGGAGAAGAAGAAGAACGAGAAGAAGAAGAACGAGAAGAAGAAGAACGAGAAGAAGAAGAAGAAGAAGAAGAACGAGGAGGTATAGAAGCCAGTTGGTTGCTAGCAATTTCTTGTTGGTAATGCATATATATTTTTTTGCATTCATCGTGTATGTTAGACAAAACTTCTTTTTTAGTTGGTTCCTTAAGTGGTTGTTCATTTGGGTTTTTTGGAGTTGGAGATGGAAGTACTACTATACAATCATAAATCGTTTCAATAAGTGTTTTACAACCGTCTATTTTAATAGTCGAATTTAAAACAACACTAATAATATAAATAGTAGGAATAGAAAAAAAATATTTTGAAAATTTGATAAACATTTTTTTAATAGGTGTCTTATAAGATGGTTTTCCATATATTCACTAAGTAACAAAAATATTAGAGCTATATAAAATAACATATTGAAATAGTAGGATAATATATACCAGAAAATTCTTTACTTGCTTGAAAAAATTTCTCTAAAAATCCAATAATTCTGAAATTTTTCCCAATAATTAACTACAAGCATATCAGTTGGATTTCGATTATGGGCGTTAAAAATAAACTTATAGGTCTTCTATAATCGTAAGCAACAAGTAGTTGTTCATATAGAGAATTTCACCTAGTCGCTACTTCTTCGTGAATTTTTCTAAAAGGTAATCCACAATCGTGACAAGTTTTTTTATATTTTTTTTCCTTTGTATTTTATTACTTCTAAAAATAAAAAATTTAGCAAATTTTACTTTATTAAGAATGTCTTCAAAAAGTGATAGACCATCCTTTACAACTAAGTTATAAATATGGCATACACATTTTATATGAAAATGATTAGGAAAGGATGGAGTTAATAGATCTTTTAAAAGTCTCACAACATAATTATTAGAAGAAACATTATCTAACGTAACAATCACAATTCTGTCAGTTGTATCATAATAATTGCAAACTTCATGAATATTTTGTGCAATAAAAGTTCCAGTGTGCCTATCATCAATTTATCTATATGCTAAAATACATTTTTGCATAGACCAATTATGATCTATCCAATGACATGTTACAGTTAAATAATCATTGTTGTTATTACTACGGCCTGTATCAGAAGTGATAGATACTTTGCCAGGGAAATGATATAATGCATAACGTAAATATTGTTAATATTCATTTGCAAATTTAAAAACGTCTCTCCTAACAATTGATCTAGAAACACCGTTAAAAGCAGGATTATACATATCTCTTACGTAATGAATAAAACTAAGAGAGGAAGGAAATGCAAAAGGCAAACCCTTCACCGCAACTAATTTTGCTATTGATTTCTTATCTCTGTGTTTATCGTATTTAGGACCTACAATCCCCCCCTCTCCTTCGTCGTCGGGTTAATTTGACCCTATACTTGGTTCGGAACACTATGTGAACATTGTCCCGACTCAGAGTGCATTGGCGCACCCGACTTTGCGGCCTCGTATTCATCCCACCTAGCTTTGTGAAAGCCTTGTACATGTCTCAATAAACCTCTCATCCCACCCTGACCTTTTCCGATTTTAAATTTATAAACATTTATAAATTTTACATCTAACTACTTGATTCTTTTAGTCCCTATCAAAAAAAATTCCATGCAACTGATTTTAATTTTCGTTGTGTGGGGCCTCGACTCATACTAGGGGAAATAGGAGGCATTCCAGTTTCAGTTTGAGGCTGAGACTCAGTCTCAGGTTGAGGTTGAGGTGCACTAGTGGGTGTGGTGTGTCATCTAGATTATGATCTAAATTAAAGACTGGTTCAGTTGCAGAATATATCTCATCATCTAATGGTATATCATTAAAAAAAAGTTTTATCTATATGAGTGTAATCAATCAAATCATCCTGACTATGAATAGGATGACTAGAAGAAGTACATTTGCCCTTATTACCCCTACTAGAAGAAGCATTCTTACCTTAACCCTTAATCATACATCTAATTCCTTCCATTTCAATTATGCAAATAAATAATTAAAGATAATAAAATTAAGTGCGATAATTAAAATAAAGTAACAATAATAATTTAAAGAATGAACGAAGGTACCAAACGCCAACGTAACGTCGATGTGTAATCGAGGTTGAAAATTGAAACTTTGCTCGATGGATGATCCTTAAGCTAGTTGCCAACTTCAGCCCTAATTTTTGAACTTTTATACAATTAGACAAATGAGCAAATAAAACAAAATATTTAGTAGCCAATGTAGACTTAGAGAGATAGATTGAGATATTAGAGAGATTGTAGAAAGATTTGTGAGATAAAATGAAGAGAATTGAGGTATTTATAGTTGAAAATTGGGTTAAAGTGTAAATATACTAACTTAGGGGTTAAAATAAATATTAAGGGGGTAGGGGGGTTTATGGAGTGGAGGGAAAAAATGGTCGTTGGAACCGTTGCACAACGGCCAAAATCTAAATTTGACCGTTGTTGCAACGGTTAGTTTTGCAAAGGAGGATCAGAATCGGGATCGGGATGGGGTCAGGGTCGGGGCGGGGAGGGTCTGGGGTGGGTCGAAACGGGATGGGCCCGGGCGGGACGAGCCAGGTCCCGTCCAGGTTTTGAATCCCGACACGGTAATTTGTTTTTAGGGAGATCGAGGCGGGGTCGGGTCGGAATCGTGCCGACCCGGCCCACTGGACAACCTTAGTAACTGGTTAAGATTATATAGGTATTAGTAATGCATGTACTAGTAATGTGGGTATTAATAATGCAAGTATTAGTTATGCATGTATTAGTTATGCAGGGTTAACTTATACAAGGTTTAGTTATGCATAAATTATTTCTTTGGATGTTGGTTTGTTATATTAGAAGTTAACAAATATTATATACTTTAAAATATTTAAATACAATTAAACTTTAAATATTATAATTTCTTTACAAAATTTTAAATATTATATTAAAAAATTATATAAAAATATTTATTTAGAAAAGAAAAGTATTTAAGTGGGAAGTGATATGGGTAATATTGTCATTTCAACCTTTTATTCATGTATTAGTTATTCACGTATTAGTTATTTCATCTTCTACCCCGCATAAAATAATACGTAGATTCCTTCATAACTTATACATATATTAGTTATGCGGGTTTCTAAATTGCAAACCAAATGACATACTAATTTTATACATAAATAACTTACCTCTTAACTAGCTATCAAATACACTATGAAAAAATTAATACATGAATAAGGTATTTCCTTACTAGCTACCAAACATTGTATAGTTTATGTAAGAAACTAATATAGAAGTGTGTGATCATCTGATCTAAAAACTTAAGCTGTTAGATAGAACATACTTTTAATATTTGATTATATTCTCAACACGCCTCCTCACGTGCTGGCCTGATTTTTTTTCATGGTCTAAGCACGTGGAAATTTTTTTTGATAATGGGTGGCGGTGAGGTTCGATCCCAGGACCTTTGGCCTGCTTTGATACCATATTGAAGTGTGTGACCATCTGATCTAAAAGCTTAAGCTGTTAGATAGAACACACTTTTAATATTTGATTATATTCTTAATAATTAATACATGAATAAGATGTATTTTTACTAGCTAACAAATGACCCTTATTAAAGTCTAAAACTGACTCTTGAATACATCGTACGTGGTAGTGTCCTGTAATTAACAAGAACAATAACTCGAATAATTCATTTGACTGCAACAGCATTGTTTGACCAGGTCTTGAGGTTGGAATTGATTAGTAATGTAATATATTATATTTGGACATGTAAAGGTACTAGGATTCCTTCTCCACTTCTCTGGACAATTGGAACTCTAGTATTTTAATGTAGCTTTCTTTATATTTAAGTACTTTTTAATACGTCTTTTGAAAATACTAAGAGTTCTCTAAATGTCATACTTATTATTCGAACCAAATATAATGATACCCTAATTCAATCTTGAGTAGATTTACAGATATATGTGTTTAAAATAATATTTCCTCCGAAATCTTATAATGCCTATCGTATTGGTAGATGTACTACTAGAATCACTACATTTTCAAAGTTATCTTAAAGATCTGTTATTGCAAACCACAAGGTTAATCTCAAGTTAGGAGGACCATCAATATTTATTGAGACATATTTGACACCTGTCACTTTTCATAAAATGGATGAGTTCATGTTTCCATCATCTTTATCAGATTAAGTGCACCACTAAAACTTTCATAAATAGCTTTATCATACTTCCAAGCAGAGGCCCTAATCATCGCTATGGCCCTTGAATGACCGTCCAGCAATAAAGGAGGTAGGGGTACAAAGAATCACTTCCCTTGCAACTGTTTTGTTTCTTCTAAAGATTTATCTGGTGCATCAAGATAAGCATTCAAGGGCGGTCTGGGCCGAGTTAGATGGTGGGTTCCATCGAATTCAGTAGTTTTCGTCCAAACCCAATATTTGTATTAAGAAATTCACTAAATAATATATGAATATTAAATTCAAAACTCAATCACTAACACCTGATGTTGTTATCCTAAAATTTAGAACCTATAAAGTTAAATTCTAATTCCGTCTATGCAAGCATTACAACAATGTGATATATTCATTATGGAAACAGATCATTTCAGGACAAAAGAAGAGTCAAGAAGCCCCACACAAAGGAATACAGATTTAAACAAATAACATAACCCTCAAATGGAATTGGCAATAGGCCAGTCTGGCAAGTACATATCAATATTCAGGTCAATCTGGGACAACAGAGAAAACAAAACCAAATTTAGATCCTTCACCTGAAGTAGACCCCTTTTATGTTTTGACTAGATAAGTGAGGTAACAACTCTCCCAACTTCCATATTGAAACATATACCCCCAGTTACAGCCTATGATCCATATATAATCCTGTTTATACATCATTTGACACTATTCCGCTAATAATGGAGTATCTATTTATACAAAATTTCAAATACTCCTACATGTTAACTTATTAAATTTTTTACATTTTGATGTGACATTTTTCTGTCAACCCAACTTTTCTAAGGAATTTGATGACTCGGCTAATATAATTGATGGAATGGTAGTTTGTGTTATATTTAGTTAGGACCTTATCTCCCTTTCGCTGAGGGTCTATAAAAAACAGTCACTCTACCTCCCAAGGTAGTGGTAATGTCTGCGTACATTCTACCCTCTCAGACCCACTTGTGGGATTATACTAGGTATGTTTTTGTTGTTGTTGTTGTTGACCTTGTCTCCCATTCGTTATCTTGGATCAGACGGGATTGATGGGGCTCGAACCCGCAAACTTAATAGCAACCGAGTACGGAATGAGATAATACACAATCTCAAGACTCAAGTATGCCCTCTTTATGCACAACCAGGTTTCCATCAATCAGATCATCACACCAGTACTTCTTGGCTTCTTATCTCAAAGGTTTAAGAGTAATAATCAACGGCACATCAAACTTAGCTATGATTTAGACAAGTTGAGAATATGTACAGACCAATATTACTCCACAAAACCAATACAAGTACTAGGGAAAGACTAATACAACTACTGAGGAACGACTAAGGCTTAAGAGAACTCTCTCTCTATCTCTGTGTGAGAGAGAGAGTTATTAGCACGTGTGTACATTGTAATTATATTTACTATATTTAGTGTTATATAATTATGGTAGAACTAGGATCTCTGTTGTATAGGGATTCTACATAGTACACCTATATATATTTTGTATTAATGAGAAAGGCTCACCAAGAGAGATTAATACAATTCTACATGGTATCAGAAGCCTAAACCCCCCTCTTTTCTTTTCTCGGAGCTTGGTCCGACGGCAACAGATATTACAGACTTGCACGGGTCCTTTCCCTGCTCAATTGTCTTTTCCCTGCAACATTGTCCCGTCAATAGTCCTTTGCCCGAGAAACAGTCCATTGCCGGGCCTTTCTCTGTTTTTTGTTTCTGCTTACCGTCAACAGTCCCTTGCCAGGAAATCTTTCCACTTTTCCTTTGATCAAGAAACCGAGTTTGTCTGTGTTTTGCTTTCTTCCCTTTTTTCTTTCTCCGAGAAAAACAAGCAAAATCTTTTCTTTTCTGTCTTTTCTCCTTACTCGACCATCAAAAGTTTTGTCCGTTATCCGAAAATAATTAAAATTTGTCCTTTACCCGAGAACACAAATACATGGCTTCCTTGACCCGTCAACAGCCTGATAATGCGTGGTATATGAATACGGGTGTCACATCTCATCTCACCCACAATTCAAGTAATCTTCCTAAACTGGGCCAGTTACCAACTCCACAATCTATTATGGTCGTCAGTGGTCATCGCATTCCAATTCAAGGATTTGGCCACACCCTTACCCCCACCACCACATCCACACTTCTATCTTAAAAATGTCTTTTATGCCCCAAACATCATCAAAAATCTATTTTTTGTCAGAAAATTTGTCACCGATAATTCTGTCTCAATTAATTTTGACACGTTTGGATTTTTCGTACCGGGAAACTCCTTACGAGATGCAATAGTGAAGGGGACCTATATTCGTTCCTACCCACATCCGATGTTAGTGTCACTCCTCCCACCGTTTAACAATCATCTCTCTTTACGTGGCATAGTAGACTTGGTCATCCGGGTTCTCACGTTTTTTATTCTCTTAGAAATCGAAATTTAATCCAATGCAACAAAGGGAATCTTTCTCATAGTTGCTCCTCGTGTCAGTTAGGAAAACATATTAGACTACCATTTTTGACTTCTATGAGTACTACTTTCTCTCCCTTTGATATTATTCACACTGATGTATGGACATCTCCCATAACCAGCAACTTAGGCCACAAATACTATCTGGTATTTTTGGACGATTTCTCTCACTTTCTTTGGGTCTATCCACTCAAACTCAATTATCAAGTGTTCTCCAAATTTGTTGAGTTTCGTCAACTGGTTAAAATGCAATTTGAAAAGACATAAAATTGTTTCAATGTGATAATGGTCGTGAGTTTAATAATTCCTTCTTTCATAAATTTTGTGCGGCTAACGGCATGATTTTTCGTTTCTCGTGCCCTCATACCTCCCCTCAAAATGGAAAAGCCGAAAGAATTCTCCGAACCATTAATAATATGATTCGTACCCTCATTTTTCATGCGTCTCTCCCCCCTTAATTTTTGCGTATATACATTAAAAATGGCAGAAAACATTCTCAACATTTTACCATGCGGTTCAAAATAGGACACCCACCGAAATTATCTACCGTCGGATCCCCACTTATGACCACCTTAGAATTTTCGGTTGTCTGTGTTACCCAAATATGACATCCACGGCACCTCACAAATTAGCACCCCGGTTTACTCCGTGCGCCTTCCTAGGTTTTCCGTCAAACCATAGGGGGTACTTGTGCTATGAGCTCTCAACCGACAAAATTATAATTTTTTGCCACATCACCTTTGTCGAATATGTCTTCCCGTTTGACAAAATCAAAAAATTTTGAGTCACTGATTACCAATTCCTCAAAGATTTGAACCCATGCTACCACTGTTCCGGCGACAGTCAGTACCCAATCACCCATCGTCCTCGGAAATCTGCACCGTTCCACCGCCACTGGTCGACCGCCGACCCCACCGCCACCCCTCACTGCCACCTCCGGCAGTGCCTCAGCACTACCACAGTCTGTGTCGGTCCCCACCTCCACCACCGAAAACCACCACGCAGTCCCTCCAACTTCTCCGGCCATCGAACAGTCCTCTCATCGGTCCTATCTACCACCGCCTCTCGTGCCGCTGTCACACACCCGTTCCAGAACCCATACCCAACCTGCAACCGGTGACCCTCAGCCCATCGAATCACCATAAAAAAGCAACCCAGACTACCCAACCACCCCCCCTCCCCAATTCCCTGAACCCACTCTGTCACTACACAACCACAGCTGCAACACATCACCTCTACACCACTGACATCGTACAACATCGCTCCTCACCCAACCCACATCGTCCTACCCAGATCGACGCCAGCATCGCCACCACTGTCATGCCCCAATTTCGCCATCCATACCCCCCAACTCGTCGTCACACCCAGGTCCGACAGGCATCCAGATCCGTCGCCCAATTCTCAAAACCAGACACTGTCACCAAATACCGAAACCCTGCCCCTACCCACCGTATGGAAACCCATGCCTAACACAGTATTTTCAAACCCGAAGTCCAGTTCAATTTGTCCACCCAAATTGTGTCACATATTCCCAAAAACTCAAAATTAGCTAAATTAGACCCTCACTGGAATGCGGCTATGTGTGAGGAATTTAATGCTTTAACGCAACAACACACTTGGGATTTGGTTCCTAAACCGGAGGGGGTGAATGTGATCTGATGCATTTGGCTTTTTCGCCACAAATACAGAGACAGTGGTGACCTAGAGAGGTACAAGGCACGACTTGTGGCTATTGGCACTAATCAGCAGGAGGGTATAGATTGTGGTGAGACATTTAGTCCGGTTGTCAAACCGGCCACTATTCGTGCAGTTCTGAGTATTGTTATGAGTAAACACTGGCTTATTCATCAGTTTGATGTAAAAAAATGCATTTCTACATGGGGATTTGAATGAAACGATTTATATGCATCAGTTGCCTGGTTTTGTCCATCCAACAGCCCCTCAGTATGTATGTCGTCTCCTCAAGTCACTCTATGGCTTGAAACAGACCCCTAAAGCATGGTATGATCGCTTTGCCCAGTATATCCTGCAGATTGGGTTTGTGTGCAGCAAGTGTGATAATTCTCTATTTATTTTTCATAGAGGTAACAGCATTGCGTATTTATTATTGTATGTTGATGATATTGTACTTACTGCCTCCTCTAAGTTGTTGAAAAATGAGATCATTACACTACTCAAGACAGAATTTGCTATGACTGACTTGGGAAAGTTGAGCTATTTTTTGGGAATTTCCGTGACTAGATCTGCAGATACTATGTTTCTTTGTCAGCGTAAGTATGCAGAGGAGATTGTATACAGGGATAAAATGGTGAATTACAAGATCATGGCTACTCCAGTTGACTCTAGATCAAAGTTTAGTGCTTTGGATGGTGATCCAATGTCCGATCCCACTCTTTACAGGAGTCTTGCAGGTACACTATAGTACCTCACTTTCACCGGGCCTGATATTGCTTATGATGTTCAGAAGGTATGCTTATTTATGCATGCCCCCAGGGAGCCTCACTTTACTGCCCTCAAACGTATCATTCGATATGTTAAGGGCACACTTGATTATGGTTTGCATCTATACCCCTCCGCACTGAACAGGTTGTTGTCATATACAGATGTTGATTGGGCAGGTTGTCCGGATACGCGACGCTCCATCTCAGGCTCACTTTACTGCCCTCAAACGTATCATTCGATATGTTAAGGGCACACTTGATTATGGTTTGCATTTATACCCCTCCGCACTGAACAGGTTGTTGTCATATACAGATGTTGATTGGGCAGGTTGTCCGGATACGCGACGCTCCATCTCAGGCTACTGTGTGTTCTTAGGAGATAATCTTATTTCTTGGTCCGTCAAGAGGCAACCCACATTATCCCGTTCGAGTGCAGAAGCAGAATACAGAGGCGTTGCTAATGTTGTTGCTGAGATCTGTTGGGTCCGAAATCTTCTTTTGGAGCTTCAGTATCCATTACGTAAGGCTTCTTTGTTTTATTGTGATAATATATCCGCCATATATCTGTCTCATAATCCGGTTCAGCATCAGCGAACCAAGCACATTGAGATGGACATCCACTTTGTTCATGAGAAGGTTGCTATCGGTCATGTCAGGGTATTGCATGTGCCTTCTTCATATCAGTATGCGGATATATTCACCAAGTGCCTTCCTAGACAGCTATTCCTCAACTTCAGATCTAGTCTTAGCGTCCGCCTCCTCCCGCTCCGATTGAGGGGTGTATTAACACGTGTGTACATTGTAATTATATTTACCATATTTAGTGTTATGTAACTATGATATAACTAGGATCCCTGTTGTATAGGGATTCCACATTGTACACCTATATATATTTTGTATTAATGAGAAAGACTTCCCAGGGGAGATTAATACAATTCTACAATGAGTGCATGGGCTTTTTTGGAATAAAAAGAGATTAGTCAGGTCGGGTATTGGATCGGGCGTGAGTGGTTGGGTCCTAAATTGGTCCAGGTGCCAAATTTAGTGTTCTTCCCTTAAAACTAAACCTGTCACGTCAATATTACTCACTGGAAAACACACAATTCTGCTAAGATAAGCATGGAAGTGAACTAGGTAAAGTAAGATGGCTTTTGGAACCAAAAAAAAAATTATAGATGACTCTAATGGTCAATTACCACAAGTTGAGTGACCTTAGGGGCAATCAACTCACATAATGTTGGCCATCTTTTCACATGGATAGAAGAAACTAATATCAGGGCTACTTCTTATATTTCAACAAGAAAATGTTTATATAGCACCATTACATTATGTTTCACTAGAATAAACAGTATGGAACAACGACAACTGAAGGAATAACGATAAAAAAAAGTCACGAAAGTTAATAGCAGGTTGGTAATACAATTTATCATTGTGCACAGGAAGAATTTACATTCCATCACGAAGCAGCGTTACGAGTTCCATCTGGCTATGGTCGTCCGAGGACACCACTTAGGGACCAAAAGGATCATATAATGGTAAATTGTCAAGATCCCAGATAATAGGGTCTACCTCACAAAATGACGATGATTCTTTATTTGAGCTACTCATTGTGCCAATAGTTCTGAAGCTGTGACGTATGAAGAAGTAGCTCGTCCCTGCCCAAACCAGAGACGCTGCTAGTCATTATCCATGGAGGTTGATGCTTATAGTTCTCCCTGATAAGCTCATGGAAATCTCTAATATTCTGGTCGGGCCTTTTTGGCTTCCCTCCATTTTGTCACACTTTGTGAAAACAAACGTTATGGGTATCTGCAAATATGTTGCATGAAAGTCAGTTATCAGGGGAAAAAGGAGAAATGTGTGTACGAAAGTGAGAAAATGACAAATATGGTTACTAATATCTGAGGGTAGGTTCAAAATAGTCCCTTAAATATGCACCGAACAGTTTTAGCCCTTTAAATTTGTCAAAAGTAAACACTTTTAGTTTTCGTCAAATATTTACCAAACTCAAGTCTGTTAGATTTAACAGGAATTATGGAGAGAAAAAAGCTAATTAACGGGAACTCACATAAGGAACTATTTTTGTCATCAAGACAAACATTCAAAGTCCCTTTCTACTATTTTTGAGTTATTTCTAAAGTCTGGTGGAACTTTTTGAGGTGTAATTGTTAGGATTTACCTAATTAGAAAACAGTAAATAAGCGAAGAACAAATAACACACACAGATTTAGAGTGATTTCCTCAATGCGAGAGCTACGTCCACTTTGCCACTGTAGATTTTACTATAATCAAATAGGGAGTTTGAGTTTATAATTCCCCTCTTTCTCTCTTGCTCGACCTCAAAGAAAGAAAAACGGCACCCTAGTCTATATATAGCGAAAACTAATGTCGGCGGTGAATTAGACTCCACAACTCAACAGTAATCCTGCTTTGTTTTATATTTTTTAGTGTATAGTGCAGTTTTTTAGCATATTTTAGGATTTGATGGGACTCTTTCTTGGTGTTTATGGTAAAATCGTTTTTTCACCATTTCCGTCAAATCTAACGAACATAAATTGTTAAATATTTGAGGGAGACTAAAAGTGTTAACTTTTGACAAACTTAGAAGGACTAAAATTGTTCGGTGCATACTTAAGGGACTATTTTGAACCTACCCTCAAACATAAGGGACTATTTTTGTCATTTTCTCAACGAAAGTCAACAATGGTGCGAAATGACCTACTTTTATAAGTAGCAATGGAAATAAATTACTTCAATTAACCACGTGAATAGAATGGAATTGCTAACAAAGACCACAAAGATCAGCAAAATCAGAAGCATACCTTATTGCGTCCAAGCCAATTAGCACAATACCGACACCAAGGTATCTCGATTCAAAAAGTAGCCTTTTGTGAAGGAGGACCAATCCATTCTAGCAGCTTCAGAAGCATTAGCAAAACTGAAACAAGCAACAAAAATTTACTTAGAAGTTGACAAATAAGTCGATTTCCATATTAATGCAAAAGGTACAAAGAGCTATGTGATGGAAAACATGACAGAAGAAGCTAATAGGAGAGAGTGCAATCTCATTACATAAAGGAGAGCTTCTACAACTACAACTATGCTCAAGTCAGGGAAGGGGAAGATAAAGGAGAGAGAATTAGATTCAATTACTTTGATGAATGATATACTTTCCCTTATCAAAAAGGAAAAATTACTTTGATGAATGATCCAATATTTTCTCCTCTCCCGCCCCGCCAAAAACCAAAAAGCCATAAAGTAGGCACAGCCACGGTCAGGTTCTACTGACTTGTAATTCATAATAGTGAGAAGCCTATCGAGATCTATAAAAAAGAATAAAAGATGAAGTAAATAAATAAAATATAGCCTTAGTCACCATTTGGCTGGTAGATTTGTAACTTAACAACATTTTATTTTACTCCTATACATCTTCAAATAAATGTTATAATACAGTAATCTAGACTGTTTAACAAGATGTGCACAAGAAAGGACATATCTGATTGTTTGGCTTATTGGCTAGCATTTACAACACTTCCATTGAATTAGGTTGATGTCAGCTGAACTGATTTGTATAGGCCACAGTATATTAGCTGTAAACTAACTTTTGATCTTCGGATCTTATCAAATATGCTAATTTTCTCCCTGAGGCACTGTCAGAAACCATCTATTTCTGTTGTCTAGAGGCTGCAGTAGTTATGTTTGACAGTGGTTTCCTCCTTCCTTTTACATATTTAGAGTTGCCTGTAATAGCAGTTTATGTGTGATTCCTGCTCTTGACAATGTGGAAATCTATCAGAAGCGGGAAAAAGCCATGCTTTCACAAGGGGTAACTATGGAAAGTTATTTCTATGCTGTGGTGCATTGCTTCAGCAGCTATGTTGACAAGATATACTCAATGATTTAGTGGAATAACATCACATGGTCAAAGAGATAACATTATAGCTTCTTGAGTTGAAAACTTTAAAAAGATGTAATTGGGAATTCGTACCATGATACTTTTATTGGGAACAATGAAGAATGATATTTCCAGGTAAGGTTGGAACCGTGATGCTTTTATTAGGAACAGCAGTAAAACTAGTAACATTCAAACAATAGGAGCATGTAAGCTATGTAAAAGGAGAGAATGTGGGGCTTGTTTGTACTACTGCAAATCTATTGTTCATCTTGGATAAGGCGGCAATGTGCTTTATGAGGGTCAGAACAGATATATCTGAAAGAAAGATATGAGATTCAATCTTTGGATCAATCTAGGCTTACTGAAGCAGCACCTAGAGTAAAGAAGCAACTAGGAAGGACTCCATAAATAAGTTCATGAGCAATAAAATAATTAAGAAATTTTCTTTGCATATCCCTATTCACTGGTACTTCCAGAATTTGATCACTGAAAGTTCTCTGATATTTTTAACAGTCTATGCAGTTGCAACTCCACAGTGATGGCGAAGATAGAATTAGATGGCTGGGATCAAGATGATGTGATTCTCAAATTCCTGGTGGAAAATACTCTCTTTTCAAAATCCATCAAGGTAGGGAAGTAGTGATTTCTCTTCCTTTTTTTTATTTGCTTTTTTTCATGTGCCGCCTGTAATATCATCACCTTGCTCCCCGTACAAACTAAAAGTTTGTTAAAAACTATTTAGTTGCTAGGAATAACAAATTGGAAGTACCAGGCCCGGAAGAGCACAATCCGTTCAACTTAACATAGTAAATCATGTAGTTGACCGCAACTAGCTTGATTTTTGAGGCTCAGTTTATTGCTTAACCGAACGAACAAGTAGCAATTTATCATACCAAGTGAAGTCATGCTACTTCATCCGAATAGAAGCATTGAGGTTACTGCTATAGCCTACAAGTTACTGCCAGCTAATAGTTTCTGAAATAGCTTGACTCAATACATTTCATTGTAATGGTAAGAAAAGCTCTTCACCTATTAAACGGTACTCTAGCAACAGCAAAATCAATAAAGGCTTACCCATAACCAGGCAAATCCACAATGTACCAACTCTTGTTAACCAAAAAATGATTAATCAGCTGAGTCTTCCCTGTACAGATAAACATACTAACATTAGAATCCACCTCTAATCCATAGAAGTACCAAGTAAATACCAAAATCCAACTACAACACTCGGAGTGAGCCATCTATTCCTATTTCAATGGACATGTTTATCCAACACCCATACTTGTAGACTAAACTAGGGGAGCTAGCAGGGGCGGAGCTACAAGCCTATCTATGGGTTCACCAACACTCAATAGTTTTGGCCCAAAGCCATTATTTGTGTTCAAAAATCTGCTTAATGTGTAAAAATAATTGTGAAAATGGTCAAATTTGCCCCTCTAACAACGCGAAAAAGATCGATTGTAACCTTCGTTATACTATCCCTACAGAAATACCATGCCATTACCTAAATGGTTCAAATATACCCCTCCCCGATTAGAATCGTCCAAGGTGGACACCCGATTCCACGTAGCACTGACATTTTAATGAGGTGGAAGCCACGTGGCATGCCACCTCAGCGCACAACTCATTTTACACCTCTCCTCCACTTGTTCCACCACTAGCATTTCCTTTCTCTCCACCACCATTACCATCGTTAACACCCGCTAAGGTGTCGCAAGGGTTCCTCCAAACCCCCGAAAAATTACATGTATATTCATTTACTTTTAAATATTTTGAATACCCTTAGGAGTTGTTTGGTAGGAGGTATTAGAGAAAATAATATTGGTATTATTCACCCCATCCATTACTATTCCTATACACAGTAAACCACGGGATTAACAATACCAGTACTATTCTTATTCTAATACACCCTATTCTTTCAATACAACAAACCAAATAGTCAATAAAATATATTGTCAGCATAACTAATTCTAGCATTACTAATACACCCTATTCACTCAATACAACAAACCAAACAGTCGATAGAATATATTGTCAGCATAACTAATCCCAGCATAACCAATGGCATTACAAATACACCCTATTCACTCAATACAACAAAGCAAGCAGTCAATAAAATATATTGTCAGCATAACTAATCCCAACAATAACTAATCCCAGTATAACTAATTCTAACATTATCAATACACCATATTCATACAATACAACAAACCAAACAGTCGATAAAATATATTGTTAGCATAATTTATCCCAACATAACTAATTCCAACATCACTAATACACATATTCAGTACTATTCTTATTTTTTGACGAAGTATTCAGTACTATTCTCACACACCCTACCAAACGACCCCTTAGCGAAATTCCTGGCTCCTCTAACTATAACAGGCTGACCAAACACAACAGTAATTAAAAAATACATAAAAATAAAATTAAAAAACTGAAACTACTAATACACCCTATTCAGTACATAAAAATACATTACTAATACACCCTGCACAGTACTATTCTTATTTTTTAAGGACTGTTATTATTCACTCTACCAAACTACCCCTTAGTGAAACTCCTGAATTCGCAAACTCTAACAGTCAAATATTCAAACTACCTGGTTTTTTAGAAGTAAGAGCAACTTCTTTCTTCTTAACTAAAGAATTAATTAGTGATGATTTCCCAACATTAGACCGACCCAACATAGCAAATTCGGGTCGTTCATCTTTAGGACAATCTTTAGGTTTATTACTACTCTTCACAAATTCAACCTCCTTAATTTTAGCATCACCCGCATAGGGTCCGATAACAATATTCGACCCGGGTAATATCATATTTTCAGTAATATCTTCGGGTTCAACTCCAGGTGGCATAAATAGTACTTTCTTAGCCAATATAGAAGCTTCTGAAGATGACTTGAAGGTTCTAGAAGCAGAGGCATTGATATAGAAATGGGTTTTTTTCGGGTTTGGGTTTTGGGAAACGGGTATTTTGGGGATTGAATTGAGTTTGATGGATTGAGGGAAAATAGAGAAGATGCGGCAGTTGATATTATTTGCATTTTTTTGTTGGTTTTTTGAGCTTTTGGTATTTTACTTCAATGGCTGCTAAAATGGTTACATGCTACTTTTATCGGAGAAAATGATCAAAATGGTCCTTAATGTTTGGGATTTTGTTATATTTAGTCGGTAATGTATAATAACAACAATATACCTAGTAAAATATCACATCGGGTTAGTTCTTAATATATAAATTTGATGAAAATTATCGTTAATGTATTTCAAAAAGTGATCAATATGTCTTAAATTATATGAGTAGCTACGGTTTGCATAGTTACGAAACGTAGTTATTGATGTATCATGCGAAAGAGTTGTATCAGACATGTATTAGTTGTATCAGTGAAAGAATTGTATAAAGGGGCGTGCATATTGTATCAGCTGAAATCGCTGAAAAGAATTGTATCATCGCATATTATCAGTGTAGATGGCAAGTTTTCGTAAGTACATTAGTTATATTTACTGATTTTTTTAACTATAGCTACGCTTCGTAATTTTATGAAATTATAGCTACATTTCGTACGGTCTAAATATTTGTCACATCCCGTAATTTTTTCCTTCTTTTTAACTTCAATTTTAAAAAAATCAAATTTCAATCAAATGGGTCGCTCAATCCTTAGGCTTATTACTATAACAAACTCGACTTTTTAAATTTTCCATTCACCCGCATAGGGTCCCGACAACAATGTTTGCATTTCTTTTGTTGGTATATTTGAGCTTTTGAGTATTTCTACTTCAATGGCTGCTAAAATGGTTCCATGCTACTTATCCAAGAAAATGATCAAAATGGTCTTTAATGTTTGGGCTTTTGTTTGATTTACTTCTTAATGTATAAATTTGATAGAAATGGGCCATAATATATTTTAAAAAATGATCAGTTTGATCCTAACTCTTAAGCTATATGAGTAAAAATGATCCTACTTTTGAGGTAAAAATAAATGAAAGCCATCGTGCCGTGCACGTGAGTCATTAAACTACAAAACAAAAATATTTTTTTTTATTGTTAAATCTAATTTCAGAACCCGATTCAAAATTTTAGCCCTACTTGAAGAAAATTACAATTTTATGGTGAATATTTTTAGTAGAGTATGAAAAAAAGTTTAAAATATTTTTGATTGGGCGAAGTAGCTAGGTTGTGTACGAAGGAAGGAAGATGGTGTGTACTTCATTTATTTTAACAGTAAAAATAATAATTACACTTATATAGCTTAAGATCAAATTAAATGGGGATTTTGGGAAGTGAATGGAGTTTGATGGATTGAGGAAAAATGGACAGGAGATGGAAATTGAAGAGGCGGTATTTTGATATTACTTGCATATTTTTGTTACTTACTCCATCCTACATTATTTAACTATATTATTAAAAATATTCATTCTAAATTATTTGGCCACTTTCTAAAAATAAGATAGAATTAATTAAGTTTTTTTTACTTTGTCCTTAACATTAATTATTTTTTAAAGTAACTAATATTGATTTTAGTGCAATTAATTGGAGAGAGATAAGAGTAATGTAATAAAATTATTTTTCTTATTTATGATTTTTTAAGGGACGAGAAAGTGGTTAAGTAACCTGAGAGAGAATCTATTGAATTTCAAGTATTCAATTTTCATCAATAAGATACTGAGACTTACTTTACATTTAAAATTGCACAAAAAAATTATTTATCTCAGACAAGTTGACGGAGGGTATACTGATTTGAGCTTTTGTGCATTTCTACTTCATTGGCTGCTAAATGGTTCCATGCTACTTATTGCACCAAGATATTAGCTTAATTCTATAAGGAAACACAATTTTCCCACGAGAGTTAATAAGAAAGAATTCTAGAATGGATTGCTATTTATGTCCAGATCACTGATAAATGAAAATTTTATTAATCAGACCTTTTTAATTATCGCCAATATTTTATTACGAGTAATTCTGACAATTTCAAGAGAAAAAAAGGCATTTACCTATTACAGAGATGGTACGATTTGATTCTTATTTTTATTTCATATTTATTCATTTATCTCAGTCTTACGAGGAGAAAACACGTGATTCGAGAATCGAATGAAACAAAAAAAAGATTCTCTAATTAGTAATCATATAATTAATGAATCATTTAGTCAAATTGAATATGAAAATTGGTCAAATTTTTCATTGATAGAAATCAAAATGAAGTAACAGCTTTATTATAACATTAGAGAAGCGGAATCCCCAAATTCAGACATCTCGAACTCTGAAACTACCATTCATGTGGTATAGCAGATAAGGTTGATCCTCCCTTAATTAAAGGTCTCGAGTTTGAATCTTAGTATGGATAATTTTTTGATAGAGAACGCTTCCCAAAAAATGGGACACAAATTCAAATATAGTCGGGCTCTAACATGAATATCGGTCACCGGGTGAAAAACCAAACAAAAAACTTTCTTTTAAGGTCAAATCCACTTTCAAATATTCTTTTTAAAATAATTTTTAGATTTCAACCAAATATTTAAGAATGGCTACTTAATTCCTATCTTTTATTTCAGAGAGTGTTTCTTTAATTATAAATAAAATGTATATACTTAGAACTATGTACAAAATAATAGTAGTCACAATTTGATATCCGAAAAAAAGTTGAAATTGTAATAAAATTTATTTGATTTTGCAAATAAGACGCGTGCATGGCCGGTCAGAGGGTCAAGCCACCGAAGCGACCTCTTTACGCCCCCAAATTTTAAGGGTCTCAATTTTTTTTCTTCATCCGGTGTTCGATATTTGTATTGAATTTTTCGATTTTGAGACACACAAGGCCAATTAAAGTGGGAAGCGCTCTTTTCTAGCAAGATATTTTTCATTCTGAGGCTCGAATTAGGATTACTTATCAGGTGATTCAGTTCATTTTTTAACGTTATCGGTTCGACTTATTGGTTATCAATGTAGATATGTTAAACCGTTACAAAATGGTTTCAAATAAAAATATATATGACTTTTCATAGAAAAAATAAGGCCTCTTGTTAAATTTGAATTTAGGTCGTCGATCTTATTGAGCCGCCCCTGGACGCGTGATATGATCTTCTTGTTTTAAACGGTGATATGATATTCAATTTTTCTTTCAAAATTAATGTAAAAGTTGGGGGGAAAAAAAGTAAGCCATTCTAAAGTCAATTTAGAAGTTCAAAATTTCAGTTCAAACATCCTGAAATAATTTTATTCTCTTGAAATTTACTTTTTTCATTTTAAACTGAATATTAATTTTGTACTATCTGAATTTCATGATTGGGATTGAAAGAGTGATTTCCATATTTCATAGCTAAGCAAAAAAATATATATATCAAATATGTCCTGCAACGACGAAGAACTCTAGAGATTAAACTAAAAACTTTGAACTTTATAACACACTAAAATTTTGAACTGTGAAATTCGTACTTTAGGATACTACTCTTAATTGAAAAAAATTAAAAGTACTCGGAGTTAAGCTTGCGATTGAAGCATAATGTGTACATTTCACTCTCTTTCTATTCATTAAGTATGATTAAATTTTAAATACTTTGCAAACATTGACTAACTCTTAAATGAGTAGTCAATTTTAGAAGTGACTACTGGTGCACTTCAACCCAATTATGGTCGAAGGAGAAACTTCATTTTTTGACCCTTCGTACGGATTGGTCTTTAATTTTTGTCCCTACTTCTCATTTAATGAAAGCTTGTAGGCTAAAATACCCCTATTCGTTGGGGAGATTCTGGGTTCGATCCCCAACAGAGTAAAATATCTTATGTCTATTCACTATGCAATTACATAAAAAGGCATAGTTCTGTAGGATAACTTGAATTTCTACATAACTATGTCGGACAATACATATTCTACAGAACTATGCCTTAAGGCATAGTCTCTATGTAATTTTGTGCGAGTAGGCATAGTTTCAATAAAAAAAATTGTCTCGCGGAATTATTTTCTTTTTTTTTACTTTGTCGGGGTTCGAACCATAATTTGAATTTCTTTTTTTATTTTATCGATATCAAATGTATTTTCAGCCACTTTAAAATATCGATGAAAAAAATTAAAGACCAACAATTTAAGAGGGAAAAATTAAAGACCAACCCGAAATAGGGCATTCCTGGGAATGACCCAAGAAACTTCAAGGATGGGCCGAAATATAAAGTGACGGTTCGCTATTAACCGTACAAGTTTTCTAGAAATAGGACTCATAACTCATAACGAAGAGATCCAGTAATCGACCATATGTCCAATATAAAAAGAAGCGACCGGCCCGGTTGAAAAAACGTAGTTTTTCCTTTCTTTCTTTTTTTTTGCTTGGTTTTCCTTCAAATGGGCTGGTCTTTAAATTTTTCCCTTCAAATAAAATTTATGTCTTGCGGGGTATAAGTTATTGAGATAAGGACACAAATGGTCATCCGAGTGAAACAATTGACACCTGGTGGCCCAAGAATTTTAAAGGTCATTTTTTTATTTATGCTACTATGGTTTCTCCAGTGTACTTTGTTTGTCTTATTTACATGCATTAGTTATTGCTTCTTTTTCAGAATGCGCATTCATGGCTTATTCGCTTTGTTTGTCTTACTTTGATTGTGCTTGTGCTTTGTCATGAGCCGAGGGTCTCTCGAAAACAACCGCTCTACCTACCAAGGTAGAGGTAAGGTTTGCGTACACTCTACCCTCCCTATACCACACGTTGTGGATTTCACTAGGTATGTTGTTGTTGTTGTTGTTGTTTTGCCTTTTCAAAATAATTTTATTTTTAACCATTTAAAACTAATTTCAGTATATGTATATAAATTGTATCATTGTTGTATATGTATCTACTATATATGTATAGAAAATATATCATACGTAAAGAAATTGTATCATTGTTGTATAGAATATGTATCACTGCTATATATGTATAGAAAAAAAAAATATCACGCGTATAAAAATTGTATCATTATTATACATAATGTGTATCCCTAAAGTATATATATATATATATAGAAAATATCACCCTTGTATAATTTATGTATAATAAATGTATAATCAACGTATAATTTTTGTTTAAAAGTGTATAATTAATGTATACTTACTAATTATACACATATTATTCAGGTTTTGGGATATTCGTTGAAGGTTCAATTAACGTACTTACTGATTATACACATATTATACATGTTTTGGGATATTTTTTAAAGGATCAATATGAAAAAAATATATGTTGATCTTTAGTAGCGACTTAAATCGCCACAAATAGTCCTGCTCTTTTTTCTTTTGTAGCGAACCTTTTAGTGACGACGTTTCGATCTTGTGTGGCGACACAAATAGTCCGGTTTTTTTAGTGCACCTTTTAGTGACGATTTTTCGAAGCGCTTGGCAATATTTTGGGTCGAACGATCAACTATGCCTTTTTGAGCCTTTGTTTTTTGTTGGTAGCCTCTCAATGTCCTTTTTCCTTCTTTAAGAGATTTGACATAAACTATGTCGGATCCTTTGAATAATTTATACCTCGTAAGACATAAATTTCATTTGAGGGAAAAAAGTTAAAGAACAATACAAAATGGGGGGAAGTGCAAATGACCCAAAACTACTAGCAAAATGGAAAATATTTTTTTGCACGGATTTCCCTTCAAGCGCATTGGTCTTTAATCCCCCCCCCCCTCATATATGTGGTCTTTAATTTTTATTTCTGCTACTTATTTAATGAAAATATCTAGACCTGCTTCGCAAGGCATAGTATCTATAACATTTTTATTTTTAGAAATTGAATTTCTGTCTCGCTTGGTATAAATTATGTAGGAATTAAGTTATGCAACATACTTTTGTAGTATTTTTTTCAGATTATGTTGAGTGTTGAAACTTATGCCTTACCGGAATAATTTGTGTGGATGTTACGATACATATGCCGAAGTTAAACGTAAACTATGTCGAGTGAAATCTCAAATTTTGTTGTTTTTCAGATTATGTTGAGTGTTGAAATTTTGCCTTGTCCGGAATAATTTGTGTGGATGTTATGATACATATGCAAAGTTACACGTAAACTATATCTTGCGAAATCTAGATTATACCGTGCCAAAAAATACTAAAAGGAAAAAATTAAAAATTAAAAATTTGAGGAGCAAAAATTAAAACCACCACAAAATAAGGGCATTAGTGCGAATGAGTCAATGGAAAATAATATTTTCAGAGACCTCTTTTATTTTTATGAAAAGAAACCTTTAGATTGTTTTTGCCTTAAGATATAGTCAAATCTCTCTATAATAACGTGTTTGCTCCAATATATTTTTACCGCTATAGCGAAATGTTATTATAGAGAACATATAATGTAATACTCCCTCAATTCCATAATAAGTGGTTCTTTTACCTTGTGCGCACTCCTTAAGAAAGCGTTCACTCCTAGAAAATTAGAAGCGTTTTTACTAATTTACCCCTAATCAATGCCTAAAAATATATAGTTAATGAAATTGATTATTTAAACAAGGGAAATTTTGAAAGAATCTGCTCAAAGTATTCATGAAATTCTAAAGAATCACTTATTTTGAAAAAAAATTGAAAGGTCTAAACAACCACTTTGTTGTGGAACGGAGGGAGTATAACATGAAAGATCGATTTCATAGAAAACATTATTGTTATAGTGAAGTGTTAGTTATATAAGAATGTTGTCATAGAGAGGTCGGATTGTATTTGACTTTGATTTCGGAAGACAAATCTGTTTTAAGAAACAAAATCGTTCTTTTCATTTTTAGAAAAACAAAATCTGATCCAAAGAGGCCAAAAGATTAATCTAACTATCTAAGAACAAATTCAATACATACTAGGACTTTAAATATTCATTTGTCACGTTATATCGTTCTTGATTTGTGTTTTTAAGTCTATTATTATATACTCAAATCAAAAACTGCATTGCAATTCTTGTTTTATTGTTTTAAATTATTTTTAAAATATAGCAAGATATATAGGAGCACCTTCTACGCTACGGACAGTCTTCAATCTACATGCAAAAATCCACTTGGAAAATGAGACATAAAAATGTACACCTCTTTTTTTATTAATTAATCAAAATATACAAACTCTTCATAGACTTCTTCAATATTTTGTCCTCCAAATCCGTGATGCAATGACCAACACCAAATTGGGATTTCAGTGTCGGGCCAGATTAATCTCGATTCGCCCAAGAGGAATAGAACTTCTTCTCAGATTATTCATTTTCAAGGCTCAAATAAAAAATAATATCAAAATTATCAAAAACAATAGCTACTATAATGATGTAGTGCATAAACGTAATCAGTTAACCACTTAGCAAGCCGGCCTTTACTTTTTTGTTTCTCACCCGGTGTCCGGTATTCATATTAGAGCATGAATTTACGCCTCGTAAGGCTCACTCGAGGGAAGAGTTCCCTACCAAGAATTTTTTTCATACACAGAATTCAAATTCGAAACCTCTAATTAAGGAAGAAGCAATCTCATCTACTGCATCACATCCTTTGGTAATAGCTGGCCTCTACTTCGATAACAAGTGAATTGCATTTACACTTTGATCTATTGGAGATGGTATCTTATATTTAGATTATTACTACTTTTTAAAACTAATTATCCTCAAAGGGGCCAGAGTAGGGTAGAGTGTACGCAGACCTTACCTCTATCTTGACAAGTAGAGCGTTTGTTTCCGAAAGATCCTCGGATCAAGACACACCCACTTTTTTTTTTCTTACAATTAAATTACAAAAATCAAAATTTATCAATAAGTGAGGAACCAAAAATGATATTATTACAATTGAAAAGTATTCTTTTTTAATTTCACCTTGGATGATTATATTGTTCCCAAAAGATATTTCTGTTTGGAATCTTCTAAAGCAGAATCAATGAGAACATTAATTAACAAAGACAAAACACAATATTAATAACAACCCATAGGACTACTAAACTTTGACTTAGAATGACACTAGGCCTACTAAAATGGCACTTACATTAATCACCTAAAAACAAATATTTCACCAAAATTAATAATAACGCAGTTCTCTAAGGTCTAAACATTACACTATAACAAAAAGTGGGTCACATAAACACAAAATAAGAAAATACAAAACAGGTCACAAATATTCAAGTCCATGAAACCTCATATTCAATCTTCTAAGCCAAACAGAATGAAGTATCATGTGGAACACATCATATCTTTTTGGAGTCATATTAACTTCAAAATGCCTCCTCACTTGTTTACCTCTTCTTTGCAACCTTATATATTGCCTTGTTGAAATTCCAGACAGAATTTTCTTCAAGTTTGGAATTTGCTCGACGGGGACTTCAACAGAGAACGATTTCCAGTTCAACACGTCGCTGAAAGGTGGCACATAATGGTCCTTAAGGAGGACCGGGACACATCCCGTGTAGAGTGCCTCGACCATTCGTGGACTAGCAACTTCATAACCACTAGGACAAAGGCAAAACTTGCTATTCCTTAGCATGCCATAGTAGGAGACGCCTTTTGGTAGATACCTATGGACTTGGATATCTTCGTCTTTGTTCTCCCAATGCTCGAGAAGTATCGGGCGTATAGGTCCATGAAGCCCTCCGGCGAAGAACGCCAAGATTGATCGACGTGATGGGGATGGACCGCCAATCAAGCCATCCATCGTACCTCCAGGAAGAAGGATCTCCGGGAAGGATACATCTTTAGAAGGCTTGAATCCTTCTGAGGTATTAGCATTGCATAACGCTCGAATTGAGTTCTTGTAAAGATCAGGAACAGCCTTGGAAAGTTCAGGCCCCTACAAAATCAACACATTTCAAAACAATCATTATTCAATTAATATTTTTGGTAAGTTGCTAATTATGATACAAGACGGGTCAATATAATGACCGTATAAGCGAGGAGGACATTGAGGTTCTTACCCAATCATGACAAGCGAGCATGAAGTGATCAGCGCCTTGGCTTCGATTCCAATAAGGATATTTTCCAGAAACAAGATTAATGTAATCTGTAAGCGTTTGTTTCATGGGATTCCAATGTTCTTTGGAGTTTCTATCATATATGAAGTGAACTATCGCCGTCACACTGATAGGTAGGAAAAAGACATGAGCTTTCTCGGGGTCTCTGGTCCGGAATTTGGTTGTCTCCATTTGATAAATGAAGTTCCCCTCCATTGCGTATATGCTTTTGCACGGACCATTGTGAAAAATAGGCTGCTCTCCTTCTTCGTACACGAATACCTTGAATTGCTTTTCCATCTCCAAGTAACTCCTGAAGGTGAACCGAATACATTAGCTTCATAAGTTTGCTTCAAATGGAATAAATCTCAAAAAATTAACCTGTAATCTTACTGAATAATTAATAATTTGACTCTATTTTTTAAATTATATGCGACAACATACTTGGTGTATCAGCATGATTTAACATGACAAGGACGGCAAATCCTTTCTATGCAAGAAGGAAAAATGAGAGTATTCTAACATAAGTATTAGTTAAAGCAACAACGACGACTAAACATAACAGACTTCCACCAACATCATGGTACCTCAAAAGAATTATCTAAACCCACATTATAACGATGAAAAAATATAGGACCAAATAATCATATTGGACCCCAAAAAAAATAGAAGACTTCTCGATAATGAGGTGTCTATTATATGACCAGAAAAAGTCATGTTAAATTGATGATGATCAAAAAAACAGAGCAATATACATTGGACCAGATGGAACATCTCGACTAAACATACTTCAAGCAACCTCATGGCTAAGACTAGAATACTATTCTATGAACATGTCTACCTCAAAAGAATTATCTAAGGCCACATAACAATGGTGAAAATATATAGGACCATACAACCATTATCGGACCGACAAAAACATTGAAGACTTCTCGATAACGAGGTGCCTATTATATGACCAAATAAAGTCATGTTAAATTAATAATGAACGAAAAACAGAGTGATACCTATGAAAAGCATTGGTATTCTAAATACATTGGACCGAATGAAACATCTCGACTAAACATACTTCCAGCAACGTTATGGCAAAGACTAGACTAGAATACTATTCCATTAACATCACTACTTCAACGACGGAAAAATATAGGACCAAATGATCATATCAGACAAACAAAAAAAGACTTCGCGATAACCAGGTGTCAATTAGATGACCCAAAAAAAAAGTCACGTTATATTGATAATGATAAAAAAACAGAGCCATATACCTATGAAAAGCTTTGGCATTCCAATACATTGGACCGGATGGAACATAATCCGGGTCATCCGTTTCATTTCCAGATATAGCGGATTCTTTGATGGCAGCTCGAGCTTTCCCCAATTGGACTTCTAACTTCTCCAAATTGCTAAACTTTTTCTTGATTTTGGGTTCAATTGGACGAGCATGAGTTTCATTAATCACAGAAGACAACTCTTGTGGCTTCTCCAATGAAATGTTAAAAGATTCATTGCTCTCTATTATAACCTGCTTAGAAAGATAAATATATAATTAATTTATCGATCAATCTTCGATTTGAAAATGAAAGATTTGGTCACGACGTTCGCTACAAAATTACCAAATTACAAGACTCGAATCAACAAGATGATATGTAAACGAAAATTAGTTAGTGCATGCAAATTATTTCCACAGTGATGATGGTAAGTGTACAATAATAATTACACCACAACATTACCTAAACTAAACTAGGAGACTAAAACCTTACCTAAAGCCGAGACTATATACACGACCATATACACTAAACCGAGACTGAATATACATACGATATACACGTGTATATTGTGTATATCGTATGTATATTTAACAGAAAGTTAGAAACAAAAATGAAAAAAAAAAGATTAGTCAAAGAGTCATTTATTCAAATGAAGTAACCTTTTCATTTGTACTAACAGATTTTATAAATCAATACTTTAATTTTAATCTAGGAAAAATCTAATTTCAGGCTCTACTTTTTAGAAAGAAAATCATCACAAACACACAGAGTGAAACCAAAGAAAAGGTATATGAATTAAAAATATTCCCATAAAATTCTTCTAAGATGTTTAAATAAAAACAAAAAAACAAAGAATTACAGATAAGTCACAGCTTCATTATTCTTTCTCCAGCAAATAAATTACTCCAACAAATTTTATAAAGCAAGACTTCAAATTTAATCAATGAAGTCTCTGATTTCAAACTCTTACTTTTTAAAAAAAAAATCATCACACACTCACATAGTGAAACTAAAAAAAAGGATACATGCATTAAAAAAAACCACAAAATTCTTCTAAGAACATTAAAAAGTGAAACAAAAATGAAAAAAAAAAAGAATTACAGATAATCTTTTCATTTCCACCCTAAAAATTTACAGTGTCAAGACTTGAATTTTGATAAAGAAAAACTCTGATTTCAGGCTCACATACTCACACAGTAAAACCAAAAAAGGTACATGCATAAAGAAAATCCCAACAAAATTCTTCAAAAAAAATGAACAACTTTTTTTTTGAAAAAATTAGACAAAATAAAAATAAAAATAAAAATATACTCTCTCTGTCCCAATTGATGTAGTACTTTACGCTTTCGATATTCAACCTGAATGTACTTTGACGACCAACATTTTAAGATGCATTTTTTCCATTAAATTGATATGAGAAAAGTTACAACTTATATAATGAAATTTTCATGTAGTTTTTAAATATATAAATTTTAATCTTAAATTATTGAGTTAACCTAATTCAATTTAGATTTAAAATTTACTCAAATTGACTCTCGAAAATTGAAAAGTGACACACGGAGAGTAACACTTACAGGTTGCTGATTTTCTTGAACAGCTTCCTCAGAATCTTGATTAGCTTCAGCTGTTAGTGGTGAAAAACTATTACTAATATTAATACTATTAAAGCTATAATCTTCCAAAATAGCCTCTTCACGGTCAGCGCCACCGTTGACCGCGACCGCCGCCACCAACTCCTGTTGCCCGTTGCCGGGATTATTGTTTCCTGTAAATTACAGAAATACTCTTTAAATCATTACACCTCTAAATAAAATCATCATTATTACTAGTAAAGTACTAATAATCACAAGTCCAAGATTTTGGAATAATAATAACCTGAACCAAAAAGCCAACTTGAAGAAGAAAATAAAGAAGTTGAATTATTTGAATTCCCAAATGCGAAAAATATAGAAATCAAAATTAATGGAACCATAATCCATAAAAGCCTTGTTGATGCTGATGAACAAATCTTCATTTTAGACACTTCCATCATTTTTTCACATGACCAAAAAAAAACAGAAAAGATTACTAACTAGGAAACTAGTAGTAGTACTGATAATAATAATTACAATAATCTTCTTATCTTATAGTATATATGTGTGTATTTCACTTCTTGGGGAAAAGTGAAGGGGAAGAGAGATGGGTTTTTTTGGAGAGAAACAATTGGTGAGAAATGGTTGCAATATTCTGCCAAGCGTCTCATAGTCTAAGCCTTTATTTTCATGCAAAAATACATCATTTTTTCTTTTTATTTTTTTTATATCCCAATTTTGTCCTTTTCGTATTTATTTCCCAGAAAATAATGCACACTAATGGGCTTTTTTGTTTTACCTTATTTCCATTTTTAAAATATCGGTCTTTAATTTTTGCCCCTCAAATTATTGATGTTTAATTTTTATCTTTCGCTTAAAAATATTTTGAGATTTCGAATTTAAATGTCCGTTCAGTTAAAAATTAAAAATAATTCGCAAAGATAGGATTTGAATTCGTAAGACAAAATTTGCCTTACACCTGAAAGCAAATTGTGCCTTAAGGTAAAGTTTGCTACCTTAAGACAAACTCTACCTTATTATAAGGTATAATTTGCAGGTAAATTCTGCCTTAAGGCATACTTTGCAGGTAAACTATTTCTTAAAGTAGAGTTTGAAACTCTGTCTTGCGAATTCAAAATATGCCTTGTAAATTTTTTTAAATTTTTAATTGAACTGGAGTTTGAAACCAGAGCCAAAAAATATCTAAAGGAAGGGAATTAATTAAAAAATTAAAATATATAAATTAAAGACCATCCCGAAAGAGGGGTATTTGTGCGAATTTTCCTATTATTTCTAAAACATTTTTAAGCTCATCACCGTCCCCTGCTAATTGTAAAACATCATTAATTTTACTCTCTCCAATACCTTTTTATTAGAATTTTAAGTAATGTGTATTCACGGCGTAAAAAGTATTTGTAAAATTGTGTTTTTAGGTTAAAGAAAAGTATTAGACACACTTTCCGGAAACTAATTTTTCGATTAGTTTTAGATTTGATATTCATATATCACCTCTCCTTTCTCTCAATCCCGGATTCCGCGAAAGATTAGCAGAATCGTCAAAAAATAATGATATGTGCTAAAATCTACGGAATAAAAGTTCTTAGTCCTTTTTGGCACGACATAAATGATTAGAAGTATAGGATAATTGATAAGTAATCTACTATAATATGTTCAATTATGCATATAATGTAAAAATATTATATTATTACTTTACATAACTTAAATTTTTTTTATTTAAGTTTATAATATGAATTTAAGATCTATGTACTGACTTTTTAAATAATATTTACATATAATGAGGTCACTTATTAGGTAATCATAAATAAATATCTTAATAAGCATTAATAGTTGAGAATATGTAAAAATAATAATTAACCTGTTATTATTGTATCACAAGTTAAATTTTAAATTTATTAACAGTGTCAAAGAATCTTTATAATATTAATAATCTAACTTGATCCTTAAAATACGGTATTCATGTTAATTTGCGCAAATCTCAACTAATTTATTAGATTTGTTGAATATCCGTTATTTTCTATCAGCAAAAGTATTAGTTCATCTTTCTTATCAGAGTCTAACTAAACAAGAAGCAAATACCTATTTTTATGTCTTTTAATTTACCCTCTCAAATTCATTGGTTTGATATACTTGAGGTGGCTATTGATTAATATAGGTTACTGAACGGATAAACGTGAAGTTATTTAATGAGTAGGACTTTAAATTTTTGAAAAATTGTATTAAGTGTATGGAAGCATTTAATGGGTTTCTTTTGGAACCTGAAATTTGTAATTAGATCTCCATAATTGCAATTTGTTGTCATTATTATTATGTTATGGAAATGAATGTATTAGGATATGCTATTCATATGGTATATTGGAGCAGAACTTGGAAGGTAGTTTTTCGGGATTTTCATTGAAGTATTTGTCAAAGTAAGAAAAATTCAACTGCTAAAATATAGGACATGCATCATGGCTTTTTAATTTTTGACTTTTTTGTTTTCCTTTTCCATACAAAGTTGGGCCATTTATGTCCTATATTTATGATTTTACCTTACTTCTTAAATATTTTCAAAATTTGGTATGTTTTTCTAAAAGAAAAAGCTAGTAATATTATATTCTATATATACAAGACTTAATAGAGAAAGGAAGACATGTTGTATTCTCTAAAACTACACTTGTAATCAATATTCTTTCTCCCATAGATATACCAAAGCACTTGTTCATTATTCATTTGTGATTTAACATATTTATCCATTTTATTTGTTTATTAATTTATTTATTGAATTTTGTATTCTTTACTCTTATAGCTTAGCTTGTGATACCTGACTCATTAAAGAGAGAATCAATTATAACCTACTTATCTTTAAATCTTAAAATATATCTCTCTAACTAAAAACAGTGAAAATGATTCTAACAAAAAACAATCTTATTTCCTACGTACCTTCAAAAGAATGAAACGCATACATTTCGCAAGTGCTAAATTTTCATGGAAAGTAACTACCTCGTTTTATAAGTATAAATTTATATAAAATCTTTTGAAAACACCATTTTATATTATATTCCTCAACAACTTTTATCATGTAAATATGCAACACCAAAGGATGATTGAATATGACTCTTTAAAATAGTAAGGTTAAATCTTGATTAGCAGACTTTTTTAAGGCAGTCGAGCAACAAATCTTTTTGTTAGCTTAAGGCACCATGCTATTGTTAGGGAATCATTAACATCTCTCTATATATATAAACAGTTACATACTTGATTATACTTTTAAAAAAATAGCGTTATCAGTGTTGCTCCCAAACACACACACACAAGTATATGTTGTCGACAAATAATATATGATTAAAGTCCAGATATCGTACCCACAGAGACTTATTATTAACTATTTACTAAATTAAACTAATTCGAATTTTATCTAAACAAGAAATAGAATCCAAATTATATTTATGACTAACTAAAAATAAAAGAAAATAAATAATGAACTTCAACTAAGAAAGAATATATTTTATCGGAGAAGAGATAGATCTAGGGTTATGACCACTAGCAATCCAGTTGAGTCTTCCAATCATTATACCTATTGATTTTCCTGAGTTACTAGTTGAGGGGTTGATGTTAACTTTAGAGTATCTTCCGAATTGCTCACAAGCCTTTAGATGCTACTAGAACGCCTATATTCATATGGTCGACAGAGGTAACAAGAACACATTTATATCTTCGTATTCAACTAAGTAAGGCTAAATGGTATATTCCTATCCTCAGTAGCGAAACGTATAAATACGAACAAGCCCTAATTATTTTTATTACGCATGTAAATTCCCTATCCTTAGTCCAATTCACAAGCCACAGATAGTGTTTAACTATTTTGTCAAATAATCAAAAAATTAAGACCAAGAATAAATAAATAATCCAACAACAACAACATACGGAATCCTACACAGTGGGGTCTGGGGAGGGTAGAGTGTATGCAAACCTTACCTTTACCTTGACAGGTAGATAGGTTGTTTCCGAAAGACCCTTGGCTAAAGAGAAAACACGACAAATAAGTTCAGATTCGGTTTGAAGAAAATAAAGTAAAGTAAAGGATAAATAAATAACCCAATATTGGAAAATCAATAGATATAAACGACAATCAAACGTCAACTTTCATGATAGCATCAAAACCCTAGAACTAAATAGTTTAGCTTCTCATAGACATGGAGGAAAAATAACAAATCATCCAAATAAAAATATAAAAACGAGTATTACAGAGAAGAAAAGGTAAGACCCTGTAACTCCGGCCTCTGCGGCGGCTCCAAGCTCTCTCTAGGTCAAAAGTTCTAAACTCATGGTCAAAAGTAATTCCAAAGTTATGTTAAAATCGTGTACAATATGTATTTATAGGGTGCCGAAATACTTAGGCTTTTAAAAATTAAATCTAATTTGGATAAGGAAAAAAATCGCGGACTCGCGCTGCAGCCGCGTCGCGCATGCAGCGCTAGTGACAAAACTTCAGAGACCTCAATTTTCTGCTTTGATTCTGCGACGCCATCTGTGCGCTGAGTGCTTACCTTACAACTTGCTTTCCATTTTCCATTTTCCATTTTCCATTTTTACTATGGTACGCCTCTCCCTTCCTTTCCATTTTCACTTCTTTTCTCCTTTGTTTACTTTTAATATCTTCGTCTTATTTTTACTATTATTTCTCAATCATTAGGTCATTAGCTCTTGTCCCCCTTTCGTGTCTTTTTCCCCCTCCTTTCTCTGTTTTCTCCAGCGTTTTATTTAATTTTATTTTAAATTTCTTCGTCTTTACACTATTTTATTCTTACATAGTAAAAATATAATATTAACCACAAAATAATATAATTAATACTCAAAAGAAAATTAAAAATATTAGAATGTAAGACAATAATAATTAAATATATGCATCTTTGGTCGAACACTTAATACTCAAATATTTCTCAAACTATTTTGAGGATTATTGACATGCTAAAGCATAAGAAGCTACTTGTCATGTCAAACTAAACATCAATAAGAAAATTGTAAATGGTCTCTATCAAATTTTATAACTCACGTAAAAAGATGTTTAATGGCATTAATAATAAGCAATTAATCCTCCAATTTTGATCAGAATTAATGTATATATTAAAGCTAGGAATAAAAAAGGTGACGTGTCACCTCTCTTTGGCCAAATATCTTATTTATTTATTTTTTGAGTTTTTTTTATTTATTTTATATAAAAATATTATTTTCATACCTTATTTTCATAATTTCTGCTCTTAATTAACCATCAGTATCCATAGCTCACAACATTTCATGTTTATAACCCTCAACTATTTAATGTGCATATTGATATTTGTTACATCTCTCTAATTATTTAATGATATGAATAAGGATTTAAGATCATAATTATTATTTTACTTATAAAATATATGGCACCAATTAAACTTCCTGCAATAGTCTTCCATCGAAAATTTTATCATCCTGTTACCTCTTTCATTTTCAATTTAAGAAATGATGGGGTTATGTAATTTGCATTAAAATAGCACAAGTCTTTTGAACGAATAGTTTATCCTCTCATGGATTTTTTTATTGTTTGGAATTGATAATATTTGGTATTCTTGAAAATAAGATAACAATATAGAAATAGCAATTATTCAGCATAGAAAATAATTTTTTTGTGAATATTTATTTTCAATGTTTTAAAAGTGATATTTTCTGTTTTTAATTTAATATTCAAAAAGTTATATTGTATATCATTTTTCCTTTTATATTATACCTTACTTTGGAAATCCAATTCTATAAAATACAAAAGAGGAGAGAAACAAGAATGATACAAAAAAATTATAATAAAAAGCTCAACCCTATGTTACTTTTTTTAAAAAAAATTATTATTCTCGAAACTACTCATAAGATTATAAGTAGGTGTTTGGCCATAGAAATCAAATATTTTTACTTTATTTGAAATTTTTGAAGTTTGACTTGAAGATAGAGTTGTGTTTTGTTATAGTTTTTGCAAATAATATTCGATTGTTTGAAGATACTAAAAGTGAAAACATAGTTTTAGGTATTCTTCAAATACAAATTTCAACATGTATTTAAAATTTTCAAGCCAAACTCTAATTTCTAAATAAGTAAAAATAATAATAATACTTATGACCAAACACGTTAAAAATATTGCAGTAATACATAAACAATTAAATATTATGTTGGATTTTTATGCAGTATCTTGTATGAAATATAAAATATTTATTTTAAATTCATTTTATCTAAGAAATTGAATTGCTTAATGGGATAATATCATTCTGCAGGTGATATCAGATATCATTCAATTTTGAAAAATGACAAAACAAGGTAACGTCAATCGGCCGGAGGATATAAGAAAAGAGAAATCAAATTTGAGACTATAATTATATCAAAGAACGACCGATGGAAATATGATTGATGTATTGGTTTATAGAGATAAATTGATCACGATAGTAAAAATAGATATTTTTCATATAAAACTTATAAAATTTATTATGTAATTATATTTTAATAACCGCGCAAAGTGCCGACATATTCAATAATTCTATGTCATATTCACGTCAATTTTGTAACAAGTCATATCAAAGATAATCTTAATTAAATAATTCAAAGTAGTCATATATTGCGTCTTCATTTATGTGATATCGTTTAAATTGATTCAAATTTCTTAATTTTGATGTTCGAATATTAAAATATTAATATTTTAAAATAAAATTTATATATTAAAATTAGATAAAATATATTGTAAGTTTATAATAATTAATAATTAAATATTTAAAATATATAAAAAATTATAATAAATAAAATTCATAGGGCTATCGTAATTATGAATATATATATATCTTCATAATTATTTTGATTTTCTATGCTTAGATTGATAGTTTTTTAGAAATAATTTCTCTATCTACACAAAATCGATAAATATAAAATTGATATTAGATTCACATACTTTCTATTTTTCACACACCCCATTTGTAAAATTAAACTGTGTAAGTTATTGCTAATATTCTTTCATTGAAAGACAAAAAGAGACGTTATCTCATACTTAGGGATGGCAATTGGGCGGGGCGGGTGCGGGTACCCCCTCCCCGCACTGCACTCCGCCAAAAAAATTATACTCACCTACTGCCACCCGTGGCGGGTACAATTTTCAACATCCATACCCGCCTAGGCGGGTATATTCCTATACCCGCCACCTACCCGCCACCTACCTACCCGTCCGCCTACCCGCCACCTACCCGCCCGCCTACCCGTCCGCCTACCCGCCACCCATTTTTTTCACCACTTCCCCATTGCACAACAAAGAATCAAGAAAATAAAATTTTTAAGAAACCCAAAAAATTATCCATCCAAATAACTATATATTACAAATGTAGACAAAACTCAGATATTATTTTAGCTATATAAGCTAGGCGGGTAGGCGGGCGGGTAGGCGGGCGGGCGGGCGGGTAGGCGGGTAGGCGGGCGGGTAGGCGGATATGACTGCAAATCCACCACCTACCCGCCTACCCGTGACGGGTACATTTTCAATATCCATACCCGCCTACTACCCGCCAAAGTTATACCCATACCCGCCCCAATTAGAGCGGGTGCGATGCGAAATCCGCAAAATTATACCCACCTGACATCCCTACTCATACTACTCTTTAATCATTTAAACATTCGAAATATCGGTGACATAAAAAACAAAACCGCCCCAGATTGAATGAATTCTTACACAAGCAGCCATATTACGTGTCAACTTTTAGTTCTTCTTTGATTGCCACCTTTCACTTCCAAAATATTTAAAATATCACAATTATGTTACCAAATTTTTTAGGTAACCCAGAAAAAGTAAAGACAAATCAGCTGCTTTCTTAATTACTAGCTTGTTAGTTGTTACGTCTTTATTTTGCTTTATACGTTTTCTGTCAGCACTAAAAACAGGAAAAAAGTTGGATTTATTTTTTAAATAATAAATGTCAACTCCTAAAATATGACGTACGAGAAAAACATTATCACTTTGCCTGAATTCCGACTATTATCTTGGGGAAAAAAAGTTTAGAATGTACCGTGAAATATTTGACTAATCGTATATTTATCCTCTGTTTATTTATCGGTTAACAAAAATTATTACCATTATCTTTAGTCTCAAATGCTTCTTCCTTTAAAGGTTGTTTAATTTTGTTCCGATAATTCTCAGTAATTACGTATAAATAGTTAATAATTTGAAGCATATGCTCCTTAAAATTGAAAAAACATTCAATATATACCTACACAATTGGAAAAGGTTTAAATATATTCTATTTGTCTTCCATTATATCAGTCAAATCAGATTATTCATATTATTCATATTCGTCAGCTACTAAGAAGATAAAATACCCCCTGCCAAAATATTTTTTAATTTCAAAATACAAATTTAAAATCTATATTGAAAATGGAGAAACTCTAACTATCCAATTACATTCTTTGACTATACTTCCAATCTTTTCTTAACGCTATTATAACAAGTTGAGAGTTTTTTATTTTAAAAATAAATGGAACTATAGTATCTATTTTAATAGTTAGCACAAAGAAATGACTCTTTGTACTCTTTCGGATTTTGTTTTAGCCATACATATTTCGAGAGCTTAGAACAGTTCAAATTAAAATAAAATAAATTATTAAGGTTAAGAAATATTTTTTAACGATCGAAAGACAAATCATACATACCAAAAATAGTATGTTTAGATGAAACCATCTCTTATGAGTTATATTTTACTGATATTTTGTTACAAGAGTCATGCAACAACAAAACAAAAATCAATAAATGTGTTATAAATTGGGCCTTTTCTATTTACAAGTCTATGTGAATGGGCTGTTGTTTCTCTAAATTGGGCCATAAGTCCATAACCAACGTAAAAGCCTGCCGAATAAGTGTTGCTCCAATGGTTAAGATTGATATACCATCCCTCGAGTCAGGCTTAAATACTTTTAAAATGAAAATCAAGTGAGATAAGCAATACTCCTACTAATGATTTTGTCTATAAGTTTAAGCAAATGTGTGAACTTTGTATTTATGATTCTCTAGTGATATTCATGACTCTTTAATCATTTGTTCGATTAAAGATTGTATTTTATTTTGTCTAAGAGAAAAGGAAAATAAAAAATCCATTTAATATATACGAGCGTAGAGACAAACAAAAATTACCATAACAATAAGTTTCTAGTGAAAAATGTTAAAATATGTATACACCAAGTACCCAAAATGAGTAAGGAGTTGCTGAAAACGAATAAGTTACTATTTAAATTTTTATCAATTGTTATATCTGTTTACCGTAAAACGGTGCAGTTGAATTTGTATACATGGTTAAGGACACGTGGATCTCAAGTGACACGTTAGATAGAATTTTAGATGAATTATACTCAAGATATATAATAATAATAATAATAATAAGATAAAGTAGGCAATAATTAGTCTGAGCATTGTGATAGGTTCTGAGCAAAAGTGGCAATGACTTGTATGAAAACACATAAATCAAGAGAATAATAATGAGTGTTTTGTAATAGCTCGAATCTAATGGGTTACAATGGAATGAAGTGTCCTATTTATATATGAGCTACACGGGTACACAACCCACGAAATATGCCCTCATAAATACAGATGAATAAATGTTGTAATAATTGGACAATCAATCTCTCAATAAAATGTTATTAAAAGCAGTTGGAAGTTGTATGACCGACTTTAGTAACGGTCGTCTGTTACGATGCAAATGGCTCTTAACCTTCTTTATTATCGGTACCGGCCTTGCTTGTGTCGCTCCCGTTACCATACATACTAAAGCAGTAGCGCTATAATCTGACGTGGGTCTAACTCAGCTCCATGCTCCACGTGTCACACCATAATTCATACAGTTGTCTTATACGAGACTTTTCCTATACAAATAATTTCCACACTTTCCGGTCGTGACTCTTGTGCAATCGGGAAGTGAATTTGAACTACCGGCCTGCAAGTTCCTCATACTTTGGTGGGAAAATTTGAAGAGCAATAAATGCAAGTCATTTCAAGCGTCATATCTAATCAATGCTACTGAAATGACGGTAATGTCCAATCGCCTGAACGTCATGAACCGTGATAATGATGATACGAGTCTTTTCATCTTTTAGACGCTATATTATTTTACCACAAATAGGAGGTCAAATCTCTCACATAAGGCAACCACACTATATGCAAGTTTCTTTTCATGGCCCCATGGTGGGCGCCAAATTGTTTACCTGTAAAACAATGCAGTTGAATTTATATACGTGGTCAAGGACATGTGGATATCAAGTGACACATTAGATAGGAATTCTAGATGAATTATACTTGAAACAAATAATAATAAGATAAAGTAAGCAATAATTAGTCTGAGCCTCGTGATAGCTTCTGAGCAAAAGTGACAATGACTTGTATGAAAACATAGAAATCAAGAGAATAACGATGAGTGTTTTGTAATAGCTCGAATCTGATGGATTACAATGGAATGAAGTGTCCTGTTTATACACGAGCTACACGAGTACACATCCCACGAAATATGCCCTCATAAATATAAGAGAATGAATGTTGTAATAATTGGATAATCTATCTCTCAATAAATGACATTAAAAGGTTGTTGGAAGTCGTATGACCGGCTTTATTAACGATTGCCCGTTACAATGCAAATGACTCTTAGCCTTCTTTATTATCTGTACCAACCTTGTTTGTGTCGCTCCCAGTACCATGCATACCAAATCAGTAGCGCTATAATCTGACGTGGGTCAGACTCAGCTCCATGCTCCACGTGTCACATCATAATTTATACAACTATCTTATACAGATTTTGTCCTATATAATATGATTCTCTAATGTTTCTAAGGATCAACATTTTGAAATTAACCATGTCCAATTCGGGCTATAACTGCCACCTACCTAATGTTATCGCCTTGGAAATTTTCTATTTAAAAGATAAAATAAGGAATTTGACTTAGAGTCAAGATACGCTCAAAACTTTACCAACTGATTGAAAAATATAGAGTTTCTTTTAAGTCTTTTAAGATAAATAATTTATTAGTATTAGTGAGGGAAAATATATAAATTTGTCTTTGAATTTTGTGAAATTATTCGTAATTACATTTTATTAATAAGCGGGGTCAAATATATGGCTATTATTACAAGACTGGTCCAAATATTCCTATTTATTTATGAGGGAAGTGTTCTAACACATAAGACTTTTTTTTATAAGAAGGTACAATCAAATGTGCTCTTGAACTATGTAAAACGGTGTAAAATATTTAAACGAACAAATAAAGGTGTCTATAAGATTATTAAACTATCCGGCCTTCTTTTTTGGTAAGTTAGCATTTTATTACCAAAAGTGAGAATTACAACTATTCGGCCTAATGTTAATCATATTATTATGAGTTGGCTTAATGAATATGCGATCCCTTAAATTTGCTCAATTTTTTTCATTTTAGCACCTTAATTAAATATTATTCTTATTTGAAGTCTAATAAAGACAATACGATTGACATGACATAAATCGAGAGTTTCATTTTTTTTAGTCTTGCGCGTGAATGTCAAACGCATCCTACATGAAAAATTCTACTCCCTCCGTCCCATTTTAAATATCTTACTTTTTTTTATATGTCCCAAAAAGAGTGTATCTTTTTATATTTAGTAAGTTTGACAATTCAAACACCCTACCTGACAAATTTATAACCACATGATTCAAATAATTTTTTGCTACTTTACACATCTTTAATTTAAGACCACAAGATTAAAAATATACCTTTATTTCATAAACTTTGTGCCAAATCAAACTAAGACCCTTAAATTGTGACGGAGTAAGTACCAATTAAAACAACCCACTCATTTTAGTTATACACATCATATGGGAAGTTGTCTAAAAAAAGAGTGAGTTATTTTAATTTGCAGAATTTTCATGTAAGATGCGCTTGACCTTCACGCGTAAGACTAAAAAAATGAAACTCTCAATTTATGACATGTCCCGTAACATTAATATTTAGAAGAGTCTCTAGAATGTTGTATTGTAATATCTTTGATATTTATACTTAGGAAATGTCTAGAAATTCTAGACACTTAGATATTTGTAGAAGATGATATAATTATCTATATATTTTTGTATCTAGAATAATATCTAGATATTCTAGGGTAGTGGTAGAAGATAAAGATAGATAGATTTTTCTAATGGATGTATCTAGAAGAGTTTCTAGAACCACCCCTACACAAGTATAAATAGGGATGACCTTAGTCATTTGTAACGAACCCCAATTGTAAGTTTAAGTGGAGTGAGTAGGAAGTTCTCAAGAAGTGAGAACAAGTAAGAACTTGGTGTATATTGTGGTCAAGTTATAGTGTTCAAGTCTTGGTGTAATTACTTTTATGTAGTTACGTTTTTCACGTGTTGTGTTGTTTAACAAGTGGTATCAGAGCCAGATCGGTTCATACCAAAGAGTCGTTTGTTGAGTTTCTTAGAGTGTTCGTGTGTGATTTAGTATTACAGAGCTTGTTGTGGAAATCAAGCTTTCTTGGTAAAAATAGAATTTTAGCCAAGACACGATATGTGACCTTCAAGTGGTCGGTGGAATCAAGAAACTTAACAATCAGAATTACAGCACGTGGTCGATGCACATGGAGGCATATCTCTAAGGCCAAGACTTGTGAGTGATCGTTGGTGGAAATGAGGTCACACAACCAGAAGACGCAGCAGCTCTGAAGAAATGGAAGATTAGAGCTGGCAAAGCCATGTTTGCGATTCGGACCACAATTGAAGATGAAATGTTGGAGCACATCAGGCCGGCTAAGACACCGAAGGAAGCTTGGGATACTTTCGCAACATTGTTCACCAAGAAGAATGATACGAGACTGCGGCTTTTGGAGAACGAGCTTCTCTCTATTAGACAACGACATGACGATAAACCAATACTTTACCAAGGTAAAATCTATTTGTCGCGAAATTTCTGCATTAGACTCTGCTGCTAGCATGTTAGACGTTAGAATTAGAAGTATTATTATTCATGGATTAAGGCCAGAATATAGAAATTTTATTGCCGCAATACAAGGTTGGCCGCCTTCTCTTGTTGAATTAGAAAACTTGCTAACTGACCAAGAAGCGTTGGCTAAGCAAATATCTGGAGTCTCATTAAAAAGTGATGAAGAAGCACTCTATAGCGGTGATAAGAAAGGTCGATCTCGACCAAATGCTAGTAGAAATTCTAGAAAACATGATGACAATGATAATCATCATGGAAAATCCCAAACAGGGGGAGCTCAAAAGAAAGACAATCGGGGTGGCCAGTCAATGAATAATAATAAGTTTGATGGAAAATGCTATAACTGTGGGAAGAAGGGTCACATGGCTAAAAGTTGTTGGTTCAAGAAGAACACTGCAGAAAGCAATGCAGCCACGTCAAATGCAGGAAAGACAAGCGATGAAGAGTGGGACGTTGAAGGAAGACAAATTAGCTCTGATAGTTACCGTTCCTAGAACGATCAACTACAACAGTGATTGGATAGTCGACTCTGGCTGCTCAAATCATATGACAGGAGATAAAGAGAAGCAATCAGCCATGCCAGGTCCAGTCATCGTAGAACTCGAAGCCGAGAAGAAGCTTCAGGAAGATGAACCCATAGTTGAGGACGTTAAAGAAGAAGATAACCACGATGATGACGTCGACGATTCTGACGATGACGAGGATGACGGCGCCTAATGTGGTAATTCTAAGCAAAGCAAAAGTGAGGAAGAAAATACCAATGACGAGGCAACACATAATCCGTGGCAAACAAACGTGCATCAAAGAGTAGAAGACCGTCAACCAGAAGGAGTAAGCCTACATCCTCGGAGATCGATAATAGTTCGAAAGCCAAATCCCAAGTACGCCAATGCTGCTATAGCTGAAGAAGAAAAGTTTAGAGAACCAGAGACATATTAAGAGGCGTCCCAGAACATCAAGTGGTTTGAAGCTATGAAAGAGGAGCTAAGAGAAATGGGGAGTGGGGGAACTCAACAACATAAATTTTGGCAAGGAGATGTTTCACGTGGTTCGAAAAGGCCAAGAGGAAATATTGGCATGCCAGTCCGTTATAAAGATGCAAATTTTGTCAATACGCATTCATGTTTTCGAGCATGTCCAATTACTGGCGGAAGACCTTCATCATTTGAAGAATCAAGAGGAGTCGGGAAAATATTGTTGAGATCTTCACCAAGGCACACTCAAAAGCTTCGTCTAAGTTCTTCGGCGGCAAGTTTGGGATTGCTTCCAAAAAAATTGCTTTAAGGGGGAGTGTGAAAAATTAAAGTTAATATTTTGGAAGAATAAATATCATAGATATTTAGAAGAGTCTCTAGAATGTTGTATTGTAATATCTTTGATATTTATACTTAGAAAATGTCTAGAATTTTGTAGAAGATGATAGAATTATCTAGATATTTTTTTATCTAGAATAATATCTAGATATTCTAAAATAGTGATAGAAGATAAAGATAGGTAGATTTTTCTAATGAATGTATATAGAAGAATTTCTAGAACCATCCCTACACAAGTATAAATAGGAATGACCTTAGTCATTTGTAACGAACCCCAATTGTAAGCTTAAGTGGAGTGAGTAAGAAGTTCTCCAGAAGTGAGAACAACTAAAAACTTGGTGTATATTATGGTCAAGTTATAATGTTCAAGTCTTGGTGTAATTATTTTTATAATAATAAATTAGTTACGTTTTTTCGCATGTTGTGGTGTGTAACACCCCCTTCGTTTGATTTGACCATCTGTAAAACGCCAAGCTTATTAACTTCCGTAACCTTCTAATTAGTTACGTATATCATTATGTATACTCATTCTTCAATAATGGTGCTTTCTATTTTTCAATCGGGTCAATAATTAAACCCGTTACAAACCAAATTATCATATCCCCATATTCTCTCAATCACATCTCTCACATAATCTTAACCATGAGCGAATCTCGAAAACACCAGGTAATCATCATCATTATTGTTGTTAATTGTTATCTTATTTGGTGAATTTGATCAAATTGATAGTTTTTTTTTTGCATAATTTTGAGTTCGAGTTTTGAGAATTTGATTGATTTTGTTTTGTTTTGATTAGGTTTCATTACGAGGCGCTAGTGCGAAGGAGGTATCGAGAGATGTGCTTTTGGAGAAAATTTCTCAGGAGAGAGCGTTGAGGAATTTTACTCGGCGAGCTACTGCTGCCGCACGCTTAATTCAGGTCAGTAATTCGAGTTTATTAGCTTAAGTAGATTATTTCTTTTGAAAAATAGGAAGATTACATAGTTATGATCAGTTTACACTGTTTGATTGAGTAGTATGGCTTTATTTTGCAATAATGTATAGAGTTAAGGGTCAAAAACACACATCAACTATCAATTGTTCACGTTTACTACCTCAACTATCAGGTAGGAAAAATGAACAATTGATAGTTGAGGTGTGATTTGCTAACTAGTTGGTGATAGTTTAGGTAGGAAACTCAAACAAATGTGATACTTGAGGTGTGTTTTTGACCCTTATCTCTAATGTATATTGAATGTGTTATTTTGGTAGATATTTTCCGTGCTTGTAAAGTGCGAACGATACGTTTAAAAACTTGGAGAAATGTCTAATTCAGGACAGTGATTCGAGTTTATTAGCTTAAAAATAAGAAGATTTTGTTATTTTGTCTGCGTATATGAGTTATGATCGGTATACACTGCTTGATTGTTTAGTATCACTTTCATTTACGATACTGTATATTGAATGTGTTACTTTAGTAGAATTTTTATGTGCTTGTAAAATGCTAACGACACGTTTGATGATCATATAATTATGTGCTAAAGTTAGTGGCTTTTTATTACCACAATAGTTAAATTACTGTATTTTCTTAATTCAGGTTAGTAATTTGGGTTTATTAGCTTCAAAATAAGAAGTTTTTTTTTCTGCGTACATGAGTTATGATCAGTATACACTGTGTGATTGTGTAGTATGACTTCATTTGTGATACTGTATATTGAATGTGTTAATTCAGGTCAGTAATTCGGCTTTATTAGCTTAAAAATTAGAAGATTTATTATTTTGTCGTTGTATATGAGTTATGATCGGTATACACTGCTTCATTGTGTAGTATGACTTCATTCTGCGATACTATATATTGAATGTCTTATTTTAGTAGAAATTTTCAATACTTGTGAAGTGCTAAGGACACGTTTAAAAACTTGGAGATGATCATATAATTATGAGCTAAGTTAGTGGCTTTTCATTGTCACAATAGTAAAATTACTGTATTTTCTTAATTCAGGTCAGTAACTCGGATTTATTAGCGTAAAAAATAAGAAGATTTTATTATTTTGTCCGCGTACACGAGTTATGATCGGCATACACTGCTTGATTGTGTAGTATGACTTCATTTTGCGATACTGTAAATTCAATGTGTTAGTTTAGTAGAAATTTTCAGGGCTTGTAAGGTGCTAAAGTCACAAAACTTGGAGATGATCATATAATTTATGTGCTAAAGTTAGTGGCTTTTCATTGTCACAATAGTTAAATTACTGTCTGCGTACATGAGTTATGATCGGTATACACTGCTTGATTGTGTAGTATGACCTTCATTTACGATATACTGTATATTGAACGTGTTATTTTAGTAGAAATTTTCCGTGCTTGTAAAGTGCTAACGACACATTTGAAAACTTGGAGGTGATAGTAATATAATTATGAGCTAAAGTTAGTGGCTTTTCATTGTCACAATAGTTAAATTACTGTCTGCGTACATGAGTTATGATTGGTATAGACTGCTTGATTGTGTAGTATGACTTTCATTTACAATATACTGTATATTGAATGTGTTATTTTAGTAGAAATTTTCCGTGCTTTTAAAGTGCTAACAACACGTTTGATGTCTTGGAGATCATCATATTATTTTAGTGTTTGAGCGTTACTCTCTTTGAACTAATAACAAGCAAAGGAGATATTATGCCCTAAATTTGATGTCTACCTTTTTGTCCTTTTTGTGAATTCACCTATATGAAAGAAAAGAAAAGGAAAAGGTTCATTTTGATGAGGTGTATATTTTTTCCTAAATGGTTAATGTACCTCAGTATTGATAACAATCAAAACCAGATAATTGGGGGTTGAAAACTCGGGGAATCCAAGTCAATAATCGGGAGAAGGAGACAACGCTATCTTTTTTGATTTAGCATTTGATGATTGATACATATGTATTTAGCTATTTGGATGTACTTCAAAAGTAAAATTAAAACTTGAATAATATGCTATCATGATGGACTAGAAAGAACAAATAGAATGCTAAGAATCTGTAATCTCTTTCTCATTGCAAACATGATAACTTTTTTTGTGTCTCTGTGGTTTGAAGGTTTATCATTCGTTGATATGCATACACATTGCAAATTTTATTTGTTGAGTTCACTTTTGTGTAATACAGTGATGCTTCCTTTCATTATGATCCCTTTTTTTTGAAGTTTCCATTATAAACCAGTAACAGGGTGAAAGCCTTATAAGAAAGCAATGTTATATATTGAAATAAGACATTTTATGATCTCATCTTTAAGTGTGATTGCCAATTATGAATGCGGCTGCTTAAAATATGTGCAGAGAGCTTGGCAGCGTTATAATGTTAAAAAATGTATAGCTCTGGAGCTTCAGCAGCAGTGGGAATCATTGATAAATAGGCATCTTGCTCCTCTAAAAAGATCGTCTATATCCAGCCAAGTCCTGAGGCCTTTTCTTTTCTTTACTACATTCTTGTTGGCGCGATATCCAAGAATTCAACCCAGAGAAAAAGATTGCATCAGGAGTTGCTTTGGAGTTATTTTGGAGAGCATAAACTCAACCGGTATGCTAATCTTATATTCTTCAAGCCTTTAAGTTTTTTCGCAAATTTTATAGTCATTATTGTCTTACTATAACAATTATGTTTTGCAAGTCTTGGTAAGAAAAGTATCCCATGTCTCCACATCTCATTCTACATTATATGAATTCATAGGAAATATGGTTATAGAATAACTCTTCTTTGTTAGAATGATGTCCGTATTTCTAAGCTTCACCAGGCAAGTGCTTTTATCTAGTCCTTTTGAATTTTGGAAAAAATTATATTCATTGAATTGGTGGATGTTCTGCTCTCAGCTGCATTGGGTTATTCGTGAAATAGAAAAAAAGAATCATCTTCTTCTAGAAGCATCAAATGATAAAGAACCTTATCACAGACAACATCAAACAATAAATACTGTATCTGATTACTTTGTAATGATGTTGAGAGCCTCTTTATGGATTATGATCATCAGGATGTCAAATTGTTTGCAGTACACACTCAATAATTCGATGGCTGGTTATGGGATAATGATACACTTACAAAGAGTTGCTCACTTGAGTACTATAAAAGGATGAAAGAAAACAATTCGTTTCCCAAATTTGAAACCATAAGCACAAATATCAGCTATAAATCCTTGCTCCTTGTTACCAATCAAAAAAAAATAAAAAATCCTGGCCCCTTGCATGATCTGCATTTTATGTTTTGCTATTTGTCAGTTAAGTTGATTATATTATAGCATACGTTGACTTTCTATGTCTATTTCTTTCTTTTTTAGATCCCGATGAAAACTTTTGCTCAATGGCTACTGGAACCGTGGAAGAGAGAAAAGTTTGGAATTATCAAGGAAAGAAGTTGATTACCATTTGCTTGTTTATTTTAACAGAATATGATAATTCTTGTCACAAGAGTAACGATGTTTTACTTGCATCGTCTGCAATGCGCTTGGCAGTAATTCTGACCGATGTGAAAGGTTGGAAGTGCATCAACGATACCAATATACAGGGTGCATTAATGGCAGTTAGGGAATTAGTTCAGTTCATGGGAAGTATTAGAAGTGGACTATACAATTCCGTAAGGAGGTACATTTGTAAACTTGAAGCTCCTAGTTCCTTTCAGGTGACTGTGTCTTCTCAGACAGATGAACAGTTATTGATAACTGCAAGTGCGATTACTTTAGCACTACGGCCATTTCATGTCGCGAACTTAGTTGCGGATAATAAAAATATCTTACTAGAAATGCAGAGTGCTGCTGAGCAATACTGTATTTGTCTACTTACAATACCTTGGTTTGCTCAACGGTTACCAGTGGTGTTGATTCTGCCTTTGAAACACAAGTCTGTGTTAACACCTTGCTTGAGGATCCTATTGGTAAGTTTGTCTTAGTAAAGAGACTAATTTATGTTTTACTGTTGCAACAAATTATGAGTGTATATATGCTTGTAGTTACATAATTTTAAGGCAATATGCGTCTACAGGATGGGACTTTATTATTGTCAGCTTTGGGCTAGAAAAATATATACGACAACCACAAGAATAAGTCGACTAGATCCACTTCATTGTAAAAATATGGAAATGCTTTTCTCCTGAAAAAATTATGCTAAGGGTGAGATTTAATTTGCTTTCTTTGGCCTTCGAATTTTTTTTCTGAATTTAACTGATAATTTTATTTTTGAATTTTGGGATAGTACTTGGCTCCATTTTCAACTTAATACACCTAAATTATGAGGTGTTTGTTTTACCCCTTGAACTTCCTTTTTTCTGTGTCTATTGCCACCCTGGAACAGATCTAGGAGAAGTGATAGTAACACTCTAACCACATGGATTTCTTAAACAAATGGCATCTTTTAAAAATGAAATGATTTTTTCTTTTAAAACTTGCAGCATTTTACTGATAAATAGTTTGTTTAACTCACGCAATTTATGGATTCATTTTTTCCCATCAGATCTGTGAAAAACTTCAATGCGATTCTATTTCATTTGGGTCAGATCCAACATTCTAAACCAAAAAAAAAAACAAAAAAACAAATAACTGGGAAAAGTAAACAAGAAAAAGCAAGAGAAAAACACACATTTGGAACAAATGTTGTTGTATATAACCATGTGACGTTTAGTTGTTGGGAAAAAAAGCCAATGTGGCTTCTTTTTATTATTTCTTTGCTCTCATGCAACACACAAGAGTTGGAACCACTCTGTGCCACTTGGCACTTCAAGGTGGTAATAGATAGGTAAAAAGGAAGTTCAGTGGTTAATATAAACACATAGTTAGCCAAATTTAGGAGGTTTTTATGTATTACAACGACAAAATACCCAGTGTAATTCCACAAGTGGGGTCGGGGGAGGGTAGTGTGTACGCAGACCTTAGTCCTACCTTGGGAGGTAGAGAGGCTGTTTCCGATAGACCCTCGGATCAAGAAAAAGCATTTAGCAGTTCGGGAAAAGAAATAATAAGAGGCTTTTATGTATTATTCCTTGAATTTATGATGGCTCACATCAGCTTTATGATTTTCTTCATTGCTTGTGGTGAGTGATTCATTGTTACTTTCTTTTCACCATGTTCTACGAGAAGCATTGATCAGTTGGACCATTGGGTGATTTCTAAAAGCTTGGCTCTTCATGCTCATAGTATGATGGATAACAAATATAGATGGTGGTCCCCCCCCCCCCCCCCTCCCAAAAAAAAAAGAAAAAGTAAACCCATTACCATATGCTTGTCAAATAGATATTTGAAGTCTCAACTGATATGGTTCTATCGACAAGGGTGATCTGTGGGAGTATGTGATTGAAGCTAGATATGGAATGAATTGACAATGGTGCAGTAATATAGTCATAGCTTCCTATGGAGTTGCAATCTTGAATCAAATCAGAAATGTGTGGTTAAGAATTTGAAGAGATGGTGAGATTATAGGTGGAAAATGGCCGAATAACAAGGCTGTGGTGGGACGGATGGCTAGAAAATGAGAGTCCAATTTGCGAATTTGTACAATCTTGCCTGTGACAAAGATTGTACTATTGCAGAGGATTTAAAAAGGAACTGGAATTGAATATTTTATTAGAAGAAATGGTCAAGACAAAAAAACTGGATAGTATTAGTTTTCTGCCCGTTAAATAAGAGGGAGCGGTGCCAGTGGACCATTACCCTGACTCATTCAGTGGTTTATCAAGAATGATGAGCTTTTTTCAGTGAAGTCATGCTATGACTAGCTGCTACAGAAAGATTCTGCAGAGCTATCTCAGTGGCCATGGAAGATGATTTGGAGGCTCAGAGAACCTCCGTAGGTGGATTCTTTTGGATGTGTAGCACATGAATCATACTTAACACTTAATAACCTAGTAAAAAGGGGTTCCACTTATGCAAACAGATGCTAACCACCATCCTATCATCTGCTGCAAAAGTGGAACCCCTCTTCAGTAGGTTGTCACATGCTTCGTGCAGTGCTATCCCCCCAATAAGAGATTCCACTTATGCAGCAGATGTTACTGCTGCAAAAAATGTTCTGAATCTGTGAACACATACTCTTGGATGGTAAATATATATGACAGATACCGTGCATGTTTGTAAACTTATTTTGTGGGATTATGGGCAAAGTTTGACAATCTATAAGCTGCAGTAAACCGTTGCCAGAGACGAAGGATAAATAATAACCAAAGCAATATATGGAGAATTATCCCTTACCGTCAATTTGGACAATTTGGATGGGAAGGAACCATAGATGTTTTGACAGAGCCTTATCTTGTATTTTGTTCTGCTTAAATGCTTGCATCATTTTAAAAAAAAATGGTAAACAGTTTATATTTATATCGAAAGGATACTTACACAAGCTGTGTTTGTATCCAGATCACAAAAGGGATGACAAAAGGAAGATCTAAAAGCTTGCTAAATGTAATCTAGGACATCAAAGATAGATTCTATGTTTTCTAGACATTGTTGTTTACACCAAAAATAGTAGAGCACTAAACAGTTCATCTTTATCTTTTGGATAGAGCTTGCATCATGTTTTTTTGTAGTGTAGTATAAATGCTGTAAATAGTTTTGATATTGTACTGAAAGTTATAGGCCCCTTACATATTTTTGTTACTTTGTTCTTAAAAAAAAGTTATAGACCCCTTACATACTTAAAGGAGTGAATCGCAAATGATTTTGTACACTTTTAGTAATCCTTGATGCTGTAGTTTGTTGACAGAACTTTATCTTATATAAAAGCTGGACATTTGACTGTAATTTCTCTTAAATTGCTGAGGCAGCCTGCATTAACACTTACCAATTTCATTTTGGTGATCATCTCTATATCAACATTTAGTTTGTGCAAATTACTATATTGATACCTTTCCAGAGTTGAATTAGCATCCGTATATTACCTTATTTCTAGTGCAATTATGGAGATAGTATACGAAGGGACTGATCAAACTGTGACAGGTGATGGCAGATGTCAAAGGAGCAAATTCTAAAGGATATGTCAAATATGGATCAGATGATGAGTTCTTCTCACAACAGGGTGATGCCACCAGTTGGTTGGGCTCTTGGAAATTTTATATACCTTGCTACAGGCAGTGAAAGCAATATCTTAGATTCTGGAAAGTTAGTGTCTGGTTTAGACCGTCAATCCTATGTCCGTGTAGTGATTACTCTGGCAGAGGAATTATTGGCTCAGATTGAAAGGGCTGGATGGGTGAGAAAGGAGAATCAAGAAGTTCAAGGTGACGGAAATTCTGTTGAAGCCGTGAAAACTTTTGGATCCTTGAAGATGTCGTATATGGACCTTTTTAAGCCTGTTTGCCTGCAGAGGCATCTGACGGAACTTTTAGTGTTGGAGAAAGATGGTCTCATTCAGAGAGCTGAAAGTCTACCTTCATGCAGAGCAGAGTCTTCTGGGAGCTGTGAATTGCTTGATGTTGCTTACTACTATTCATGGATGCTCAGAATATTTTCTATTTTGAATCCGGTGCTAGGGGCAATGCCAGTTCTCAACATGCTATCTTTTACTCCTGTGTTTCTGTCTAACCTGTGGGGAACCCTCGAAGAATCACTTTTTCCAGGAAAGAATCTTGTTGGTAAGGGCAAATATTTGAGTGAAAGTACAATTTCTGAAAACAAAATTCTTGAAGTCTCTGAGAGAAAGCAAAAGCATTCTTCTAAAGATATAGGCAGCAAATGGGCTAGCGTATTTCAAAAGAGAACTGGGAAATCACAAAGTGAGTTCAAAAGTGTGGATCTGCCTGATGGAAAATCAAATACAGTGCACATTAACGAGCATTATTCTGATATGTGGGACATTGAACTGCTAAGGCAGGGTCCTGATGGCATATCAAAAGATTTGTCTTGTCTTCTATATCTCTTTTGTGCTAGTTATTCACACCTGTTGTTAGTTCTTGATGACCAGGAGTTCTATGAGAAACAGGTCAGATTTCTTTTTCACTTCAAGATTTCATGCATTATTTGATTTCCCAATGTCATTAGAATGATATTAATATGTCCTGAAAGTAAGAGTTGCGTGAATGTAGGTTCCCTTTACATTGGACCAGCAGCAGAAAATTGTGTCGGTGCTAAATACATTGGTTTATAATACAATGTCACACAATATTGGTCCTAAAAGTAGACCTCTGACAGATTCTGCTATCAAATGTCTTCATTTATTGTATGAAAGGGATTGCAGGCACCAATTTTGCCCTCCTACTTTGTGGCTTTCACCAGGTAGAAATAATCGGCCGCCCATTGCTGTAGCTGCTAGGAGTCATGAAGTTTTATCAGCTACTTCTAACGGTGATGATGCCTCAACCTCTCTGAGCATGGGCTCCATCATTACTGTTATCCCACACATCTTCCCATTTGAAGAAAGGTAGTTTTGACATGAAAAACTCATCATACATTGTAACAATTCATAATTGATTTACCTTTAAGATTATTCTGAGAGTTGTCAACATATAGAGTTTATCCAAATGGTCCTTTCCCGTGCTTGACATCGGCAGATCATGGATTTTGTCTGCGATTCTCTGTGCTTTTCATCTTTGTTTGTTCATATTTTTGTTTTAGTCTTCCTCTTCCACCTTAAGATATATGGTACTCTCCCCGTCCCAATTTTTGTGCTGTTGTTTGACTGGGGAGAGAGTTTAAGAAAGAAATGAAGATGTTTGAAACTTGTGCACTTAAACAAGCCTTAACATTTGAACGTCATCATATGTGCTTAAGGTATTTTTTTGAAGCCCCTGCTGCAGTGAGGAAGCTAATGACACCAACAACACCAAATTTGATTTGTGACAGTAGTATTTCTCAGTGCTGACTCTTATTGCCTTAAACACCTTGGAGTATAAAATTTCCATCATGAATCAAGGTAGTTTACTCCTGAGTTTTTGGTTGGATTTTTGTGGTCCGACACTTTGTCTAAGATATAAATACATTAACCTCCTTTTTGTGTTGCCAATAAGGACCATTAAGGACTTATGCTCTGTTTTTTAAACATTTCAATGGCATAAATACATATATAACATGGTTGTGTGAATTTTCTGAGTATTTCCGTAATAACTAGGAATTGTACTTATATGTTGGTCCACTGTATATGATGATGTTGCGTGTTGTGGCTCAAACCACCGAGGTTAGTTTCATAAATCCAATTTAATCGTGAAAAGAGTAATTTTCTTTTGATTTCTAGATAAAGAGATGTTGCTATGTTGACTTACATGAATTCAAATGTGTAGTTCTTGCATCAGAGGTATCATTTCGGAATTACACATGCAACTGTTTCTTGCTTTTTAAATCAAAGGTTGCCAGTCGTTTTCTTCCGGTCTAGCAGTGATCTAAATCATTTCTGGTTCTTGGCAGGGTTGAGATGTTCAGAGAATTCATCAACATGGATAAAGTATCAAGAAAAATGGCTGGTGAAGTTGTTGGACCTGGTCCATGTACCGTCGAGATAGTAATTCGTCGTGGTCATATTGTTGAAGATGGATTTCAGCAGTTAAATAACTTAGGATCAAGGTTAAAGTCCAGCATCCATGTCTCTTTTGTGAATGAGTCTGGTCTTCCAGAGGCTGGCCTGGACTATGGTGGGTTATCCAAGGAATTCCTGACGGAAATAGCCAAAGCAGCCTTCTCACCTGAGTGAGTTGCCTGTGCTTTTTTAGTTATCCAGTTAGCCATCTCATTTTTTGCTCTCTGAAATGACTGGAGGTCTTTGTAATTGGTTTTATTTTAAGGTACGGGCTGTTCACACAGACTTTGACCTCAGATAGACATCTAATTCCTAATACAGCTGCAAGATTTTTGGACAATGGAATTCAAATGATTGAGTTTCTGGGGAGAATCGTTGGCAAAGCACTCTATGAAGGAATATTGCTAGATTATTCCTTTTCACATGTTTTTGTGCAAAAGCTGTTGGGCCGCTATAGCTTTCTGGATGAATTATGTACACTTGATCCTGAGTTATACAGGAATCTGATGTATGTTAAGGTAAATGCTTCTAATCAATTCTCGAAAGTTCATTGGTAAGACATATCTAGTAAAAAGTAAAGCAAAAGTGAGTTGTTAATTACTCTTTTGATACTCACTTTGATCTGCTCTAGAAGAGCTGTTGAAACGGTAGGAAACTCAATCTGCCCGAAACCAACATTGATATAAAAACAGATTTTTCTATTTGCATTGAACAGAATGTTCTAAAAACTCTTTAAGCACTTTATCATTGTCAAAAGAAAAGCTCTTTAAGCACTTTATCTCTCCTATATTTAAGCAAATATGGTTCACAAAGATGTTTATACTAATCTATGTTTCTATCCAGACTACTTCTTTCCTAAACAATCTTATTTTTCTTCTGAAATATTTCTTGTGAAAGAGAAAAAAAACACATGTAAATCATCGATGGCATTCACAGGGATTCATTTCCTTTATATGCTGAAAAGTGGCGTGATTGGTCATAGAGGAGATTTAGCTTAGTGCTGAGAATTAAGTAGACTTCAACATTCATTTCCAATTTCTTTTACTTGTACTTTGAAGTGCCTTTTCAGCATTTAAAAGGTTCTTTCTTCCTTTTTGTTAAGTTCTCAAATCAAAGCACCTAGAGATTTTGGGTTCAAGTGGTGTTTCCAGAACACTCGTCGAAGAAGGCATTGGAATTAAGATGTCTGGTGCTCCTGGAACTGTAGTGGGAAGTAAGAGGACTGCAGTCATAGCAAAAGTTACTTGGGTCTCTTATATGATCATTACCAATCAAAGAAGGGGTCTCTTCTAAGATCGTAAAGGCTCCGATAATATATGAAAAAATAAGGATAGAAATGTAGTAGTGATTTGATTAATATGGAATATAGAGACGCCTACTTGTAAGTATACTAGTGATAATTATCTAATGAGGGCAGTAATAAAGTTTCAATCTAACATAACCAACAACCCCAAACTTCTCTTCATATCCATATCCAATTTTGATGGAACTATGCACAAGATTTATATTTTGTTTCGGTCTATGCAGCACTATGATGGTGATGTCAAAGACCTCGCTTTGGATTTTACAGTTACTGAAGAATCATTAGGTAGACACATTGTTATTGAGCTTAAACCTGGCGGCAAGGATATTTCTGTAACAAAAGAGAACATGTTGCAATATGTTCATGCAATGGCAGATTTTAAACTAAATCGGCAGGTATCGATACTTGTGCTCCTACATGAGATGCCAATTTTTCTGGTATTAGTGACTTATTGTTTCAAGCACTCAATTGCAGATACTTCCTTTCTCAAATGCCTTTTATAGAGGATTGACGGACCTTATATCCCCTTCTTGGTTAAAGTTGTTTAATGCAAGTGAATTTAATCAGGTAATTCCCTTTGTGCATATCTTAGCAGAACTTTTTATGTTAAGCTAGACCTAGGAGGTGGTCAGTAGATCAAAATATATGTTACATGGACTCTTCATTTGGCTTAACTTGATCGTGTCAAACAGGTCTGATATGGGTATGAGTGCAGATCCTTCAAAACACAAATAAAACCTGCTGAATGAAATCTACTTGTAAGGAATAGTCCTGCAGTTGTATTGGATGCATAACCATGTCTGTGCCAATGTAACAAAGATTGTGATTTCATACCCTGTATTTTATTGTTTCTAGCAAAATGGAGGTGGATGCCTCTCTAGTTCGACTTGTGCTTTATTACAGATGCTTATATACTTGCATGTGTATGTAGTTTCTATGTGTGTGGGCAAAAAAGAGAGAGAGAAGGGGGTAGGGGGATGCTTGCTAATTGTTTGTTTGCATACATATGCACTTGCTCTGTCATCCTACCATCAATCCAAAGAATGTTACTGTATTCCTCATCGGGCATGAGATTCTTTCCATACTAGTTTTGGACCTTCTTATCTCTTTGCTTAGTCGAAACAAGGATTGGCTTGTAAATGCCGAATGTATCGGCAACACCTCTGCAATTTTTGTTTTTTGTTTTTGCTTTATCTTATCTGGTTGACTGGTTCTCTATATTTCTCTAAAATTAAGGAAGTTAAATGTGACATGACACGCAGACAATATAATGAAAGGCATAAAGAAACTGCATAGAATGCATATACTTCTTTGTCGTGTGATAAGTTGAAAGCCACTTGTGTCAAAAAGGCTTTCCTATGTTGGACTGTATACTTCTGTTTCAGCTAATCCCAAAGTATTTATTCAGTTGCTTTCAGGCGGAAATCATGATATTGACATTGATGATTTAAGGAAAAATACACGCTATACTGGAGGTTACACAGAAGGGAGTCGGACAATTAAACTTTTTTGGGAGGTATACATGAATTTCCCCTCTTCTTCTCTTTTTTCTTGTTATGTTAAGAATATCCATCATTGTCTACTTGAGAACATCTCTCAACATTAAGGAACTTGGTCTAAGCAGAAATCTTTTATTGAATTGTGTTTTCTAACCATATGTATGTGTTCGCTAGTGTTGAAGTGGATGGATAAACCGTTAAAGACAACTAAGAATTAATAGCTAATTGTTCTTGTGGTTTAGGTATTTGCGAATTTTGAACCAAAAGAACGGTGTTTGCTGCTTAAGTTTGTGACAAGTTGTTCGCGAGCTCCTTTGCTTGGATTCAAATATCTGCAGCCAACCTTCACCATTCACAAGGTATGCCCCCCCTCTCCTCCAAACCACCCAACACATGAAGATGATAAACAGATAAGAAGGCTTTTATTATCTGATTGTGTGCACTTAAGGTTAAAACTGAGCACTGTATTCTTTTTTCTGGATGGAGAGTAAATAGGATATGCTAATTCAAAACGGTCAACCATGGTGGTGAAAGTATAACAAGTGGGCAAAGTTGTTGAGAGTTAAACTTGCAAAAGAACTCGGAAATAGGAGCGCAGGGAAAGTCTCCGTTGGTAGGTGAACTGATGTGAAACTGGCATCTCATTTATTGGTAAACTGGCTCCCGTGTTTCACTGGATGGAAAATGCAGGAAAGACTATTTTCATTAGTTTTACATCTTCTTTTAACAAATTTCTGCAAAATCCTGGATAAAGAAAGAGGAAGTTGGGGCCACCAACCAGATTTTATCTTCTTCATACAGAGAGATTGGGAATTTGTGTGTAAGTGAACAGGACCCAAGTCTCCTAATAGAGTTCAAACTAACGTGTTAGTGCTGGGATATGAACTTTCTCCTGTAAGCCACTGGCTAATAAGGATAGTGCCACGGAGGTGCAAAATGTGGCTGAGATTCACAGCTTTGGAGAATGTATCATCATATGTAGATGTCTGGAGGAGTTGAGATACATTCAGTATTTCAGTATCTTGTATTCCAAAACAACTTAATAAACACATTTTCAGTAACTAATTAGGAAAGAACATTTTCAGTAACGACATTTATCTGCATGGTGTACTTCGTTCTTGTGCGTGAGTTTGTGGTTGTGGCTCCTCATACATACTCTTTACTGATAATTACAAGCTGTTCTTGCTTCACGTCTTCCCAGAAATCACTCAACACCAGCATTGTTAAAAATCTTACTCTTCTGGCTAGCTGATGTTTGGTTGCAGTTCCTTCTGACCTCTCCTGCTTTCCCCTTCCCTTCTCTATGTTCTAAAGGCCTGTTTTTACCTTGCTCTTTTTCATTCTTAGGGTGAAGAGGGGGGAGATGAACATGAAAACAATGAAATACCAAAAAGTTATGAAAGAAAGGGAAGGGGAAATTAGAGAAAATGCACATACCAAAAATTTAAATGGAATGCCTTGATTACCAATGTTACTAGTAATGAAATTCGTAAATATAGGTTTCATGTGATTTGCCACTATTGGCGACATTTGGGGGACAGGATGTTGATCGGCTCCCTTCAGCTTCTACTTGCTACAACACCCTCAAGGTACAGTCTTAAATTATACTACATTGAGTTTGAGGCATTGAATGGACCATATCCAACTCTTATTTTGTCAAATGGAAAATCAAGCTAGCTTTCAACAGCAGGATCTCTTAGCCTCGAACATATTGCAATAATCTCTGTATTTTGTCTTCTGTCTTTGATAGCTTCCAACATACAAACGCCAGAATACCTTGAGAGCAAAGCTTCTATATGCTATCAATTCCAATGCTGGTTTCGAACTTTCATAGCTGTTGCGCAGGTAAAGTGGTTTCACTCTGTTTGTAAACATGAGAGCTAGCAGAAAATTACCCCCTCCCCCACCGCCAAAAGAAAGAAGATACCAGAAGATTAAATTTCTTTGTTTTTTTTGACTAAAATGGAATACTTAATAACTTACTTTAAATGAGTCTCTGCCGTTTTTATTCTGGGTACGAAATCAAGTAGAGTATTTAGTGCTTAATAGAGCTCATCTCATGGGATGACTCAAAAAGACTTAAATAATACTGTTCTCTCCGTTGACTTTCATGTGACAGTACGTCAAATACCGAAAAACATATTCCCAAGCTGGGAAGGCTGTCAGACGTGTAGTACTTCGCTGTAACTGCTATATGAGATATACTTTAGCTTGTATGAACTAAGACCGATTAAAACCTCTTTTTTTTCTTGAAACTGATTAAAGCCTCTTTCAAGTTTGAAAGTAATAAACAATATCATGAAAGGGGTGAACTAAGCTTTTGATGCTTTAAGAGATGAGGTCAAAACCCTGTTCCAACAGACTTTGAGCTAACTTCTCATTTGCCGATTCTGAGGGATGAAATCCATCTCAGAAGACATAGTTTGTAGCATTGGAGCATGTTCCGATGGACCTGGCATTACAAAGGAATGATGTTTCTAGTGTACCAGTCCCGCAGCATGCCTTCCTTTTTCAAAAAATCCTGGAAAAGAGGAATATTATCAGTGAAAATGTGATCAAGAAGGGGGACTTCCCTAATTCACCTTTTTGATTTTAGAATACAGTAGCAGGAAAATCATTTTAGAAATTTACATTGCTTCCTTATGTCAAGTTTTTGGAAATGAGACCAGACTTTTTTTTTTTTTTGGTTGACAATAAAATTCTATACATGTTTGTGCTTTGCAAAACTTTTGAAGGGTAAGCGAGTTTGAGAAAAAGGAAGGAAAAGGAGAAGGGAGAAATAGTTTCAGCATGTTACCACTTTCTGCAGGTTTTGTGATCAGATCAAAGAGAGGCTGATAGATGTCGAAGACTACGAGCTTTAGGCCAGAAATCTTGTTCTTTAAACTTTGAGATGTCCTGTTGAGCTTATTGTTGAAGGAGATTGCGTCTTTGTTCAGTCTTGCAACACACTGGTTGGTTCCTCTACCGAACAAAGTAATGGCAGCTGCCAAACAACCAGTTGGTGGCAGAGTTGTGACCCCAATCCTCCTTGCTCCCAGATCATAGAGGTTCTGTCCATAGATCGTTGCTGATATTAACATGTGCATTGGCTTGTGTATAATTGAACAATTTGCATATAATATTTCTTAGTTCGTGATTTATAATTACATCTTGATCTGATTTCTTGATGTGACTTAGTATCAGGAGTAAAGATTGTGACAATGTTCAGCCTATTTTTCAGGATAAGTCTACCTGGTGCTCAAGTGTATGTCATCCTTGTACATCCTGTAACAATCCCAAGTTTCTATAATTTGACAAGTGCTTGGTATGTTTCATGCATGGTCTAGCTTGCTCCCCTTTGTCAAATGAGAGTTGGAACTTAAATTTATTTTCCAGGGCCTAATTGCATTTTCGTTTGATAGTGCTCGTATGCGTGAGGGTTATGCCTAGTAATTCCGTGCAGTTTGCCCAGATTTTTGAATTAGTTTATGGAAACAGTCGAAGTGCTAACAATTAGTACACAGAAGAGGAAGCCAGACCTGAACGAATGTAGAGTAAGATTGCATGAGGATATCTGAGAACTCATCAGGTGAGTAGCGTCTGTTGAGTAGTAGATTTATATATTAGTTTTGGATAAAATCACTGCTTCCTGCGCTTATAAGATGTATTCCTCCTGAGAAAATGTTAGTAGCCTTGGTCCTTCCTACCAGATTCACTACTTTCCTTTGCCAAATCCTGTAATATTTTAGTTGATGTGGCAACGTTAGAGCACGCTGCAAAAACCATGACATTTCCAAGTTAGTCATCCTCAAAAAATCAGACCGATTTCCATTCTCAGACATATTCGAGTACTTACAAACAGTCAAGCAGTCACATTATAATAACCAGAAGCCGCAGAAGCAAAGTTGATACCAGTGAGATTTCTTCGCCCTCTAGCTTCTCGGCTCAGATAAGCCGGTGGGTACGAAGTGAACCCAAGATATTCAGCTGTGGATATAAACATGTATGTGTGAGAAACAATAGAGGACATTTACTTGTGGGGTGGGGTGGGGTGGGGGTGGAGATGATTCTTGAGATGTTGTAGACATTACCAGTGAATTCCGTGGCCAACTTCCCATTGCAGAACCTTCTGGTGGTCTGTGGGTAACAAAATCTCTTCCATAAGGTGGAAAATTTTCCTTGATGAGAGTAAAAAAAAAAAGGACAGCCCGGTGCACTAAGCTCCTGCTATGCGCGGGGTCCGGGGAAGGGCCGGACCACAAGGGTCTAATATACCCTTGTACACAGAGTGCTTAAGTTATTATTGTTTCCAACAACTACAGAGTAACCAAAGATGCACAATGCTGGAACCAAGGTGTCTCCATCAGTTACAGAAAATACCAATGCAAGAAGAACACCTAAGAGACGCCTCAAGAAACCCATTGTTCTTTCTCCTATAAAGAAAATAGTGAATCTTTTCTATTTTTCTCTCTTTTTCTTATTGGTAGTAGAAGTTAAGGACATTCCAATTTAAGGCTAAAGTTAAAGGGCTTTTCAGATAGAAAGTTGCTCATTTCCAGGTGAGGAGGCATGTTTGGCACCTCCAAAAACTAGTGGTAAAGTGAGATTCTTGGGGCAAAGTATATGTTTAGGTGAAGCTTTCTGTTTTTCCAATTTTGTCTATTTCTGTGAGTTCATTTAGGAGTATGACCAAGTGTTTTAATAAAAGCTTAAACTTACTTTGCAGAAGTTGAAGCAAAATTGACGTGAACCACATCATTACGTATGACCTGCTACTTCATGCAACTTCATATTCGTTCATTCCTATTCAACCACAGAAAGATAAGCAGAACAAAATAAAAGGGGACTAGACAAAAACCTTTACAAAGAAAATAAAATTTGAGGAAGGATAACGTAACTTCGATTATCTTCTCTACACATATGAAAGATGCTCAAATTATAATAAACTACAACTAAAATAATTAGACAAGCAAGTAATAATTTGCTCTTTATACGTCTCATTTTGCTTTCATAACAGTCTATTAAACACAATAGGAGATATGTCCAATATTTCAAAGGTGATAATGATAAGTAACCTTTTGAAAAATTTTATCAAGTTCTTCTTCACATTTATTTCACTCAATAGCTGCGGTATCCTCAAATGCAAAGAGATAGATGACGTCGTTGTGAAGCGAGGGACTATTTGTCTTGTCTTGTGGTGCACTTGTTCCGTTTATGAGAATAAAATAACGTTCTACTCGAGACCACGACTCCTTACAACTTGCATTGTTAACGAAATCGACACTTAGTTTTGCTCTCGCGTTACGAGAATGAAATGACGATTCATCTTGATTTGAGAGCAAGACTCTTTACAACTCGCAACAATAGTGGAATCAAGACTTAGTCATGGTCGTGTTGTTCCAACAATCGGCTGGGAGCATTTCAGTATACGATCGATTCCGGTGCTATTACATTTTAGGCCAACTTAAATATCTCCGTTGTGAAAATGAGATGACTATTCAGCTTGATTCGAGATCAAGACTCCTTATAACTAGCATTAATAGCGAAATTGACACTCATCCTGGCTCGCGTCATTCCAACAATTGGCAGGAAGCACCTCAGTATACAATTGCTTGCATGCTGGGAGTCCTACACCTAAGTCCAACTTCAACATCGTCCAGTGACATTTCTTGATGTTCATAGGCCATTGCTTTCGCCACTAAGTTGAACCGATCGCAGCCTACATTTTTATTCAGGAGCTCCTTTTCAAAAAGATACAACTTTTGAAAATATTTACGCCACGTAACCTAATATATATTATACAACATTATACCTAGGGGGAAAACATTATACATAATGTTTCAACTATATAAGGTGTTTATATACAAATGTGGACTAAATGGGGGTGTTTATACACAAAGTATGAACTACGTGGCGTAAATATTTTTTAAAATAGACACAGCCTAATTTTCCGTTTTCATTACCTTCTCCGAACAACTTGTTTTCATTACCTTCTCCGAACAACTTGTTTCTAAAGTTTTCTCTTCCAAGTTGTAAGAGTCTTTGAATCATCATTGGGATATGCACAAGTACTATATATCCTCCATTTTGTTCAAGAAGAATAGAATTTACATCAAATGTGCCTAGATTGCTTCACTGGCAGCTCAACTATATTCAAGCAATTCGGGATGAATGGATTTGTGTTATAAAATAATAGAAATTGAAAGTAAAATAGTAGAATTAAACAGGGAACTTGTAGAGATATTTTATTTCTTCTTTCAAGTGTATTGCAAGTCTCCCGGAAACAGCCGCTCTACCTACCAAGGTGGATGTAAGGTCTGCGTACACTCTACCCTTTTCAGACCCCACGTTATGGGACTTCACTGACTATATTGTTGTTGTTGTTGTTTCAAGTGTATTGCAGAGGTCATGGAAGACCTTATTTATAGGCCCCAAGTTCTTGTTACAAAACTTACAAATCTAAGCTATGACAACAAAACTTCACCATATCTCGTTATGAGAAGAAACTAAGTTTAAGTGGGTTGCACTTCCAACTTCCATATAATATGAAAAGACTTCCACAATAAAAGTGGATTCACAACAATTTGCATTTTAGAGGGTTTAGTACTAATCTATGTCGTTCATCTGCCTAATTCGTTTTCTTTATTCATTTAATCGCTTGAATATATATTGTAATCTAATTTTGTTCGTTAGATTTTTCTTCTCATAAATCAATACCCTTTGGATGATGATAAAAAAAGTGTCAGAATTCGCCCATGAATATTTCAAAGTTTTCACAACAAAGTTATGCTTTTTGATTATTCACAAAGTTTTCCTTACATTTTGTACTTTATTTCAGTTTAAATTACCATCAGATATAAATTTGCGTATTTCATTGGACAGCATTTTAGAAAATAAATAGAGTTTGTTATTCAATAGATGCCCAAATGGAAATTTCTGTAAAACGATACTCTCGGTCTCCATTTACACGACACACTTTTCCTTTTAGTCCGTCAAAAAACAACGACACATTTTCTTATTTAACAATAATTTAACTTTAAACTTTAGCGCTTAATAATATCATTTATAACCATACAAATATCTTTAACTTATTTTAAATTGGATTCAAAAGTTTTTCTTTATTTCTTAAATTATGTGTCCAGTCAAACTAAATCACATCAATTGGGACGGTGAGAATAGCTTTTTTCATGAGACAGGAGGTGTCCAATTGAAATGGTGGTTAAATATTTCTTGCAATTTTCTTTTTTTGGGGTAAGAATTTTCTGAAAGTTTTTGTAGATTTTCATCACTAGCACTTGTACTACTAGTGTCGGAGGTAAGATTTTCAGCAAGGGGTTCATCATCTACCATATATATATACATCAAAAATTTTGAACTTGCCTATTCGGATGAACCCCTTTCACCCCTCCAGCTCCACCCATTGAGTATCACTATGTTTTTTGAAAAGAAACAAGAAAGAAAATCTTATTCGAATTTGTCATAGGAGACTCGAATTTGAGTCTCAGTTGTGATAAACAACAACATACCCAGTGTATTCCCTCAAGTAGGGTATTGGGAGGGTAGAGTGTACCAGACCTTACCCCTACCTCGTAAAGATAGAGAGACTGTTTCCGAAAGATCATCGGTTCAAGTAACACATTGCAAGGCAGTTTGAAATTATGTTTGTAACCTGTGCCACCACCTTCAATTTTTAATATCACTATGGCCACCAAGGTTTAGGTTGATATTAAGAATTTACGGTGTTGACATGGTTTTGGTAGATATTAAAATGGTCAATAATTCTGCAAAGTCTGTGTGCTACTGATTCTGAAGCTATTACTTAGGTTAATTCTCTCTCTATTTCAAGATTATAAAATTTGATGAATTAGCGGAAGTGGGAAGTAGATTACTAGTTGGTTTTCAGCAAGGACTCGGTGAGTGTTGTAGCATCCATTTGAATGAAATTATTTCAAGAATAAGATAAATACTCTGTAATGCTCTTTAGTGAACCTAGCTAGTTTGCCTTGCTTTTGTCAGAGTATATGCGGCGCCAACCGATTGAAAAGAATTCCGAATTGGTTGAGCACATTATTAGAGATAATGAAACCAAGAGGCTTGAAGCTGGATGTCTGAATGCTCATCATAGTGTACAAAATATGTTAAGTGTAAGTGTTTCATAAATCTGTAATCTTTACCTCTTTCTCTCTTGTTTTTACGACTATTGAGTTTTTTGCATTGGTACATATTGCATACTTGCTACGTATGTGTGATGGTATCGTCATTTCTTTGTCGCTGCCAGAGTTTAGCTGGCACTGAATCAACTGAATGTACACTTACGGATTAACTTCTTCCTTGATAAATGATCACTATGAGACCGATTCAAAAGAATTTGGTCAATCTTATTTTTCGTTATCAAGTTGGAGAATCGAAATAAGAATTTTCTTTGTTACTATGTGAGTGGAACTTTCTTTAAAGCTTCCTTGTATTGAAATGTTTGATAGCCCAAGTTTCTTACACAATTATTGTCACGGAGTTATAAATTTCAGAAGTAAAATTTTATGATAATGGTTATTTTTCAAAAAATATGATCATAAAAGGAAAAGTGACCGGTGGGTGCTATTTCTATTAGGAAATCAGCAAAAGCCCACTTCAACTTAATAGCTTAGAAAAGTAGTTGACAATAATAATTATTTCTTAATGGAACATAAGATATTCATACAAGATCAAGATTAGTCCCTAATCTACTAGTACTAACTTCCACTGAGAGATGAAATTAACTTGCAACAAGTTAATTCATAAATTATTCGCTAAGAGCAGGTTCCTACACCAATTATTTTTTAAAAAGTAGAATTTGCAAGTTTATTGCTCTTTCAGAAGTAGCTAATGTTCTAGTCTACTTCTTGAGACAGTTTTTTTTTCCTTCACTCAATTATAAGTTTGGAAGCCTCATTGAGACTCTCAATTTCATATGAATAACCAAGATTGTCAGCTTGATTTTTAAATTCTTCCATCTCACTTTTTGGAACTTGGAATCCCACTAATACACTTGCATCAAGTTCTCCCTGTCATGGCAATATAGATAAGAACAAATTATAATAATTCCTCCAAGATAAATAATAGCAAAGAGGCTATAACGAGTTTAGCTACTGATGTGTAAAAAGTACTAATATATTACCAAAAATTGACCTAAAAGATAAAAGTGTAAGTTTTATGCATTAACGGTGTCAAAAATATTTACACAATCAGATCAGAGTCAGATGCGGCCTTACACCGCCAGATTCATTGGAACCTATTCCTCTCAACGCGAAACATAAATTTATGTGGAGAAATCTACTAAAATTGCAACATGTAGGGGGTCTGAACCATAATTTTAAAAATACGATATGTTCAATATTCAAAACCTTAAAGATTGAATTCATAGCTTAATCATAGAGACCGTGAGTCTGAACATTTATAAAATAATTATAAGTAGATCGTCTACGATAAACAATAATTTGTAACCTAATAAAAAATGGTAACAAGCAAATGTAATCACAAGTTAAACTACACCAATAATATAAAAAAAATTATATTATCAGTGTCTATAACTTATATCCAAAAGATAATTATAAATATTTTGCAAGTGACTATCTATAATAAGTGGAGCTAATTTCCTGAAAAATAAGTTGTGCAACATGCTATAAGTAGTTAAACTACAAATATAATGTAAAAATTATTTACATTATCTATATAGTATAAATTAAATCCAACTAAAATTGAAGTTTGTGACTAGTAGTTTACCTGTTCACGATAATGGAACAAAGTTATATTCCAACGAGGGCTAAAAGCATCTAAAAACTTCCTTAAAGCTCCAGGTTTCTCAGGAAATATGAATTGACAGAAGATCTCATTACTAGGATCTGATCTTCCACCCATCTAAAAGAAATCCCACATAGGAAACAATAATTAATATGATTTTATTCAAAACAATTAGCCACATGATAAATAATAAAGGGCAGCTCGGTGCACTAAGCTTCCGTTATGCATAAAATTTGAGGAAGGGCCGGACCACAAGTCACATGATAAATAACAAAATGAATTAATTCAGGACTAATAATATTACCAAATGCCTTAGATGTTCTTTGACCAAATCATTATTTGAGAGATTAACAGTGTTCATTTCTGATGATTTCCTCATCTCCAACATTAATGCTTCAAGATCCGATTTTTTATGAACACCAACACTGCATATTCAATAAATTAAACAAATAAATAATCTTTTTTTTGCTAACAAAGAATAAGGCAATCTTAATATTAGAGGCCAACATCCTCTTTTGAAAAAAAGAAGGGAACTTTAATTACCTGTACAGAACTAGAGCTTGTTTCCTTCCAGAATTAAATCTGTATGTTAATTCAGTAATATTCATAGATCCCACCTGTAATTCAAATTAAACTTTCAGTTTCTTAGACCCCAAAGAAATAAATCATACAATAATATAGAGGTGTTAAATGGACGAGTTGAACTAAATATGAGCGGGTCAAAATGAGTTGAGTCAATGTTGGCCGCATATCTAACCCAAATCACCCCAACATTTAGATGAACTGAACTGTACGAATCAAAATGGACTGAGTTAATAAATAAACATGTCATCAACCCGCACAAACTTGGACGGATTGGACAAGCCATATTTTCATAGGGCTAATTTTGCCACCCATATATAATAGTAAGCAAAAAGTGTCATTATTATCGCACTCGTATTGGATCCTCCAAAAATATATTATTTTTAAAGTATCTACATGTACTGGAAAATATTTTTATAGAGTTCGAACAACATTGTAGTAAGTAACTTACAAGTTCACAGAATTTCTTGAAGCTTCCTGTTTCCTCTGGCATAAAAGTAGCTAGCAGGGCTTCTCTCTGGCCACCTATATCTGCTAAATCCACTACTAATTTTAGTTTGCTGAAATCCATATTTGCTCCACTAGCAATTGCTACCACATTTTCATCTTTGATGTTATAGTATTTGCAGTATGCTTCAGCTCCAGCTATGGCAAGTGCACCTGATGTCTCTAATATGTTCCTTCCTTCTTCATACACATCCTATATATTAGGGGGGGAAAACAATTTATATGTCAAAAGATTTATAACTCAAAAAGGTCCAAGTTTATTCTTGTAATATTAGAAATTGCTCAATTTTGTGCTTGGTTACACGTTTGGTCTGTTTATATCTTTGTTATTGGCAAATCGTTCTTGTATTTGCCTTTAATGTTGATGGAACTCCGGCTTAAAATGACTAGATTTCACGTGTTCAAATTCTTTGGAAAAAATCTAAATTTACCCCTCAACTTTTGATTGTAGTTAAAATTATCTTCAGACTGGGCTCAATCGGGGTCAAAGACGAAAAGAGACTCTATCCTAATAGCGAGGGTCTATTAGAAAAAAGTTGGGAGGATTGAATTATTCACTTTATGAATAGTACAGGGGCGAAATCGATAAGCTGCAAAAATTATAACCTATTGTAGCAGATTGCCATTAATTCACATTTAAAGTACCTCCGAGGGTTATTGTAAGATAGATATAATACTTCAATCCTTAATCAGAGGTTTTGAGTTCGAGTTCTGAAATGAAAAAATATCTTGATAGGGACATTTCCTCCTCTAATATGCCTAATCAAGGTGTATAAATTATAATATGTTATACATTAAATTGCTTTTAATTCATATCTAAAGTACCACTTAAAGTTATAGTGGAATGGATGAAATTCCTCCACCTTTAATCATAATCTCAGGTTGAACTCTAAGAATTAAAAAAATTATAGTAGGGAGCATTTCTTCCTTTAATAGATATAGACAACGTAAATTCTGATAAATTGAAGCCTCCAAAGCAGATACCGAATACCGAACTGAAACCAAAGAAACATCTAAAGGTCAAAGGATGGTGTGTCTAACCTTTACTGCAGCACTAATAGCATCACGACCAACAAGTACCATTCCATCAACTAAATCCTTGCATATTCGAAAAGTCTCTTCACCAACAAGTGCAACAGCTACACCATCAGCAAAATTATCAACTTGTTCCAACTTAACTCTCTCTCCATGGTGCAATGACAATGTCATTGAACTTGCACCAAATGGCTCAACTCCAATAATCTTTGTATTTGGGGCAATTTTTTTGAAATAGGCAGCAACACCAGCTATTAGACCCCCACCACCAACAGGTACAAATATTGCATGTATGTCCTTAAGTTGACGGTTAATCTCGATCCCAATTGTACCTAAATGTATTTTTGGTAAGCATTTAAAAAAGTATATAAATGAACAAATCAAGGACAAATTTCTGACATTATTAATGAAACGTTATTCAACTGTAATAGTTCTGAACGAGTTTTCATTTCTAAAAATGTTTTTGCAATAACAAAAGGTTCGAAATTGCCCTTGTGAAACCGTTAGTGAAATGGGAGGGGCAGGTAAAAATTAGGGGTTTAATTAATTTCAAGTGGCGTTTTGGTGATTTTAATAGGCACAAATTGGGAGCGCTTAGTGAGAAAGAGTAATATTAGCCTAGATTATTAAATTACGGGTAAACATGACCATTTTCCAAACCACATGGGCAATTTTAGATATATTTCATTTTTAATCTTTTTAATAATTCTTTTAGCTGAGTTGGAATATAACGCCAAATATGTTAACAAAGGGGACACGGTTGACCCAAACTGTAAATGAAAGGCAAAAAATAGCCATTTTGCAAACTATAAGGACAATTTTAGACATTTTACATATTTTTAAAGTTCTTAAATTTTCTAAATATTGTTAGATGAGTTGAAAAATAAAGACAAATACGTGTCAGTTGATTAACGGCGAAGGCAAGGTTGACTCAAATTTTAAACGGACGGCAGAGAAGAGCAGCTTTTATGAGCTGTCTCAGTAACCGACTTATTTTCTTAGCGGTATGATTAGCGGCTTAGCTGTTAGCTGTTTAAAATTAAAAATATATTTCTAAAAAGTGTTTTCCTTGTTAAAACATGAACAAAAAAATATTTTATTATTCTATTTTATTTATATATAATAAAATTTTCCGACCAAATAATATCATCGGACACTGCTTGATCTAATATGGCTCCGCCTCTATCAATACCTTGGCCTATGATGACATCACGATGATCAAATGGTGGGATGAATGTGAGCCCTTCCTTTTCAGCTAACTTCAATGCATGTGTTTGAGCTTCATCAAATGTATCACCCTCAAGTACTACTGTACCACCCAAGTTTGCAACTGCTTCCCTCTGTTCATTTGTGAAAAAACATGAAAATGACATTTTGGTGCATTAAAGTCCCGTTATGCGCAGGATCCGGAGAAGGATCAGACCACAAAGTATATTGTACGCAGTTTTATCTCACATTTATGCAAGAAGTTGTTTACATGGCTTGAAAAAATATGATTTATTATAAAATAAATAGTTTCATAATAAGTTATTTTTTTTGTTCTAGTTAATGTGATTTTATTTTTGTTTTAGTCTATTCTAAAAAGAATAACGTAATTGTCCTTTCAGCTCGAGGTGATAACCGGATGGCTTAGTTAAATTGATGTGGGTCAAAATAAGCTAAATTAATAAATGAGTTGCACAACCTTGCCCAAAGTTAATTGCGTTGAACGAATTGGATCACGATGAACAAAAAAAAATGATTATATCTCAACTAGTCCAACTCTTACAAAGTTTTAATTTCATTGTATATGTCTTTTTATAATCTGTTTATTTACCAAACCAAACTAATAAAAAAAACTTCTTTATTATCGCTATATATATATTTATATAACGACATGTTAGACAAAAAAATATTTAAATATTTTAATAAGATTTCTCATGGGTCAATTTGAACTTCATGCACACTTAGCCCAAAACAGCTCAGCTTTTAGAGCTGAGTTAATAAATAGATAGATCATTACTCCGCCCAAACTTAAAATGTTACATTTTCATGTGGATTAATTTTGTCGCACTTACTTAAACTTCAAATTTTCACTTGATAAAAAGCTTTTATATCTATACAAATGTTACGATATATTTAAGATTACAAGTTTTAAAAATTTTATAGTTACATATATATTAATTATACTAGCATGTTAATGATTATAAGTTCAATATGTCATCGTTTTTTAAATTCCGTGTGCCTCATCAAATAGATCTTAGTACAAATTGAAATGAAGGATTAATTAACATGATATATAGAACTAAGTTTATGGATTATTATAGAACCCATTGTCATATATAATTAAACTATAGTATATCCTAATTATTACCTTGATCTCTGGAGTGGTAACAGGCATGACAATCTTAGCAGTACAATTAAGTCTCTGAGCACCTAATGCAACTCCTTGTGCATGATTTCCAGCTGATGCTGTTATAACCCCTTTTTCTAGTTGCTCCTTTGTGAGTTTGGTCATCATGTTGTAAGCTCCTCTAAGCTTGAATGAAAACACCTATATATATAGAAATAACAATACATAAATGCACAAACATTTGCATATTTCCAAATTACAACTATAAGAAGAACCTCTTTAATAAATCAGTGTTGTTGAGTACTAACACAAGCTGAAAAAACAAAATTTCCCAAAAATAAGTGCTTTTTATTTATTTTTTTGATAAGATTACCCCTATAAAAATTTCATCTTTACCAAATTATATTAATTAGTATTACTTCATTTTTCATAATTTAACGCATAAAAGTACTTTTTGAAAATATTAGTTAAACACAAATTACTAACAAATGTATTTCTCAAGTGATGTAGTCAAACACAAACTATTATTTTCCCAAAATTCTTTTTTCAAAAATCACTTCTGATAAGAAATAGTACGTCTCAAAATAAGCTAATTTCGACATCTTGACCAAATAAACTTTTTAAAAGTGGAATTAGCTAGGTAATATTATTATATTAACATTTACATGTTTGACCTTTATGATAATATGCACCATTTACAAAAATGATAATTTCAAGTTAAGTAGTTTCTAATTTAGAAAGATAGAGTAGAGTAAACATACGGACTGCATATCCTCTCTTTTGATAAATAGGTTAACCCCAAGCTTTTTTGAAATCTTTGCTGCATGCTGCAACGGGGAATCGATCGCTACATCGTACACTCTCGAACCCAATATTTCAAGCAAGTACTGGAACAATTCTTCGCTATTGCCTCCCGTCGGATTATTCTCTATCAATTTCCCGGCCTCGACGTCCTGCAAGGACGCCGGAGCACTCACTACTGGGGCTGAAGAATCCGACATAGAAATTAATGTTGACATTTTCAACGGCAATGCCGATGGTCTTACCCTTGAGCCACCCATTTTCATGTTACGACCTATAGTAAATATTTTAGATGTGTCATTGCGGCCAGCAGAAATTGCTGTAAATTTGGGGTTGCTGGCAAAATTATAGCAAAGAACCTCCATGCCGTACTATGTTTGATTGAAAGCTTTACTTACTATGATAGTAGAGAGAAATATTTCAATGATATAACTTATGATTTAAAACACTAAATAGAAGGGGATATATATAGGTCTAAAATTAGAAGAATGGGAGTTACATGACTCATCTAAAATTATTATACATGTACCATGTGCATTTTGTTCATATATAGAGTAGAAGTTCAAAACAATTAAAACGTGGTTTAATTTCTTGTACAAACGTACGTGGTTCAATTATATGATGTACTATGGTCATGAATGGTAGAGGCCAAATCCGTGTTAGAGACATAACATAATTAAAAATATATTTTCTCTACAGTCGGGGTCGTTTGGTCCATGAAGATGGATAGGGAAACAAGTGGCCAAAAATTGCAAGGAAACTGCTGCTTTACAATTCCTGTACATGAAAATGGATACTTTTTGTATTGTTTTTTCACTCGGTATATAATATTTATTTGTACCGGGTTCGATTAAGTCTGAATTCTCATAGGAAAGTCCCATATATTTTTTGGGGGTTGGGGGTTGGGGGTGGGGTGTATAGTGCCTCCTAACAAAGGCGACTTTGTACCCGGCTAATAGAATAGAAGATGTTTTGAAATGTTTTGTCTGCCTTTTCATTTCTGTAATATCACTTTATATACAAGAATGTAAGCCAAAGTTATGACTAAGATCAAACTAATCTAATCTCTAAAATCAAGCTAAATCTGATAATCATAATCACTGATATTGTGTTGATTATGATTACTGAAATTAAGCTAATCTAATTGATTACAAGATTATACATTTAGATAATTAAGCTAATCTAATTGATTACACTCAGATTCTAATATACCCCTTTAGTCAAAACGGGAGGTTTACGTACGTTGAGACTATCTCAAAAATCATCAAAGAGTTGTAGCGGGAGTCCTTTGGTGAAAATATCAGCAATTTGATAGTGTGAAGGAACATGTAGGATGCGTACTGGACATCGAGCTACTTTCTCACGTACGAAGTGTATATCAATTTCAATATGTTTAGTGCGTTGATGTTGCACTGGATTACCGGAAAGATAAACTGCACTAGCATTGTCACAATAGACCCAAGTGGCTTTCGTAACTGGACAGTGAAGTTCCAGAAGTAGGTTTCGAATCCAACAGGATTCTGATACGACATTTTTCGCCACGCGGTATTCTGCTTCAGCGCTGGACCGGGATAGGGTAGGTTGTTGTTTCGCAGACCAAGATATCAAGTTATCTCCAAGGTAAACACAGTAATCAAAAGTTGAGCGTCTAGTATCCGGACATCCACCCCAATCTGCGTCAGTGTATGAGATGAGTTTATTAATAGAAGATGGGTAAATGTGAAGTCCGAATTCGAGTGTACCCTGAATGTAGAGAATGATACACTTCAATGCTGACATGTGTTGGGTTCTTGAGTCATGCATAAATAAGCATACTTGTTGAACCACATAAGAAATATCGGGTCTTGTGAAGGTCAAGTATTGCAATGCGCCAGCAAGACTACGATATTCAGTTAGATCATGATATGAATTACCTGAAGAGATACTTAGTTTTGCTTTTTTGTCCACCGATGTAGGGGATGGTTTGCAGGAAGACATGTCAGCCCGCTCAATAATCTCCTCTACATATTTCTTTTGTGAAAAAAATAATCCTCCTGAATGTCGGGTGACAGAGATACCCAAAAAATAGCTTAGTGGGCCCAAATATTTCATAACAAATTCAGAGTCAAGCTTAGACATAATGGATTGTCGAAGAGCATCTGATGAAGTGGCTAAGATGATATCATGCACATAAAGAATAATATATGTCATATCTTTGCCTCGACGATAAATAAAGAAAGAATGATCTGAAATGCTGTGAGAGAAGCCCAATGTAGCCACATAATCTGCAAAACGCTGGTACCAAGCGCGAGGTGCTTGTTTAAGTCCATATAGAGATTTTTTGAGCAGGCACACATAATCAGGGTGTTGTGGGTCACGAAAACCCGATGGTTGGTACATATAGACAATTTCATTGAGATGTCCATGTAAGAATGCATTTTTGACATCAAGCTAAGTGAGACACCAAGATTTTGATAATGCAATGCTAAGTATTGTTCGAATAGTGACCGGTTTGACAACCGGATTGAATGTTTCTCCTCAATCTACACCAGTTTGTTGTCCTGCACCATCACATACAAGTCGGGTTTTATGCCTCTCAAAAGACCCGTCATATTTCTTCTTATGCCTGAAAATCCACAAACTTCGAATAATGTTAGCATTAGATGGTTGGCGCACCTAGTCTCATGTCTTATTCTGAATAAGAGCATTGTATTCATCTTTCATGGCCATTTTCCAGTTATGATCATTTAATGCATGAATGGGATTTGTAGGCAAAAGAGAAATATAATTTTTAGTAGTGGTATGAATATTAAGAAGTCTTCTGGGTTTAAAAATTTCATGTTGGAATCTTATTTTCATTTGTAGAGATGTGGGAGGATTTATTTGTGGACTGGCTTGGGTAGGTTGTTGGGTTGTTATCGGACTGTGTGTTGTGGACTGATTTGGGTTAGGCAGAATCAGTGTCGTCATTGCTTGTTGGTGTAGGTTGAGTGGACTCGTCTTGAGTTGGAGAAGTAGGAATTGGGTTTTGTTGGGCAGATTCATTAGAAGAGGAGTAAGTCGGTAATTGCTGCACCTGTGGGGAGGGGGGAGATTTACAAAACTTGTGACACCTCTTGCATTAGGTGTCGTATTTTGATGGGAGGATATAGGTTGTAACAAAGGTTGATTAGTTAAAAAACATGTATCCAAAAATTTATAGGTTGAGGGATTAGAGGCGTGTAGTTTGGAAAAAGGAAAGTTATTTTCATCAAAACTGACATGCCTTGAAATAATGATTTTTTGACTCGATAAATCATAACATTTATAACCTCTATGATTTGCTGGGTATCCCAAAAAGACACAAGGTGTTGATATAGCTTGCAATTTATGCCGAGAAGTTATAAGAAGTAAGGGATAACATAAACAGCCAAAGATCCGAAGATGATGATATGATGGATCTTTTTATAGAGAATTTTTGTGTGTGTTTGATATGCAAGCTTTTTGTTGGGAATTATGTTGAACAAATAGGTAGCCATTTGTAGTGCATGATGCCAGAATGAATGAGGTAGAGAGACATGAGTAAGGAGAGTCCGGGTGATGTTGTTTATGATTCGAATTTTTCTTTTCTGCTTTTCCATTTTGGGAGGATGTATGAGGACAAGAGAAACGAAAACTCATTCCATGTGATTCACAAAACTTATGAAAGGACGCATTGTTGTATTCCCGCCCATTGAAAATATTTGATTTCCCTTTCAAATTGTGTTTTGATATGTTTAGAAAAGTTTATGAACATGGAATAGACTTGAGATTTATTGGCAATTGGAAAAGTCCATATGAATTTTGTAAATTCATCAAGAAATAACACATAATAACGATGACCACCTGAACTCAAGATAGGTGATGACCAAATGTCGCTATGAACAATGTCAAATGGCAATGGGGTTAATGATAACGAGTCATAAAAGGGCATTTTGACTTGTTTACCAAGGGAACAAGACTGACAAAAAAAATTATCCTGTAATTTATTACAATTAATAAAATTATTCTAGCCAAGAGAACTTAAAACAAAAGCTCCCAGATATCCTAAACGACTATGCCATAATTCGGGAGATAAAGCTGCAGAGATTGAAGGTGTTGATGTTCCAAAATGAGGGATGGTGTTTATTGGATATAGGTCACCGACGCCGTCACACCTCATTAAATGCATCCTCGTCTGAAAATCCTTCACAGAAAATCCGAAAGGATCAAATTCAACAGATACATAATTATCAATGGTAAATTTCTAAACGGAAACAAGGTTTTTAATTAATTGCGGGGCATGTAAAACATTTTGCAATTTTAAAGATGGATGAGGTTTAGGTAACGATGTATTTCCACAATCAATAATTGGGATTGTATGGCCACTACCAATGGTAATATTATGATTTTTGCTCTTATTTGAATAAGGCGTTAGATTACCTACGTTTGCAGTTATGTGAGATGTAGCTCCGGTATCCATGTACCATTGATCATCCGGAGGGGCAATCGAGAGAGTATGCATGGATTGATGGATATCGGTTGGAGCGTAGGTGGAGGGGGTCGACTGGGCTGATGCTATGTGGGCTTGAGGGGGTTTGGGCCCTAAAATGGACGGTTGACGCCGCCCAATTTTATTATAAAATTTAGCGGGTCCAGCAGTTGGGCAAGGGCAAGGCGGACTGGGCCAGTACTGCCAAGGCCCATACCCTTGCGGACCGACACAATTTTGATAATTAAAATTAGGTTGCTACACATGTTGCCCTAATATTGCCCTCATTCCATTCGACGGTCCTCCAGTTCTTGTCGGCGTTTGGCTTCCACGGCCACCGTAGTTTCCTTTCTTCCCTTTTTCGCCACGATTGTTGCCTCCAACACCTCGAACGCCACGATTGTTGTTATTTTGGTTGTTGTTCTTTCTATTTTCGTCTTGATTTCCCCTGGAGTCATCGTGAGTGCCTTTTTTGCCCTTGCGGTTTCTTCCAAAACAAACATGGACCGTGCTTTGTAAAATGGGGTAAGTGTGTCCCCATGGCGAATCTGAGACCCGACGGTTGAGTATTCATCTGTCAGACCCAAAACCAGTTGAAGCACCAGTCTTTCGTTCGACACGGTGGCGCCGACATTAGATAACTGGTCTTCTAGGGATTTGAGATGTTGACAGTAGGAAGAGGCATCCGAGAAGTTTTCCATCTGGAATGCTGAGAATTCTTGTTCGAGATAGAGGGCTCGAGAATTCTTGTTGTCTGAAAAAATGTCCTTTAGCCGATTCCATGCGATTTCGGCCGTGGAATTTCGTTCAAGGATGATGTTGAGAAGATCTTCTGAAATCTTGTTGTATATCCATTGTAGAACAATGGCGTCAAGACGTGACCACATCTCAGGATCTGTTTCCCAAAGAGATGGGGGTGAACTCGACTTCGTCGATGGAGGGATTATGTGGTATAGAACTTTGTAGGCTCTAGCATGAATGCTGAATAGTTCCGACCATGTGATGTATTGGCCTTTTTCAATATCGAGGGTGATTTTGATAAAGTTGTTAATGTTTGATACTGCCAGAGCAGGGTGGGAAATAAGAATGGAAGAAGATGGTGTGACCGGCATGGTGACAGTATTTAGTTCAGATGTTGGGTCAATAGACATAGTTGATTATTGTCGGGGCAGGGGAGTGTTTTGACGAAGATGAGGAGGTAGGAGTTGTCGACAATAGAGAAGAGTTGGTCGACTGGATAAGATATGAATTACCTAGACTCTTGATACCATAATAAAATAGAATATGTTTTGAAATGTTTTGCCTGCCTTTTCATTTCTGTAAAGTCACTTTATATACAAGAATGTAAACCAAAGTTATGGCTAAGATCAAGCTAATCTAATCTCTAAAATCAAGCTAAATCTGATAATCATAATCACTGATATTGTGCTGATTATGATTACTAAAATTAAGCTAATCTAATTTATTATAAGATTATACATTTAGATAATTAAGCTAATCTAATTTTTTACATTCATATTCTAATACTAGCAAAACTCGAATATGAAACCTCTTGGTATATAAGAATTGAGGAGTACTTATCACTCCGTCACATTATTTGTCACGAAAAGAAATGGATAATACTAGGACTAGAGGAATAGATGTTACATGAAAAGTCCGAGGAAATTAGGATCTACTGTCCAGTTGTTGTGTTTATTTTTCTTTCCTTTTTGCGCCGTAAATATTCCCTTTGGTAATCAATAAATTACATAGTAACCAAAAGAAATCCTAAATAAAATATGTGATTATTTTGTCTCGTATTTGTTTGAGTTTTTTCTAGGGCTGGCCAATGGGCGGGGTCGGCCCGGTCCCGACCTGACCCCGGTCCCGCCCCAATCCCCCCTTAAAAATGGCACATGACTCAAACCAGGGACGGGACCTGAGCTCGTCCCGCCCGGGCCCGTCCCGCCCCAGGCCCGATCCCCCCCCCCCTCCCGATCCCGCACGCCCCCTCCCCTTTGCCAAAAATGGTCGTTGCACAACGACCATTTTTGGCCTCCCCCACCCAACCCCCTACCCCCTTAATATTTATTTTTAACTCCTAAGTTAATATATTTACAATTTAACCCAACTTTCCAACTATAAAGACCTCATTTTCTCTTCATTTTTCTCACAAATCTTTCTACAATCTCTCAATTTATCTCTCTACAAGTCTACATTGCCTACTAAATATTTTATTTTATTTGTTCATTTGTATAACTGTATCAAAGTTCAAAAATTGGGAGTGAAGTTGGCAACAAGCTTGAGGATTACCCATCGAGCAAAATTTCAATTTTCAACCTCGATTACACGTCGATGTTACGTCGGCGTTTGGTACCTTTGTTCCTTCTTTAAATTATTATTGGTACTTTATTTTAAATATCACAATTAATTTCATTATCTTTAATTATATATTTACATAATTAAAATAGAATGATTAAGATGTATGTTTAAGAGTAAGAGTGCTTCTTCTAGTAGGGGTAACAAGGGCAGGGGTACTTCTTCTAGTCATACTCTTCCTAGACATGATGATTTGATTGATTATACTCATATAGATGAAACTGAATTTTTTAATGATATACCATTAGACGGTGAGATATGTTCTGCAACTCAACCAGACTTTAATTTAGAAGACAATCTAGATGACACCCACTAATCAAGATGACACACCCAGTATTTTAGCATATAGATATATTGATGATAGGCACACCGGAAATTTTATTGCAGAAAATATTCATCAAATTTGCGATTATTATGGTACAACTGACAAAATAATGATTGTTACGTTAGATAATGATTCTTCTAATAATTATGCTATTAGACTTTTAAAAGATCTTTTAACTCCATCTTTTCCTAATAATTTTCATATAAAATGTATGTACCATATTTATAACTTAGTTGTAAAGGGTGGTCTATCACTTTTTGAAGACATTCTTAATAAAGTACAATTTGCTATAAACTTTATTTTTAGAAGTAATAGAATACAAAGAAAAAAAGAATATAAAAAAACTTGTCACGATTGTGGACAACCTTATAGAAAAATTCCCAAAGAAGTAGAGACTAGGTGAAATTCTTGATATGAACAACTACTTGTTGCTTATGATTATAGAAGACCTATAACTTTATTTTTTAACGCCCATAATCGAAATTTAACTGATATGGTTGTAGATAACGATTGGGAAAAAATTTCAGAACTTATTGTATTTTTAGAGAATTTTTTTCAAGCAACTAAAGAATTTTCTGGTATATATTTCAACTATGTTATTTTATATAGCTCTAATATTTTTGTTACTTAGTGAATATATGGAAAAATCATCTTATAGCACCTATTAAAAAATGTTTATCAAATTAAAAAAATATTTTTTTCTTATTCCCACTATTTATATTATTGGTGATGTATTAAATCCGACTATTAAAATAGACGGTTGTAAAGCACTTATTGAAACTATTTATGATTGTATAGCAGTACTACCACCTCCAACTCCAAAAAATCCAAATGAACAACCATCTACGGAACCAACTAAAGAAGAAGTTTTGTCTAGCATACACGATGAATGCAAAAAAGTATATACGCATTACCAACTAGAAAGTGCTAGCAACCAACCGGCTTCCATACCATCTTCTTCTTCTTTTTCTTCTTCAATACAACCTCAAAAAAGACATGTTGTTTCTGCGGCTAGTATTGAAAGCATTAGACATAGAATGTTTAGTGGTACCACTACTAATCAAGTTAGCGAGTTTGATGCTTTTGTTTTGCAGGGTGTTGTACCGTACCAAGCAGTTCACAATGAAGAAGGACGTGAAGACTTGCAGAAATACTGGAGGGAGAATGAGAAGACATTTCTGACACTATCAAAGATGGCCCGAGATGTGTTGAACATTCAAGCGTCATCAACTAGGGGTGAGCACGGGTACAGGGTACCCAGATACCCGACCGGAACCGACACTAACGGGTAGGTTCCGGGTAGATATATTATAATAACGGGTAGGGTCCGGGTAGTAAAATTAGGAACCGATCAATGTCGGGTCCGGTTAGGTTCCAAAGAATAGAGACAGTGGTACCCTAATTTAACCGATACCCTAACCTATAAAATATTAAATATTTTTACTTTTTTTAGAAACATTTGGACCACTTTTAACTTTCTCCAAAATTGTTTGTTGCACGCCTACACATTGATTTTTCCCATCCCAAGACGTAAATATTTTAGCTTTTTCATCCCTTTATTCTTGAATGCTCTTTGTGCCCTAAGAGAAAACACTCAAAACTCTCTCAATAACAATGGCGTTTTAGCTACACCACCGAGCTTCATCGTCGTCGTTGTTGAAGCTTTCTCTCAGGTACTTTCATCGTTGTCGTCATTGAAGCTTCACCTTTGCCTCTTTCACTCCCTTGGTTGTGTTCACGTCATTCCTAAAATGCATATGGGTTCATATCTAACTCTTCAATTTCTTTTTAATATCATATGCTTCGTTTCTATTTCAAAGTATACTCATCTTCAATTTGTATTACTTTTTTATTTGAAATGTAAATATATTTTTAAAATTTGTGTATATTTTTGTAGTTGTGAAGATGAAATTTAGGGATTTACTAGTATAATAAAGCTTTTCTTTTGTATCGAAGAGCTTATGAACACGAAAATAAGTTTAATTAAGATATTTTCAAATTTATTTTGAAATCAACACGTTCAATTAATTGAGTGTCAAATTTGGCTTGCAATTTTAGGTTTTGGTTACAGAATTAGCTTTTCTACAATGAATAAGTTTTCTAAAACTTCATATAAGGGTACTAAAAACTCCGATTGGAGGCTAAAAAACTACTTGATGAAATTATTTTAGAACTCTTTTTTATTCTCATAGGCTTAAAAATTGTTGCTTAATTTGTCTTTTTTATTTCTGAGTGCAGGGAACCTACTCGGACCTGGGGTCAGTAGGTTCAGTAATGATTGCTACGGGTAGGTTCCGGGTAGTAAATTTAGGAACCGATCTTTTACCGGGTAGGGTCCGGGTAGTTAAAAAATGTTAGGGTACCCGGACCCGCTCACCCCTATCATCAACAACGTCTGAAAGCATTTTTTCTGTCAGAAGATTTCAAATAGGAGAGCACAGACACTCATTAGCGGGAGACAGCTTGGAGATTGCAGTTTTATTCAGAGATTGGATACGAGCGAAGTGTAAAAGGTGCGGCCAATCGGAGATCAACGAAGAAGACGACGAAAACTACAACGAAATCTTATCCAACGGAGGTCGAAGCGACGTCGAGCAATTTGACCAACAAATTCCAATTCCAACCGAAGAACCACAAGACATTGTAAAGAAACTAGAAAATGTGTTTATAAATATGTGATTTTTTTAATTGCAATTTTACTATGTTATTTTTAACTTTCAACACCACAAAGTTGTAATTTTGAAATTATATTACAAAAATAGCATTGACATATTTTTATTACACTATCTTGTTCAATTATTGATGTGTTTATAAATGTTATTTTTTTAAATTAAGTGCAAAAAAAAAATCGGAAAACCCGATCCCGCCCCGCCCCGATATGACCGGTCCCCTTTTCCGACGGGACACCGGCAGATCCCGCCAGTCTCGCCAGAGGACCGGTCCCGCCCTCCCCAGTCCTGTCGGATCCCGTTCTGCCGCTCTGAACCCGGCCCACTGGCCACCCCTAATTTTTTCATTCTAATATTAGCGATCCCAAATTTGTTATACCTCAAGGGTCAAATTTAATATGGGACACAATCGAAAGATAAAAACACCAACATGACAATGATGACCTTCTCCAAAACTCTCCTTCCAGATCTCCGTAAGAAGCCAAGGTTAAAGTTGAAAATTAAAGTTTTTTCAATTGTATGGCGATCTCAAAAATCGCTAATGTACAAATTATCTTTTTTGATTTAATTATTTTGTATTCCCCGTGGGAAGTCCTCGTATTGCATCCCTCCTTTTTGTAATTATGCTTTGTCTTGAGCTGAGCGTCTTCCGAAAACAACCGGTCTACCTATTAAGATGGAGGTAAAATCTACGTACACTTTACCATTTTTAAACTCATGTTATGAAATTTCACTGAATATATTATTGCTATATTTAATTATTTTATATTTGAAGTTTTGACCTGATTAATTTTGATTTACCTTGTGTATAAGCTTCATGGGGGTTAACATACTCCATCCCAAAAAAGTTTTTTATTACAAAGTTCGAATTCAAAATATTTGATTAAAAATAGAGAAATACCAACTATCTCATCCCACTTCTTGATGATATTGTACAAATTAATCACATGATACGTCCAGTGTATATTAATAAAGGATGAAATTAAGTTCACTTGGAATGCATGACATGTCGACATCTGATTAACTAATTTTTCTGGTTCTGATGACAAAGAAAAGGCTAAAATGATACTATCAATAACTGTCATTATTAATTCTCGAAGGGGAAAAAGGTGAAGAAACATCATGTGATCGATTCGATTACAAGGAGAAAAGGTTAAAACAACTGTCCAATAATTGCATAAAACTACGGAGGAAAAGGCACACACGTATTTTTTAATTCTAATATTTTAATTTTCATTTTAATAAAATAATAATTCCGCCTAACATTCGGGTTCTATCTCTCTAATCTTCTTTTTTTATTGCTAATTTATCTTTGCTTGGCTGTCGAATTTGTTTCATAATATATTGATTAGTCTATTAGTTTATATTACGTTCTTGCATTTACTCTTCTTGCCTTTAGTTATATCATTCTTGGCGTTCATGTTTGGTGTAAACCTTTGATTAGTCTATTAATTTATATCCGCTTTAGTGACTTTGGTAACTTATGGTAGACTAGGGTCATGTTCTCGGTCGGGGACGGGGCGAGGATTAGGGGGTACGGAGATGCTAGGCTGAGAATAGGGTCTTGAAACATTGGGACTTTAACGGGGAAGTCCATAGAGCTAGTTAAGATTCTTAAGAAGATGAGGATTAATATAGCTTGTGTCCAGGAGACCAAATGGGTAGTACCTAAGGCTAAGGATGTGGACGGGTATAAGTTATGGTTCTCGGGTAGGTCGATGTATAGGAATGGGGTAGACATTTTGGTAGACAGCGAGCTAAGGGATCAGGTGGTAGAGATCAGGAGGGTCAATGACAGGATGATAACGATTAAGTTGGTACATGGAGGATTCAATATGAACATTATTAGTGCTTACGCGTTGCAGACGGGCTTGGACGAGGAGGAGAAGAGGCATTTTTGGGAGGATTTGGACGAGGTGGTGGTAGGTATACCACCCAATGAGAAGTTATTTGTAGGAGGGGATTTCAATTGACATATCGGGTCACTTCCGGGGGATTATGACGACGTGCATGGAGGCTTTGGCCTCGGGGATAAGTACGGGGAGGTGTCTCACTTTTGGAGTTCGCTAAAGCTTTTGGGATGGTGATAGCCAATTCAAGGTTCATAAAGAAGGAGGAACACTCAGTGACTTTTCGTAGTTCGGTGGATAAGACTCAGATAGACTTTTTGCTCCTTAGAAAGGTTGACAATAGTCTTTGTAAAGACTGTAAGGTTATTCCGAGTGAGTATCTTATAATCCGACATAAGCTTCTGGTGATGGATTTGGAGATTAAGATGGAGAAGAAGAGGAGGGTTGTGGATGACATGCTAAGAGTCAAATGGAAGAGTTTGACCATGGCTAGTGCAAAGGAGATGAGGGAGAGGTTGATGGCCAGGGGGCTTGGGGGAGTAGTGGGGATGCGACCGGTATATGGGATAGGACGACCAGTTGCATTCGGAAGGTAGCTAGAGAAGTGCTAGGCTTATCGCGGGATAGTTGTGGTGGGCATCGAGGGGAGTGGTGGTGGAATGGTAAAGTTCAAGAGAAGGTGGAAGCAAAGAAAGTGGTGTATGCGAAATTGGTAGAAAATAAGGATGAGGTAGAGAAATAGACGAATAGGGAATTATATAAGATGGCGCGGAAGGAGGCAAAACTAGCAGTTACGGCGATGAAAATGACAACTTTTGAACGCATGTATGTGGAATTGGAGGAAAAATACGGGGATAAGAAGTTGTACAGACTAGCCAAGACGAGGGAGAAGAGGACCTATGACTTGGACCACGTGAGATGAATCAAGGACGAGGACGACAAAGTACTGGTGGAGAACGCGCGTATTAGACGGAAGTGGCAGTCTTACTTCCATAAACTCTTGAATGAAGAAGGAGATAAAGACATTATGCTGGAAGATCTGGAGCAATCCGGAAGGTACCGAGATTGTGGATATTGTTGAAGTATTAAGGTTGATGAGGTTAAGGGTGTTGTTCGTAGGATGCACAAGGGATGAGTGGCCGAGCCTGATAAGATCCACGTTGAATTTTGGAAGAGCGTAGGCAGGGCAGATTCGGAGTGGCTGGCGGAGTTGTTTAATGTCATTTTTAAGACGGCAAGAATGCCCGAAGAATGGAGGTGGAGTAAAATGATTCCTTGTACAAGAATAAAGGTGACATCCAGAGTTGCAACAACTATAGGAGTATCAAGTTGCTAATCCACACTATGAAAGTTTGAGAAATGGTCGTGGAGATGAGGGTGAGAAGAGGCGTGTCTATTTCCAAAAACCAATTTTGATTCATGTCGGGGCATTCGACTACAGAAGCCATTCATCTTATTAGGAGGTTGGTGAAGAAGTTTAGGGAGAGAAAGAGAGACTTACATATGATTTTCATCGACCTCGAGAAGACATATGACAAAGTCCCTATGGAGGTTCAATGGAAATGTTTAGAGGTTAGATGTGTACCTATGGTTTACACTAGGGCGATCAAGGATATGTATGATGGAGTCAAGACCAGGGTACGAACAGTAGGAGGAGACTGCGAGCATTTTCCACTGATGATGGGGCTGCACCAGGGATCAACTCTTAGCCCATTCTTATTTGACTTGGTGATGGATGGACTGACACAACAAATTCAATGGGAGGTGCCATGGTGTATGTTATTCGCAGATGACATAGTCCTGATTGATGAGACTCGCAGCGGAGTGAATACTAAGCTGGAGGTTTGGAGACAGACTCAGGAGTCTAAAGAGTTCAGGCTGAATAGGACCAAGACAGAATACTTGGAGTGAAATTTCAGTAATGGGAGCGACCATGAGACATGCGTGGGTGAGGCTTGGTACTTAGGTCATTCTAAAAAAAGGAAGTTTCAAGTATCTCAGGTCTATTATCCAAGAGAATAGAGAGACTGATAACGATGTCACACATCGTATTGGTGCAGGGTGGATGAAATGGAGTCTAGCATCTGAAGTCTTGTGCGATAAGGTGTCACCAAAACTTAAAGGCAAGTTATATAAGATGGTGGTTAGACCGACTATGTTGTGTGGGGCGGAGTGTTGGCTAGTCGAGACTTTGCACATCAAAAAGATGAAAGTTGAGGAGATGAGGATGCTGAGATAGATGTGCATATAAAGAGGGATAGGGTTAGAAATGATGATATCCGAGATAGAGTGGGAGTGGCCTCGGTGGAGGATAAGATGTGGGAAGCGAGGTTAAGATGGTTCGGACATGTGCAGAAGAGAGGCATAAATGCCCCAGTGCTGAGGTGTGAGAGATTGGCTATGGATGGGTTCAAGAGGGGTAGATGTAGGTCAAAGAAGTATCGTGGAGAGGTGATTAGATGGGATATGACATTTGCAACATACTGAGGATATGACCTTAGATAGGGGTTTGTGGATGACACATATTAGGGTAGTAGGTAGTTGATCGTAGTCCTACTTACGATTACATATTAGTAGTTTTAGTGTTATTATTGTAGTCCTACTGAGCCTATCATACTAGTAGGCGCAGTATTGCTTTATAGTCCCCTGTCATTTAATTTTTGCTATTGTATGTTCTTTCGTGTACTTTATTTATCTTAATTACATGCGTTAGTTACTGCTTCTTTTTTCAGAATGCTTTAGCATGACTTATTCGCTTTTGTTACCTTCATTTTCGTACTGCTTTAAATTTTTTATCCGGATCTGACCGTTTCTCTTGCTTTGCTTGTGCTTATGCTTTGTCTTTAGCCAAAGGTCTTTTGGAAACAACCTCTCTACCTACCAAGGTAGAGGTAAGTGTAAGATGATATTAATCTCCCTTGATGAGTCTTTCATTAATATCAAGGTATATATAGAGTACAATATTCATCCTTTATACAATAGAAATCCTAAGCCTATACAAAAGAGGAATCCTAGTCTTACCATAATTATATTTACACAATATATGAAAATATTCTAATTATGGATAGATAATATATTATTTCCTATATTTACACGTTTACACACCCCCTCAGTCGGAGCGGGAGGAGGCCGGATGCTGAGACTGGCTCTGAAGTCAAGAAATAATTGTCTAGGAAGTCCTTTGGTAAATATGTCTGCATACTGATAGGATGATGGAACATGTAACACTCTGACATGGCCTAACGCAACTTTCTCACGAATGAAGTGTAGGTCTATCTCAATATGCTTGGTTCGCTGATGTTGAACCGGATTATGAGAAAGATAGATGGCTGAGATGTTATCACAATACACAATAGATGCCTGACGCAAAGGAAACTGAAGTTCTAACAGTAAATTTCTGAGCCAACAAATCTCAGCTACTACATTTGCAACGCCTCTGTACTCATCCTCGGCACTGTAGCGAGATAGGGTAGCCCGTCGCTTGGCAGACCAAGAAATCATATTATCCCCTAAGAAAACACAAAAGCCGGAGGTGGAGCATCGCGTGTCCGGACACCCTGCCCAATCTGCATCCGTATATGAAAGCAACCTGTCTGGTGCAGAGAGGTATAGGTGCAAACCATAATCAATAGTGCCATTAATGTATCGAATGATACGCTTAAGAGCAGTGAAATGAGACTCCCTGGGGGCATGCATGAATAAGCACACCTGCTGAACAGCATAAGCTATGTCTGGCCTGGTGAATGTGAGATACTGAAGTGCACCTGCAAGGCTCCTATACAAAGTAGGATCAGAGACTGGAGCACCATCCATAGCACTGAGCTTAGATTTGGAATCAACTGGAGTAGGCACCTCTTTGCAGTTCGCCATCTTAGCCCTGTACACAATCTCTTCTGCATACTTATGCTGACACAAGAACATACGATTGGCAGACCTGGTCACTGATATCCCCAAAAAGTAACTTAGCTACCCCAAATCAGTGACGGAGGAGGCAGTAAAAATAATATCATCCACGTAAAGTAATAAGTAAGCAGTGCTACTACCTCGATGAAAAATGAAAAGTGATGTATCACTCTTGCTGCATACAAACCCAATCTGCAAGATATACCTAGCAAATCGATCATACCACACACGGGGGGCCTGCTTCAGGCCATATAGTGACTTACGGAGACGGCACACATAGTGAGGAACTGCTGGATGGGTGAACCCTGGTGGTTGATGCATGTAGACTGTCTCTCTCATATCCCCATGTAAGAATGCATTCTTCACATCAAGTTGATGGATCGGCCAGTGTTTGCCCATGGCTATGCTCAAAATTGTGCGGATGGTATCCGGTTTGACAACCGGGCTGAAGGTCTCACCACAATCAATGCCCTCCTGCTGATTTGTGCCATTAGCCACAAGACGGGTCTTATACCTCTCAAGATCCCCATTGTCTCTGAACTTGTGACGAAATAGCCACATACAACGAATGACATTCACCCCCTCAGGTCTAGGTAGTAAATCCCACGTGTGTTGTTTAGTTAAAGCATTGAATTCCTCATATATAGCCGCATTCCAATTAGGGTCTTGTTTGGCCAATTTTGGGTTCTTTGGAAGTGGAGAGATGGTTTGGGCAGACAAGTTGAAATGGACTTTGGGTTTGAAGATTCCATGTTTTGAATGAGTTTTCATTGGATGGGTAGGGACAGTGGATGGCGGAGTGGTGTCTGAGACGGGGGGTAAAGTCAAATAAGGAGAGGGTGGGGGCGAAGCCGTCGGAGGCGTCGCGGCTCCTGGATCGAGAGTCGCGACGCTAGAAGGTTGACAGGTTTCTCTGAAGTTTGGGTGCCGCGGCTCTGACGATGGAACAGAGGATGTGAGTTGTTCGATTATGAGGGGAGAGATGGCAGACTCGTCAAGAAATGAGTAGTCTTGTTTTTGAAATTTTGGAAGATTCGAAAATGGGAATGTGGTCTCGTCGAATGTGACGTGACTAGATATGTGGATCTGACGAGTCGACAAGTCATAGTATAGATAGCCCCTATGGTTCGGCGGAAATCCTAGAAAGACATATAGAGTGGACCTAGGAGCGAGCTTGTGAGGGGCGGTGGAGCTAAGGTTGGGATAGCACAGACAACCAAAAATCCGTAGATGATCATAAGAGGGGATTCTATGGTAGAGGATTTCGATAGGGGTCATATTGTGAAGAGTGCTAGTAGGGAGAATATTTAGAGTGTATTCTGACATTTTAGCAGCATAGACCCAGAAAGGTGGAGGGAGGGAGGCATGAATTAATAGGGTGCGAATCATATTGTTAATGGTGCGGATGATTCTTTCAGCTTTACTGTTTTGTGGTGAGGTGTGAGGGCAGGAGAAGTGAAAGACCATGCCATTATTGGTACAAAAGCGGTGAAACATAGAGTTATTGAATTCACGACCATTATCGCACTGAAATGATTTTATGCCTTTTTCAAATTGTGTTTGAATGAAATTGCGAAACTCAAGAAATTTGACAAACACTTTCGATTTAAATTTAAAAGGGTATAACCAAACATAGTGTGAAAAATCATCAAGCAACACAAGATAGTATTTATGACCGAGAGAACTAGGGATAGGAGATGTCCATAAATCGGCATGTATAATATCAAAAGGAGCAAATGTAACACTAGTAGATGATTTAAATGGAAGATGAATATGTTTGCCTAAAGAGCAAGAAACACAATTTTGGGCAAGTTTCTCATTACAAGCAATGAAATTGTTGCCTCTAAGAAAATTAAAAACTGGGACTCCTGGATGACCAAGCCTATTATGCCAGGTTGAAGAAGAAACAGCCGCTAGAGTGACGGGAGAGCAAGATCTGGCAGCGGAGGTGAAAGTGAATGGATAGAGATCCCTCGTGCTATTGCATCTCGTAAGAGGTGCCCCCGTATGAAGATCTTTTACAGTAAAAACCAAAAAGGTCAAAATCCACAGAAACAGATTTATTACGAGTAAATTGGCGGACAGATATGAGGTTCTTAATCATGTGTGGGGCATATATGGTATTTTTAAGGAAGAAGGGTGGATGAGGAGGTTGTGTGTATAAGGTACCATAAGCCTTAACTGGAATGTGTTGTCCACTACCAACTGTAACATATTGAGGATGCTTTAAACAAAACAGTTTAGGAATAGTACCTGCAGACTGGGTGACGTGAGATGTGGCGCCTGAGTCCATGTACCAAGTATTGTCAGGTTGTTGCATAGATAGGGTGCTGAATGCCTGACCCAACTCAGTGGGTGTCATGCCGGAGGAGGGCTGCGGGACCTGACCTTGCATAAAGTGGGCCTGCTGTGGGGCTGGAGCGGGGCCTAACAAACCGGGGTAAAAATACGGATTGTATGGCTGCTGGTACTAGAATGGACTTGGCGCCGCGGCTCTGAACTAGGGTGTCGCGGCTCTGTACTGGGGTGCCACGGCGCTGTAGACGAACTGCTGAGGAGCCGCGGCCCAGTTGTTCTGCGATCTCTGTTGTTGTTGTTGCTGTTGGTTCTGTTGATCGCGACCCTTGCCACGACCACGGCCTCCTCTACCGCCGCGGACTTTTCCACCCTTGCCGCCGCGGCCCTGCCGCTGTTGGGAGTTGTCCGGTGGCGTCTGATCTTGGGGTTGCGTGTCGACAGCTAACACCTGCGGGGCGTGCTCATTCTGCTTATCACGACGGGTTTCTTCAAGCAACAATTGTGAGCGAGCTTTGTTAAAACTCGGTGGCGGATCTGCCTGTTGAATAATGGTGGCCAAAGTATCATATTCGCCTTAGTAAGGCCATAAATCATTTGTAGCACCATTTTATCGTCAGTGACAGGCGTGCCGATGTTGGAGAGTTGATCCGCTAGAAGTTTAAGTTGCTTGCAGTACTCAGAGACATTGGAGAAGTTTTCAAGACGTGTTTTGTTGAACTGTTCTTCCAAATACACGGCATGAGTGTGCTTGTTGTCCTGAAAAATTTCCTCCAAACGATTCCACAAGTCAAGGGCTGTGGAGTCAGATTTCATGATAGTAAGGAGCAAATCCTGAGAGATACTACCATATATCCATTGTTTGACGCCGGCGTCGAGACGATGCCAGATAGAATCATCAACCTCCGTAGGGCATGGAATAATGGCATCAATATGGTCAAGCGTGTTATAGAGACATGCATGATTGCGAAAAAGTTCAACCCAGGGAGAATACTGGTTGTTTTCTTGATCAAGAATAATGAGAATATGGTTCTTGATGTTGGAAACAGTAAGGGCGGGATGAAACGGTGGTGATGACTTTGTGGTGGGATTTGTGGAGGTAGAGGCGTCAGAAAGTGTGGAAGAATCAGGGATAGTCATTTAGAGAAGAGAAGAAAGGAAGAACAAAACCAAAAAACAAGAAGAAAATCCTGAGGAGGCGGCGTAGAGAGAAGCGGTGGCGGTGTGGAAGAGAAAGGTTTTTAGGGTTTTGTTTATTTGGCTCTTGATACCATGTAAGATGATATTAATCTCCCTTGAGGAGTCTTTCATTAATATCAAGGTATATATAGAGTACAATATTCATCTCTTATACAATAGGAATCCTAAACCTCTACAAAAGAGGAATCCTAGTCTTACCATAATTATATTTACACAATATATGAAAATATTCTAATTATGGGTAGAGAATATATTGTTTCCTATATTTACACGTTTACAGTAAGGTCTGCGTACACTCTATCATCCCCAGACCCACGTTGTGGAACTTCACTGGATATGTTATTGTTGTTGTTATTGTTGTATTCATATAAGTATTTATAATTTATTTTATTAATTATTATTAAAAAATTACCAATCAAACACCATCATATAAATTAAAGACACGTAAAATAGTATTCAATATTCATCATAAATTGCTTAGTCTGTCCATTATCAATAAACTATTAGAGCAATTTGAACATGGTACCATATATAATTCACGTAACCAACAGTGATGTTTGTACACAACATGAATAATGTATCGATGTCAAATAAGTACGTATTTCTTATGTCTTAATTGATGTGATATTTTTTAATTGGCATATATAGTTGCAAAATCTAAATTTTTTGTTAAAGGTATTTAAAATTTAATATGTATAAAAATATTTTTGATCTATATATTTGATATAATTTTTAATATACACACAATATACTTATTTGACAAAAGATGTTCAAATAACAACTCTTCATTATATGCCACTTTGTGCACTCGGTTTAGAGATAGGAATGAAGTTTTTTTTTTAAAAAAAAATTACAGTACGTGTGAATATTTGCGTGACATAAATCATCTCATTGACATGAAAATTTTAAAATTAAATTATTTTTAAATATATAAAAATAGATATTCTTTTTTAGACAAATATATATATATATATATATATATATATATATATATATATATATATATATATATATATATATATATATATGTTCCTTTTTGGTTTTTGAAAATAGGACCACAATTTACGTGAGCAGAAGGACGTGAATTATACATTTCAACAAAATGCCAATAAACATATAGTTTCGTGATGCTTTTCAATTTGTACCAAGTAGGTTGCTTTTAATCTAGGGGGTGGGGTGGGGGACCAAAATATTAAATAAAGAATTTAATTAGAACATGTTTCTCTTCACAATTTACATTTTTCTCTTCACAATTTACATTTTTCTCTTGTTCTTAAAATACTTATTCAATTCACATTGACCGTCATAATCAGTAATATTATAGACTCGGGGACCAGTATATTGCAATTATATGGACCAAAGTAATTAAAGTGACTAATGAAGAGACCATTTTGGTCATTTTCTTCAAGTGTTGCGAGATGATTTGCTAATAGTAAGATATGAAAGACATCAAAATATGACACATGATAAAGTTTATCTATCAACTATACTTCAACGTACACGTTTACACATTGAAATAAAGTTTGGTGAAGAAAAGGACTAGTGGAAAAGAGAAGAAAAGAAACCAATTGCAAAAGTACAACCATTTATAGACAAATCAACACTAAATCAACATGCTATAAAAAAGAATTGGATTTTCCATTTGATATTCGGTACTCATATTTAGGAACGGGTCTAGAAGAGAGTACAAAACTCTAATTATCTCAAGAAGAAAATAAAGCACACTCTAAAGAGAACTCACAAAACAATTAATTAACAAAGCTTTTCTTATTTAGCAAATAGCTTTGTTTTTCTTTTGGATGAATTACAAGGATTAAGGACTTGGGTATTTATAGAAAACCAAATAAAATCTACACCACACATAATTAAATTAATTTAATTACTATCACTACCATGCAATCTCTTTGCAATTGTAAGCAATTACATCATCAAATTATCTATGGGCTTGGACTTATTGGACTTGGGCTTGACATTGATTCTTAACACTCTCCCTCAATGTCAACTCTAGTTCTTTGCATTGTGCCGAGCTGACAACGAAACATTTTGAACTTGCCTATACTCAAACTTTTTGTGAACATGTCTGCAACTTGATCATCTGACTTAATCTGTCTTCTCTAAATTTCTTCTTGCAAAATCTTTTCTCTGATAAAATAATAGTGCACTTCAACATGCTTAGTTCTAGCATGAAAGATTGTATTCTTTGCCAAACGAATTGCCGACTGATTGTTACAATACAATGGAACAACATAATCTACTAATTGATGTTGATTATTCATCCACTGTATCAACCATGTACTTTCTTGAGTTGTCATTGTTGTTGCTCGATACTCAGCTTACGTGGTTAATAAAGATACCATCGGTTGTCTCTTGCTACACCAAGAAATCATTCCAGAACCAAGTTTAAACACATACCCAGTTATTGATGTCATGATCTCCTGCATAGTCAGCATCACAGTAACCAACTGACTTGTAGTTTTTACCTTTCTTGTACAAAATACCATAATCGATTGTACTTTTCACATATCTCAGTATTTGTCGAACTGCTTCCAAATGAGGCTTCTTTGGATTTTGCATGTACCGACTCATCACACCAATTGCATAAGTGATGTCAGATTGAGTCAAGGTTAAGTAGATCAGACTACCTATCAATTGTCGATACATCATCGCATTTTCTAAATCTTTTCCTTCATGTGCACACATTTTGGCATTTGGCTCCATCGGCGTAGAAATCAGCTTGCATTCAAGCATTTCGAACCTCTTCAACAAATCTTTGGCCTATTTCTATTGACAGAGAAATATTCCTTCTTGTATGCGATCAACCTCTAGACCAAGAAAGTGCTTGAGTTGTCCAAGTTCCTTCATCTGGAAATGAACTGATAAATTATCCTTTGTCCGAAGAATTTCTGACTTATCATCACTAGTTATGATTAAATCATCCACATATACTAGCACAATGGCTAATTTTCCTCAATTGGCTTTGATAAACAAGCTAGAATCTGCAGGTGCTACTGAATAACCACTTTGTATTAGAAATTCAACAATCTACCATACCACGCCCTAGGTGTTTGTTTTAATCCGTAGAGTGTTTTTCGCAACTTACACACATATTCTGGATGATCTTGGTTTTGAACCCCATTGGTTCGATCATGTAGATCTCGCGATCTAGCTCTCCATGAAGAAAACATTCTTAACATCCATCTGCCACAAATTCCATTCTTTGTTGGTTGCAAGTGCAAGTAGGACTCGTACAGTTGTAAGTTTTGCCCCTAGACTAAACGTTTCATCATAGTCTAATCTGTGTTGTTTAGAGAAACCACGAGCTACCAATCTTGCCTTGTACCTCTCGATTGACCCATCTGGATGACATTTTATCTTGTAAACCCACTTACAGGATATGGGTTTCACATCTCTTGGCTTTGATACCAAATCACAACTTTGATTTTGCTCAAGTGCAGCAATCTCTTCTTTCATAGTTGTTACCCACTCAGAATTTTGTGATGCTTCTTCGAATGTCTCAGGTTCTGTTGCAGTTGCTTCTTCAATTATGGCTGCATTAGCGTATTTGAGATTTGGCCTTCGTGTTCTTATTGACCTTCGAAGTTCTGAGTTACTCTTTGCTCGACATCATCGCGGTTTGGATCTTCTGATTTATCTTAGCTTGGTTGGAGTTGAACAATATGCTCTCCCATCTTCTGTTGTATCTTGTCTCCAAATTCTCTAGAGTCTGGCAACACCTTATTCTCTAAGGACCACCAAGAAGATGCTTCATCGAACACCACATCTCGTGAAGTGTAGCACCTTCCACTCGTTGGATCGCAATATTCCCACTCCTTTTTCTGGCTGTCGTATCCCACAAAGATACATCTAACAACTTTCTTATCAAACTTGCTCCGTAAATAATCAGGAACAAATACATAACATACACAATAAAATACTCGAAAGTCGTTAACTGTAGGTTTCATGTTCCACGGTTTTTTAAAGGGTGAAACAAATCCTAACCTTGGTTGAGGAAGTTTGTTGATCACAAAGGCTACAGTCCTCATTTCTTCAACCCAAAACCTTCCCGATACGTTCTTTCCATGTAGCATATTTCGACAAATTTCTACGAGATGTCAGTTCTTTCTCTCAGCTATACTATTTTGTTGCGGTGTGTTAGCACAAGTGTACTGATGACTTATTCGGTATTCCTTTAGGTATTGAGAGAACTCACTTGAGCTATATTCTCCCCCGTTGTCTGTGCGCAAACAACGGGTCTATTTTTCACTTCTCTTTCAACTGACTCTCTGAGCTCTTTAAATTTTGAGAATGTGTCAAATTTTCTTTTCATAAAGAAAACCCACACATACTTGGAGACGTCATCAATAAATATCACCATGTACTGCATACCACCAATTAATGATTGCTTAATAGGCCCAAATACGTCAGAGTGAACTAACTCTAATGGTTCCTTTGCTTTAAACTTCGATTCCTCGTATGACAATTGGTGTGCTTTATCATACAGGCATCCTACACAGATCATGTTTGTTCGCACATCAAGTTGAGAAAGCCCCTTAAGCATCGACTTCTTCATCATCACACTTAACTTTGAATAGCTGACATGACCTAACCGCATGTGCCATAGATCTGTTGTCTCAGTTTTCCTTGTCTTGTCTACATATGCAGACTCTGCTGACATCATATAGATGGACTCCAATCGTTGCCCCTCCATTGTTGGTTTTTTGAAATTTTGAGATCACGATACACCTTCACATCTCGGGGACCGAATAAGACATAGTGGCCTGATGATGTCAATTGAGCCACAGATAGCAAATTTTTCTTCATTCCTGGGACATGATAAATATCTTGAAGTGGCACATGGTTAGAATTATATCGAGGTGTAACTATCGTCTTACTGATGTGAGCTATCGGTAACCTTGAGTTGTCAGCTATCACCACCACACAACTTTCCTTATACTCAAACATGTTTTGCAACTTCATTTTATCACCCGTCATATGATTTGAGCAACCCGAGTTTATGATCCAATCATTATGGTAATCAATTCGTTCTGATGTTGTGACTATGAGAGCTAATTCTTCTTCCTCCATAGCGAACGACGCTTCGACATCCCAACCATCTTCGCAAATCTCTTTAGAACTGGAAGTAGCAGCATTACTCTCAACATGTTTTTTCTTGGCCCAACAACTTTTTTACCATGTGACCCATCATCCCACAGTTGTAACACTCTCCATAGAACTTTCTAATGTTACCGTGATTCTTCGAAGCTCCCCCTGGACGAGAGCCTCCCTTTTCTTGGTAATTTCTTATCTTGTCACTATCCCTTTTAGATCCACCACCAGTATGTCACTTGAAATTGTTTTTGCTTTTGTTGGTGTAGAGTGCTTCCTCTTCACCCTTCAGCAAGACTCCTCCCATTTACTTAGCCATAGCTTCTTGACCTGTAAGTAAATTTTCAAACTCAACAAGCGATGTTTGTGTCGGCCATCCCTATACAGCGGCAATGAACCCTCGGTATTCGGGTCTCAAACCATGGATAATTATTCTCTTTATCCTAGCTTCCCCAATAGATGTTGTCGGATCTAACTCTAAAATTTAGCGGCATATCGATTTCACCTTTCTTTGAAAAAAAGTGTAGTAAACGTGTCCCACGCTTTTTTCGGTGTTTTGACATCTCGAATATGCTGTAACATTTCTTCTTCTATTGTGGTCTTCAAAGTAAACATCGCTTTGCCTGCTTTAATTTTTCACTTCTGTCATCAGATGAGTAACTTCAGTATCACCAATAACCGTCCATAAGTCTTGACCTTATAGGTAAGACTCAATACACATTGACCATGTGTTGTAGTTTTGATTGTTGAACTTCTTGATTCCTCCAACTACTTGAAGATCACCCATTGTACCGGTAGGATTTTAACAAGTTTAGAAAATACTCAATTACTCTCAACACAGAAACATTTTACAAAGGTTTGCAATAATCTCTAGAAATCTTTTCTGGTGTAGAGGATCGGTTAAAACCCGCAATCACAGAGCATAGTCAGAATTTCAAAAGATCTCACAACCTTAAGGCTTTTCTTATTTAGCAAATAGTTTTGTTTTTCTTTTGGATGAATTACAAGGCTTAAGGACTTGGGTGAACTTTACTTTGAAGATAAAGCGATCTCTAACAAAAGGGACTCTATATCATTTGCTCGAACCTGAAACCTCTAATTAAGAATTAATTAAGGAGTATTTACCACTCTACCACAACCCTCGTAATACTATTGCATACACAATCACATGCATATCATGGAAATCAAATCAAGAAAAAAAGTTATAATATTAAATATCAAAGTCATAAGAAATTAGATTCCCACAAAAGCACAAACGAAAGGAGAGATGAAAAGGTGTAAGGAACTATTGTGTTGTAAAAAAAGCAAACCAAAACTCTATTTTTCTAGACAAAAGATAGCTTAAAGCAAACACATAGGTAAAGAATCTATTAAGCTTTAAATTTGTTATAAACACCAATTCCTTCGCAATGAACACAATCCACACCAAACAATCCATTTATAGAATCTTGATATTTCCATTTCAAATCTCAATTTTTTTTGGATTAATTCATTTATTGAATTCCAATTCCAAACCATGGAAAACAATAGCACAAAAGTAGAGAGGATGAAGCCAGTGTTCCTCAAAGCTGGAATTCCACTAGCCATCACTTTAGCTGGTTACATAATTGCCAAAATTACAACAAAAAAATTCTCAGGTTCTCAAATTTCACAAATTGAAGAAAATCATCATGATGTTTCAAGAAATGAAAGTGGTCATCAAAATCTAGAAAATTCAAAATCTTTATCTTGTATAGAAGCTGATGTTGATGATGATGATCATTGTTCCACAAATACCCTTTACAAAGATTCATCACAAAGTTTTGATGTTTTTCAAGATAAATGTAAATTTCAAGAAAATCTTCACGAGGTTTCAAGAAATGCAAGCGGTCATCCAAATCTTGAAAATTCACAATCTTTATCTTGTATTGAATTTAAAGCTGATGATGATGATCAGTGTTCTAAACACACCCTTTATAGAGATTCATTGGAAAGTCTTGATCGTTTTCAAGATAAATGCAAATTTCAAGATATTGAGGCAAAGTTTCAACAGTATACACACTTGAAAGAACAAGAAATTGCACTTATGGACATGCAAAACAAGGTGTTATTAGATATCAATAAAATTGATTTCTTTAGTAAGGAAATTACATTATTGGAAGCAGAAAATCAAAGATTTCAGAACATGGTAATTGAATATTTGAAAATTATGGAATTTCTTGATTTGTCAAATTCAGAAAATAGATTGCTTCATAGAAGAGTTAAGAAGCTTTTGAAGAAGATCAAAGAATATTCAAGAGGTGTGAAGAAACAAAATTTTCAACATGAAGCTAAGGAAACTGAAATTTCAAAAAATCAACAAGGGCTAGAAATGAAGATATTATCAAGAAAATGGAATTAGAAATTGACCAACTTAAAATGGCTATTGAGCAATTGCAAATGGAGAAGGTTGGACTACAAAGCAAGCTGGAATTGGCAGAAAATACAAATCAATCAAGGGTAGGCATTTTTTGATAAGTCATAATTTCATCGATGGTCAAGTCGGAAAACGAATTTTTGTAATGAAAAATTATTTAATTATACCTACATATCATAGAAATATAAAGCATCATTCACATATCTAACTGAGACTATTTGATCGATCTCATTCACTTGAAAATTTGTATACAAATACCCTCTAATGAGCTGAACCCCCACCAATAACTAAAATTGTTCGGGATTGGATAATATATCAAATGCTATTTAAGTGTGGAGGATATATATTGGTTAAAAAGAAAGAGTCATTGATCCCTTATATTTATTTATTTATTTATCTTTTCTATTGTGACAAGGAAAAACTCAAGTAGACTGTTAAAAAGAAAGAGTCATTGATCCCTTATAGTTATTTATTTATTTATCTTTTCTATTGTGACAAGGAAAAACGCAAGTAGACTGCCAGAGATATAAAATTGTCATGCAAGTATATTCACGTGAGCAACTCACTTTTATGTAATATCCACTTGCACCACCTAGAAAAACAAATGAACTTACATAATATCTAATTGCTTCGCATATTTCCCATTATTTTTTTGTGATACATAGGCATGATAATTTGAGTTATTTTTTCACTACAAAAAATAGTTTTATAAATTTGGTGCAATAAACTGAAAGTTGGATGACCATTCGTGAAATCAACCCGCATATTCTTTACATGCATTAGATTATGAATACATTGTTAAAATGTTCATTGTTTTTCAGAATGGTATGGAAGTGGTAACAGTAGAAGATTACAAAGAATTGGTAAATGAACTCGAGCAATTGCAGAAGGACAAAGCTACTGAAGACAAAGAGCTTATATATTTAAGGTGGTACAATGCATGTCTAAGACATGAATTAATGAGAAGACATCAAGAACAAATGGAACAAAGGAAAAACCAAGAATTGAATTTGGGAGAAGAAAATAGAGAAATTGTTGAAGAATTTGTACCACAAGTACATGAATTAATCATGAGGAGGAGTTCATCAGTGGGGCACAATGAATCTTGTTCAAGTTCACCTATTAATGAAGGTCATTCAAATGATCATTCAAAAGGAGAAAATTAATACATAAGTTCAAAAAATGGGTAGAGGGAAATGATAAAATGAAACATGAAACAAATTGCTTTAAAAGACATTCTGTTTCTGATCATTTTGAGGATTTAAATATACTTCCTGCTACGAAGTCATGTTCTAGTGCCTAATTATTTGTGGTATTTGTAATTTCTTCATATTTGTCTGCCTACATTGTGCTGTGGAGATTATATATTTAGTGACATATGTAGCTCCCAAATATGACACAAAACTAATTGACTCATTTGAAGTACAATGTCATCTCAATATTAACTTTGGGTGATTGGCTCAACATCCTCATGTAGTTTCACACTGTTAGAACCATTGCTATAATGCACTAAATAATCAATCAATGTGACTTGTTTAACAATGTAATATGCTGAATATAACGCAAACTAAATTAACTTGAAGTAGATTAACAGGAAATAAATAAGTAGATCTAATTTGATTTCGAGAGAGGCTTGCAGATTGCAATGTCCTAAGATAAAATTACGTCGCTACACTTCTGATGTAGTTGATAAGTCTGACGTTTGTCTTGCAGGATTCAACTCTCAATCCAAATTTTGCAGAGTATACTTGGATTCTGAACTTCAATCTATGCTTCTCTTTTGATTCAAGTTTTGGAGAATATGGAAGACAATTCTTTTGCTATTTCTAATTTGTCATCAATTATTTCTATTTATAGAAGCAATTAACAGTTAATTATGAAAGGATACAACTCTTGCAAAGAGATGTTCTGAAAAGAAGCATTTGTTCATAAGTTACAGTTAGTTTCAAATTTTCACTAACTGTAATTAACTGTAATGTTTATTAAATATAAAAGATAAAATATTTCCGATGTGGGACTTATCCCAAAACTCTAACACACACTACTAATACCTTTTGGTGATTCTCTTTACATTTTCATTTAAAAGAATTCAACAACACATTGTTTTTATGATTTTTTGTTCATACCAACTTGTGTGTATCTCGATTAATTCATCAGTCAGCTTGCTAGCAATCTTGAAAAGCAAAGACAGATTTATTGACCTTCCCTGGCAAAAAGAAGCTAGCATTGAGAATGTTGCCCGAAATATTCCAAACATTCTAGGCAACACTGGTACAAGATAGTCACCTCTGTCTACAGACTAGCTGGTTAAACAAATTACAAAGCTCAATCAACAAATCTCAGAGGTTGATGCTGCAAGGGATGCCTTAGTCCAGGTCAGAGACCAGTTCTTATTGTTGCTTTCTTCCCAAAAAGGGGGAGATAATTCTACTGTGCAGGGGAAGGAAAGAGCTGAGAGTTCTGTTGTTGCTGCTGATGATGAAGAAGCAGTGGATGCTGCTATACAAAGAGAGGAAGTTGTTGGTAGAAGAGTCTTGCTGACAAGGCTGAGGCTAACGGAAGAACTAGCCAAAGTTGTTGCTAAGCTTGGGGAACAAGTCCAAGAAGTTGAGGATTTTGCTCCATGATCTTCTCCAACAAATCCTATCGGTTGCCCACCTTTTTCTCAACCTCCACAACCAATCAATGAGCTTTCCAATGAAGACTCTCTACTATAAATAGAGAGGGAAGAAGAGTGAATTGATATCCAGAATCAGATTGCAAAAATATCAAGAGAGCTATAGAGAATTCATCTCAGAAAAATGGATCACAAGTGTTGCCTGAGCGTGTCAACAACATTCTGTCCAACATTATAATTGCTGCTTAGATTCTAGATTTGTTATTCATTGAAGCAATTATAATGAGATGTTGTCTATATCTATTTAGATAGATTTTTCAAACAGAAGTCATCTGCGACTTCAACTTTTTAATTCCTTTTGTATTATCTTGTAATATTGTAAGAGAATGAATTTATTTAATTATATATAAATATATACAATAATTTCGGTCACTGGCCGTCATAGGTTATGTAATCAATATAACATATGTAAATATTAAACCTTTGTGTCTTTATTATTTCCGCTGCATTTTACTCTTCAAAGGTTTTTCAGTTTTGTCGAAGTGTTGTCACTTGTGATAGACAACATTATTGCCGACATTTACAAACTGCATTGGCATTCGATTTGTCTATTGTGCATGAGGAGAAAAGAGCTGAGAGTTCTGTTACTGCTGCTGATGGTGCTACTACTGAAGAAGCAGTGGATGTTGTTATACAAAGAGATGAAGTTGTTGGTAGAAGAGTCTTGCTGACAAGGCTAAGGCTAATGGAAAAACTGAAGCTGCAATGCAAAGAGCCGAAGTTGAAGCTGAAGCTCCCAGGCAGAGAAAAGAGCAAGCTGAGATTATGCAGAGGTAGAAAGCGGCTGGAAGCTACTACTGATGCATAATATGCAAGGGAGGAACAACTTGTGATGATTGATGATTGGTTAATTTGGATTGTGTTTGTTTTGTTTGGATTGGATATTTGGTGATGTATTTAACGATGATCTGACAATGTTTTTGTTTTGGGATTGTTGACACCCAATTTTGTCCCATCTTTTATGATTTTATTCGTAATTTTTAACATTTTTGACACTTTTAAAATAATTTTAAAATATATATATATATGCATATTATTCTCTTATTATTATTATTATTCACATTTTTTACTGTCATTTGCATTTTTTATCACAATCATAAGTTTTATCCAAAAAATTCTATGTTATTTTTATTCTCGCAAAATTGCATCGTGATTTCCTTTTATTAAGCATTAAACATTTCAAGAAATATTATATTTTTATTATTATCACATCGTTATGTTATTTTAAATAATTCACATCTTTTACAAAAATATATATATATATATATATATAATATCTTTAATATTAAACCCCTTATATTTTTCTAATTCCCAACCCAATACAATTTCTACCCAACCTAAATTAAAAACCCATTTTTCGTCCAAACCTAATCCCCAAATTAAATTCCCACAAGCCCAACCCCAAAATTCGCCAACCCATTCCCTTACCCTTCCAAGCCCAACCTACTGGCCCAACATCCCTTCCCTTTAATTCAAAAACACACCTGCAAGCCCAAACCCAACCAGACAACCACCACTCCCTACCACACCCGAACCGCCCACACCCAACCGACTCCACCAACCTGTCGCCTCTCTTTAATTCTCCCCCAAACCCAAACCAAAACCAAAATCAAAAATCAAACGAACCCTACCTCTTCTTCAAATCACCGATCACGACCCACACTCCCATACCGGCTGACCCGTCACGGCCACTCGCCGCTAACACCTAACCCCCGCCACCACCAACTCCCGCTACTGACCCACGCCCATACCCCTGTAAAATCCGCCTCCAAAAATCGTAAATCTTTACCTTTAATTCAATTTCAAACTCGATTTTGGGGGAATCCACCTATAAATACCCCACGATTGTTCTTCATTTTGGGAGGGATTTTCTGAGAAGAAAAAAGAGATTTTGGAAGGATTTTCTAATATACATAAAATACTTTGTTGTGTTCTTGAGTTTAAAGCATTTTGGTTTTTTTGTTGTTCAAGAATCAAGTCCTAAAAGGTTTGTCATCCCCTTGATTCTCTCGATTTTCTTCATCGATTTGAAGTTTCGGTCGAATTCGACCCGATCTTACCGGGTAACATTTTCGCACTTTGCATTTCATATTTATGTATGTTGGTTATCCGAATTTGGTGTTAAGATTTGATTTGATCATCGATTTTCGGCCGTTATCGACTCGCCCGTCGACCCGATTTAAATTTCCAAATTTCTTGCATTGTCGCTTGTTATCATTCGGTTATCCAAATTGATGAAATTATTTGACTTCGGCTGAACACACGATTCGGTCCGAATCATCGACGTCGGCCCGTCGATCTTGGCTTAGATTTTCCCAATTTTCTTACATTGCCGTTGTTATCATAGTTATCCAAATTGATGAAATTATTTGATTCCTCGGTTGAAACTCCACTGGTCCCACCGACCGGTCGGTCGCCTTCAATTTGAATTTCCAAATTTCTGCATTGTTGTATTATCGTTATCCGAAATTGATGAATTTATTTCGATTCCGGTCACTGATCCGCCTGTCGACCATTGTAACATTTTCTAATTTTGCATTTCATATTCTTGTTATCTATCTCAATTGGTGTTGAAATCGATCCGTTGAAACATCGATCCGTCGTCATCGATCCGGACGGTCGAATTCGATTTGATATTTCCGTAATTCTTGCATTCCATATTCTTGTTATTGTTTATCCTCAATTTGGTGCTAAAATTCGACCCGAAGTTCGATCATCGATCCTGGCCGTCATCGACCAGCCTGAGCGACCCGATTTGAATATTTCCGCACTTCGTAACTTGGGCCTGATATTTTAAATCGCTTCACCGCTTCGCTTCTTCTGCAAGACTGCTTTATCGCTTTATCAATATCGCATTAAGGCCGACTTAAATTGAATTCGGAGGCCGCGCTTTTCTTTCGCTTTCGTCGCTTTTTTTTTTTTAGTATAATCGCTTTAGATATATGTGCACGGATATATTATGGTTTTATTAAGTTTATCGCTTTAGATTTCTTGCGATTTTGATATCATTGTTTTATCGCTTTTGAACAAATACCGCGCCTGCTCGCGCCGCTCTTCGCTTCGCCATCGCTTCGGGATTATTGTTTTTATCAAGCTTTTTACGCTTTACTGTTTTAAAATAAACACCGCGACCTTTCGTGATATTGCTTTCCTGCTTCACCATCGCTTTCAAAGATTAAAATATCCGATTTATCGCTTTATCGCTTTAAATTAAACACCGCGCTCTTTTTCGAAATCGCTCTGCCATCGCTATCGTTATCAAGTATCGCATCGGCCAAGTGTTTCGCTCCGATTTTATTTTACTGATTTGAACATCGATACTGCATACTGCCGATGAAAATATCCGTCGATTTTGAGGCCTCACAGCTGCAAAGACGGAAATATAACTGGGGCAAGGATGAAGACTTAAACCTTTTTATCCGAGATCAACATGTTTAGTAGGCGAGGTGACTAAAATAACCAACAAGTTATATATTCAAGAGCCTACGACGTGATTATAGTGATCTTTTCTATTTCACCCGGAGAGACACGCTTAGTAGGCGAGGCAATCAAAATAAACTACATATGTTTGCAGTACCACGACGTGATTGGAATGTTCTTTTCAAAATTTAAGTTCTGAGTTCCTCCGCGATCAAAACATTCACTGCTTTGAATACCTGACATGAAGTTATTTGTATTTAAATGTTTCTAATCATTGTTCTGGATAAACTAGATTAAAGTAAATAACGACAAATATTCCTCGGAGTTTATTTATTTCTTTCTTTAATTCAGCTTTTATCTCGCTTTGTATTGTAATATTATTTATCGCACTTATGTAATTATGGAAATGCTTAGAATAGGCAAACTTAGGATTTATTCATAGGGTAGTTTAAGATTTGAAACTCGTCGCTAGCTTATTTATTTGTAGGCTCGCAAACTTAGAAATCCTTCGCTAGTTTATTTATTTTAGGCTCGTCACGCGAATTCAAGATTTTCAAAACAACTTTTGTCCTCTTTTATTTGCTTTATTAATCATACCGAATAAGTTTATCTTTTGTCAATTTACAATTCATTGATTCCCAAAATTTTACCATTTGGCATTATAAATAAATTGTTTTACTATCAATTGTCAAAAACATATTTTTCAACTCTACATGTATTTCTCTTTAGATATCATATAAATGCATATTTTGAAAATCTCTACATTTATCTATCTTTTAAAATGCATCCTTTTTCTAATTATTTGCAAACGTCTTTTAATCTATTATACTTGTAAAACATGCATTATTTCTATCAATAATTAACCTGAGTTTGACCGGATAACCGCAAGTTAGAGGATCTTAAAGGATGCCTAACCCCTTCCCTTTAGGATAATAAAGAACCCTTACCTAGAATCTCGCTAGTTTCGCAGACCTTAAAATTGGAGTTACATGGCAGCATTTAGTTTAATATTTAGGTGTCCTAATTCACCGTAAAAATAATTAGGTGGCGACTCCTCAATCCTTTACCCAGGAATCACCCGGACACGTCCGCGCTCCGCTTTGACCCGAGCGAGGTCAAAATCGGGCGCTACAGGGATGATGTGTTTGAATGGTTTAATTTTCTTATTTTTTCTAATCCTATAAGTTTTGTGTATATCCATGTTTGTGCTAATATTGTATCTTATATAATGGTATACATTGGTATACATATGTTGTGTTTGTATGTCATCACAGGTTAAGGGGGGGCATTATTGTAATCATAGATGTTGGGACAAGATCTATGACATTGCCATAGTCACTTGCACAGATTGGAATATGTTTTGTAAATAAAGGCAAAAATGGGGAGAATGATAATGTTGGGTTTGGTGTTGTAACATTTTGCCCAACATTTCCTTTTTAGTTCTAAGTTAAAATTCAGAAATGTTGGAACAAATGTCACGACATTCGGACTAACATTCTATAAAACAGTTTTGTCTTACTTCACGGACTGAAGCAAATCTCATGTGATTTTTACCACGATGTAAAAGTGACTTGGCAAGGTATTTAGGAGCTGATGAAACGCGTGGGAAGAACAAGTCAAAGTTGTTGCTAAGCTTGGGGAACAAGTCCAAGAAGTTGAGAATTTTGCTCCATGATCTTCTCCAACAAATCCTATCGGATGTCCACCTTTCCCTCAACCTCCGCAACCAATCGATGAGTTTTTCAAGGAAGACTCTCTACTATAAATAGAAAGGGAAGAAGAGTGAATCGATATCCATAAACAGATTGCAAAAATATCAAGAGAGCTCTCGAGAATTCATCTCAGAAAAATGGATCGCTAGTGTTGCTTGAGCGTGTCGACGACATTCTGTCCAACGTTATAATTGTTGTTTAGATTCTAAATTTGTTATTCATTGAAGCAATTATAATGAGATGTTGTCTATGTCTATTTAGATAGATTTTTCAGGCAGAAGTCATCTGCGACTTCAATTTTTTAATTCCTTTTGTATTATTTTGTAATATTGTAAAAGAATGAATTTATTTCGTATATAAATATATACAATACTTTCGGTCACTAACTGTCATAAGTTAAATAATCAATATAACCTATAAACCTTTGTGTCTTTATTATTTCCGCTACATTTTACTCTTCAAAGGTTTTTCAGTTTTATCGAAGTGTTGTCACTTGTGACAGACAACATTATTGCCGACATTTACAAACTGCATTGGCATTCAATTTGTTTTTACTTCTAGTTTATTTTTATTGTTCCATAGCATACCCCATGAACCTAACACTGTATTTATATCAATCCAATGAATGCATAACCTTTGGATATCCACTAAAGTGGCAATGATCAACCTAGCCACTTATTTTACAATTGTCAATTTACCGGGAGACAGAAAACTTATTATTTGATGTTGGAACTTCCTATATAATATGATTTGCCCATTCTACAAAACTGATTTACTTTTCTGGCAAAGTGCATGACCAAATATACTAAATTCTATCAAAATCACAACTGCCACATAATTGGAAATCCATGACTTCTTTATCATTCATGCCTTTGGACAAAGTAAGGCATCTAATCCACCATCACGGTTGTGTCGGGATGGATAGGATCCTTCCAATCAGAGGCGGACTGAGGATTTGAGCGCAACGGGGGCACCACTATATTTAGTACGCCAATTACAAGCAACAAAGTTAGGCGTGCTACTCGGGGACTAAAGAATAAAAAATTATGTGACTAAAAACTTGTAAAGACCCGGGTATACTCTACAAAATAAAACAAAAATGTTGTAGCAGCCAAGTTTCAAACTCGGGTGGCGGAGCATGAGCTGAGGCACGCTGACTGGCTCAACTACTCTAACAATTATATTTGAAGGGTCCTTTTGAAATATATCATAGTTTTTCAAGGTATATAAATATATATACACGATTTTTCCGAAGTTACCGAGGACACGTGCCCCCCACCCTTCAAGGTGGGTATGCACCTACCTCCACCTTTAATCAGAGATCTTAGGTTTAAGATTGGTAACGGAAAAATCCTGGGGTAGGAATCGTGTACCCCTTTAATGGACCTTTCACGATGCAAATCTAGAATAGTCGAGGCTCCAGTGCGAGTACCGGACACCAAGTGGGAAACAAAAAAAAGCACCTGATTCCAACCTCAAACCTCCTTAATATCTTCTCAACTTTTTCAGTGTAAGACAACATTATAGTCTTTCCAGACATGATTTCAGTACAATCAAAAAGATCCATGCCTTTTACACATTAATCTTTAAACTAATTTTGAATATTCAAAGATCAAGACCAATGACACAGTCTATGTTGCTCGGACTCTTCAAAAATATCAGCAAGTGTGTGTCAGATCCTTCAAAAGCTATGCAATTTTTTTTAAGAATCTAACATGGGTGCAATAATATTTTTGGAGGGTCCGAGCAACATAGGTGATATCTTGTTTTCTCTAGGACTATGATAATTCATTCACATAATACCAGAACTAACTTCATCTGGAGCCTCTTCTTGATCAACTATTTCACTTATGCAGTTAAGTTGTTGAACAACATCTTTCGTGCATGGTCTCTCCGCCTTCGTTTCTCTTAAACACGCAAGTGCAAGTGCCAAGAACGCGACGCGTTCACACCACTCATTACATTACTCAAAGGCTCCTCACCAAGCAAGCGCCTGTCCACTACATCCATAACCGAACCACGGTTTTCTTGCTGAATAACATAAACAACCAAGTTGAAACTATCTTCATTTCGCGAGAAGTCAACTGCCTTTAAAGAAGTAAGAAGTTCTAGCAACACGACCCCGAAGCTGTAAACATCACTTTTATCGGTTAGCTGGTAGTTACGAAAGTATTCAGGGTCCACATACCCTAACGTTCCTTGAGCACAAATGGACACGTGGCTCAACCGTGGACATGCCAATCTTGATAGGCCAAAGTCTGAACTTTGGCATTGAATTCGTTATCGAGGAGTATGTTTGTAGATTTGACATCTCTGTGGTAGATGGGAGGGTAAGCAGTTGAGTGAAGATAAGCCAATGCTTCTGCACTTTGTGAAGCAATTTTCAACCTTGTTTTCCAGTCAAGAAAGGTTGAGTACTTACCATGTAGATGATCATGGAGCGTTCCGTTGGAAATGTATTCGTAAATCATCAAAGGTTGTTCAGCTTCTACACAGCACCCTAAAAACTTGACCAGGTTCCTGTGATTAGGGGTGGTAAAATTAGTCCATGAAAACATGACCCGCCCATTTATTAGCTCAGCCTAACCCATTTCAACTCATCTAAACATTGAGTTGATATGTAGTTCAAATTGACTCATAAAAAACTTATCAAAATATTTTCAAAAAGACATTTTTTTAGTTAATATGTTATATATGACCTTGGAATAACTGTTAAAGTTGCTGCCATGTGACCAGGAGGTCATAAGTTCAAGTCGTGGAAATAGTCTCTTGCAGAAATGCAAGGTAAGACTGCGTACAATAGATCCTTGTGGTCCGGCCCTTCCCCAGACCCCGCGCATAGCGGGAGCTTAGTGCATCGGGCTGCCTTTTATGTTATATATGACCATAATAAAGATAAAACAATTTTAGTAGGTACTTAAAAATTTATAAAAGAGAACTAAAACTTAGTGAGAATTGGGCGGGTTGGATTATGACCCGCTTTTTAGTCCATTTCAACCCAAGTATTTTTGGGCGGGTCAACTTAGCCTATTTGACCCACCCATTTGACTCGTACCTGTGATTGACTTGAGAAAGTATCCCTACTTCATTGAGTACTTGTTGAGTGCTCTTGATATTTCCCACTTTGGCTAACTTTACTGCTACAATGGTCCCATCGCGAAGCTCTCCCTTGTAAACTTCTCTGAAACCACCACGGCCGAGGATTCTGTCTTCCGAGAATCCATTTGTAGCTTTCTTTATCTCCTTAAGACAAAACATCCTGGTAGACTTTCCCCCGTTGTTCGATTTTAGAATGTCTTCTCTTGCCTTAGCAAGCCTAGCCCTGGTTGAAAATCTTCCTGAATTTTTCAAAGTCACTACAATCACCACAACAGAAAATGTCAATAACAAGACAATCCCAATGGATATCTTTATTATTATCCCAGAGTGTTTCTTCTTCATGCAAGTTCCTAGACTTTGGTTCCAATAGTGGTTATTTTTGCAAAAACAGCGAAAGACACCATTTTTTCCGGAAGCTAAACATGTAGAAGCTCCAGAGCAATCAGATTGTGATCTACATGGTGGCTCAGGTGGCGGAGACCATTGAATTTCTAAGCCCTCCTCCCATTCATTAGCCGGCTTTTTAGCATCCAAGTGCAGAACACTTCTAAACGCTCTGCACCCCGAGATATGAAGGCGTATCTTGTATGCCGAAGGCATACCTCCAGCAATAAATGTGCAACATGGATCAACACCACTTGCACATTGAAGTTCCCTTTTAGGATCAACATATCCAGAGCTCTGCAGATATTTATGGCACAAGCTAGAAGGTGTGCAATTTAAAGGGGATACCAGAAGCCGAGGAGAACAATTAAATAAGAAGATAGTGTTAGAAGAAGTAACGTTAAACGGAAGAGTTTGGTTCAACCAAAGTCCCTCGCTCACAGGCATGTCTTGTGTAACACATGTACCGGGCAGCCAGGGTGATGGTTGCACCACCATACGATTGAACGAGGCCATAATTCTTAAAATAACATAAGAGCTTCCGTTAAGGGTATCAAGATAGAGCTTGTGAGAGTGAGGATCACAACGGATAGAATAGTCACGGTTGCCACAGTCGGGATTCGTGCTCAAGGGATATGGAACTTGTAGCGAACCACAGTTTGGACATGGCTTTTGAGAATAAAGAGTAAAGAAAGAAGTGGAGTAAAAGTAAAACATACAGGTTAGTTTTCCTCATGTAGTCATGGTCATTTTGTGAGAGCAATGAAGAAGTTGAAAAGATTATGGTAGAAAGGATTTCTATAGCAGGTAAATATAGGAAAGGAAAGAGAATAAAGTGGGTGAATGAAAAATAGAAAAAAGGTATTTGAAAGAATCTCGTTAAGCAAAAAGATTTGGCAATCATTGGGCAAAGGGATTCTTATCCAAAGGTGACAACCAGCAGAGTATTTATATTATACTCCATCAATCACAATTTATGTGACACTTTTTCATTTTTAGTCGGTCCCAAAAAGAATGACATCTTTCCATATTTAATAACAATTTAACTTCAAACTTTTCACTTTACCCTTAATGAAATGATTTATAGTCACGGAAATTTTTATGGCCTATTAGACCACAAGTTTCAAAAATCTTTCTTTTTCTCTTAAACTCCGTGCCCAGTAAAACACCCTCATATAAATTGGGATGGAGTACCTGCAATTCAATTACCACTTGCCTGGAAAGAGGTCTCTAATCTTTGCTTATTAAAGAAAGAACTTGCCTAAACAAGGAGAATGACAGAAATGAATTATAGAGATGATTTCAGCTCCACATAAATAATTTGCAGTTGTCAACAAATATACATGTGCAGCAGTCCACTATTACTTCATCATTGTAATAATAATGCAGCCTGCAAGAAGTATGTGAATGATTGTGCCAATATAAAATTCAGTAATTGTTAAGTGTGTAACAATCTCATCTAAAAGCTAAAACTGTTAGAGAGCGCACTTTATTTACTTAATTATATCCTCAACATGCTCTCTCACGCGCGGGCGTGATTTTTTTTTTCATGGGCGAAGAACGTGGATTTTTTTTTATAATGAGTGGCGGTGAGATTCGATCTCAGAACCTCTGCCTACTCTGATACCATATTAAAGTGTGATCATCTCATCTAAAAGTTTAAGATGTTAGGGAGAGCACACTTTATTACTTACTTATTTTCTCAACAGTAACTAGTATCTATAAAGAGATAAAACAGCAAGCCATAGTGACAAGTATAAGCCATCTTGGCAGACACTATTCAATGTCATAATCTAGACAATGAGAAGCAAAGAATTTTGTCCAAGACAGTGAAATTTGACACTTAAATGACTTCTACAAGCTGAATTTGTACTAGAATAAGTCTTAATGTTCTTTATACTATTTGTATCTCCGAGGACTAGGAAATCATTTGTGATTCAATTAAATCTATCAGAACTTTCTCACAGGCATTTCTTTGGGGTTATTATCGAGCAAGTCCTTACAGACACTTTTATATGCTCAAAGCATTTTGAATCTCATAATGTGAAAATGAGTTCGAACTATACAATATTAACATATTTAGCGACAGTTTCCTAGTAAAATACCAAATCAGAAGCAGATCTCTTAGTATTCTGAAAATTTATACAATAGGCTGAGCGCTTTTGCAGGTGACAAATCAATATAACATGAAGTAGGTGAACACTGCTTATCCTTCAACAACTTTTACAGGAGTTCTGCACCCAAAAAAAAAAAGGAATGTACAGTAAATACGTCGATTAAGTTTTTGAATGTTCTAAAAGCTGACTACTCACCCGAATGGGCTTTGTTTAATAGACAGCAGTTCAATATCCATCTGTAGAGTAAAACGTGAGTAGGTGAGAAGTAATAAAGATGAAATAACGTACAACAACGTTAGAGATGATAGCGTCCTTTTTGAAATAAGAAAATTATGAGAGACAAAACTTGCAAAAGGCGTCGCAGAAAACTGATCTTTTTTTGGGGGGATAGAGGTGGTGTCCGGGCTAGCCTGCGCGTACCTTAGGCATAAACTGATCCTATTAGATGTTAGGAAATACTCCCTCTGTCCCAATTTATGTGATACTCTTTCCTTTTTAGTCAATTTCAAAAAGAATTACATCTTTCTATATTTAATAATAATTTAACTTTAAATTTTACATTTTACATTTTACCTTTACTGAAATGATTTATAGCCACACAAATATCCATGACTAATTTTAGACCACAAGTTTTAAAAGTCTTTCTTTCATTCTTAAACTATGCGTCCCGTCAAACACCTTCACATAAATTGGAACAGAGGAGTAAGTATTGCTTTGGTGCAATGGTATTTTGGGGGCTTATTTATGATGTTACAGTCTTGACACAAATTTAAATCGAAGTTTTCTCTACATTTATTCTCAGTTTGAGGTTTCATTCAAACTACAGAGTTGCTAGTTTTATCAGGTTACTGTAATATCACCACTTTGTAGCCATATGATAAAAACACAAAGACACGCATTATCACAAGGGAGAGACATTCTTTCTTTGTCAAAAGAAAGATTTTATGTTTTTCATTTCTCTAAAAGGTTAAGCCCCCGGGGCTTTAGTCTAGTGGTAAGAGCGCCCTGATATTTAAGTGGAGAAGGGTAGAGGGGTGACCCCATTATCCACTGAGTTCAAAACCGTGTACACTGGCCCTCGGGATTTCACAATTTAAAAGAAAGGATAAGCATTCCAGAAACTGATCATTTGGTGGGAAAAGTTGAAAATTATTGCATAAATAGCATTCTGCATTCAGTTGAGAACCTTGAAATGAACGTGTCCTGACATTGTCCAGCTTGTGTATAGATTCTGACCATCAGTGCACTTAACACTTTATAGTTTTGTTTTCACCTGTGTCCCAAGCCTTTTTAGGATATCTGGCTGATACCTAGCCAGAAAAATTGGTGGCCAGTTCTGGTAAAGTGATCTTTTTGTAAATGGAGTATCCTAGAGGTATGATGTCCTACTTTTTATTGGAACTTATTCCATTTTCATATAACATTTCTTCTGGAAGAATCTTTTTCACAAAGAACAAAGCTAACAAGTGACCACATAACCAAGAATATTTTAAAGATTATGTTATCTTTGTTCTCGGAGGTGTTAGGATTTGAGTCCCAAATCCTACCTAATCAGAAAACAGTAAATAAGTGAAGAATAAATGACACACACAAATTTATAATGGTTCACCCTCAATGCGAGAACTACGTTCACTTTGCCGCTGCAGATTTTACTATAATCAAATAGGGAGTTTGAGTTTACAATTCTCTCTTTCTCTCTTGCTCGACCTCAAAGAAAGAGAACCTGGATGTAGGGGCCAGGTCGATCAACGTTACACACTTTGCGTAGGATCTTCATAGTGTCGGCGATGAATTAGGCTCCACAACTCAACATGAGGTTTACACTTTGATCCTACATGTAGGGGCGGAGGAGCTAGAACCTGGATACTGGTTTGGCCGAACCCGGTAGCTTTTACTTAAACATTGTATTTGTGTTAAGAAATCCATTAAATATTTTACAAATATTAAATTTATAACCCAGTTATTACTATTTGAATTTGTCATTCTAAAATCCAAAACCCATAAAGTTGAATTCATGGCTCCGCCTCTGTCTACATGACCATTTTATGAGGCTGATGTAGAAAGAAACTTTTCCACACCCACATACTTTTTCCAAGAAAGTTAAAATTCCATACGTGCAGAATACACTTTTCTGTTGATAAAAATGCTCTGCATCTGTTAGATGCCAACGAGAGTTCTCTATCAGCATAACCTCTAGTTCACGGTGAAGAGACTCCCATTAGAAAGTTTTTCTTCTAGCCACATATTTGATGATTCTGATAGTATTACTAAAGAGTGATGATGATGGACTTTTGTAGCGGAAAAGCAAGAGAGCATTTAGATTCATTCAATAGACCAACTAAAAGGTTAAATAGACCATAATTGGTGCAAAAACAGTTGAATCCAAATGGCCTTCAGAAACTATTTGATAAACAAGAGCCGTCTTTCTTGGAAGTTAGAGGTATTCCAGAGATGTCTGCGATTGAGTAAATAGCTCTATGAACGAATGGAACAGATCAACTTGGAAAATGAAAAGATTTCTACCAGTTATACGTCTCGTCACCACTTCGTGGAAAATCGTTAAGTATGAATACGTTAAATACATGTGACTCGATTGGTGAAATAGTATCTCCTCCCGAAAAAAGCAAAAACCTATTTCTCAATTCACTCAAAGAGGTGAATAAGGTCCTAATAGAGATATCTAAAAAGCAGATCCGGTTATATGTATTCCTAATCCTAAATGGAATATAACGATGTAGGTCCATATGTAAACACATTATCTATTTAGATAGGGCCCTATGACCCAATGCATGTAATAATAAATTTTCGGTATAAGTACATGAATGCAACAACAAAATGATACCTCAATTGTTGCATTTGGAGGAATTTCCTGCACGCCTTTTTTCCCATAAGCTAGTTCAGGAGGAACTATGAGCAGGCGCTGCAAAAAGAGAATATTTTCATTTCAAATGTTTATCACCTCCGTGTAAAGTAATTAATCCATCATTATTGGCACAACTATGGTAAGTTAAATTTCATGGTCAGAAAGGCACTCTAAGCTCAGGGGGAAAACTAGAAACTTAAGGATATTCTGATAATAAATACTACATATACTTAGAAATTCTTTGTGAATTGAGTATCAAGTGCGCGATGATCTCATTAATTTGACCATAATTATACTTTTAATCAATTATTCCTCAATTCTAAACTAGTTAGGGTCAGCTATACGAATCCTCTATATCCATATTTGCTTTGTTCGGGCACATTTCATTTCAATACATTAAATAGTTTCTCTTTTAAGGCAAGTATAACTGTAGAACCTATTAGAGAGAAATTTAATTACATTAACTTCAAGATTTTTGTGATTCATCAAAAGGAAACTGACGATTTTCATTTTGAATTGTTCCCATTATTTCATTTTCAGAGAACTAACACTGAAAAGCTTAGAAAACTTTAGCAGTCGAATGTGATTCATTGTTCACACAACTAGAGCAGGGGAGGGAAATTTGCTGACCAATGCCGACGGGGCATCAAGTCGACTCTCAAATAAGAAAAAAAAAAGTTAAAGAAAAAAAGATCAAGTTTAGCATATTTATCTCCTCAGGGATCGTGACTGTGTGAAATTACAATTAAGCTAATTGTCTCACCTGTCCTCCTACTCGCATCCCTTGAACGCCGAGATCTAATCCTTTAAGGACGTTTCCCCTCTCTGATTGACCAACGTCAAATCCGTAAGGCTACAGGAAGTATAAAGGATATTGTATAAGAAACATGACGATATCTCAAAAACAGAAAAAGTAAGTCACAGCTTCACATACAATATATGTTCAGAGGACTCCAAAACTTGGCATTGTAAAAATGCAATATACTTTTGGCCCTGGCTTTACTCTATGTAATCAGAAATTTGTAGTTTTCTATGAAATGGTTCCTCTCCAAGTAGGTATCACGTAGAACCGGAATATGAGAAAGACAAAATTTCTAAATCAAGGACTAGAAAATAAACATGAAGCAGAAGTAAGTTCTACTAAATACTAATTAAGCAAATGGAATGTCATAACACAACTATCGCTGAGTAAGTTCTACACAAAATATTCCAAAGGAAGGTGCATAATTTTCTAGTGTACTACTCCCTCCGTCCCAATTTATGTGACACTCTTTCCTTTTTAGTCAGTCCCAGAAAAATACATCTTTCTATATTTAGTAACAATTTAATTTCAAACTTCTCAATTTACCCTTACTATATCTATGGCTAGTTTTAGACCACAAATTTTAGAAGTCTTTCTTTCATTCTTAAACTCCGTGTCCGGTCAAACACCTTCACATATTTTGAGACGGAGGGATTAATTGCTAGTTTTCCAAGGTTCAGCTTGACTAGTCATGCAATAGTATTCATTGTTTTACATGTCCCAGGTTTCCATACTTGAAAGTTGAAACTAGTATCTGATATTGCCATACAAGTTCTGAATACAGGCTAGAAAAATTAAAGCAGACGAGTCTTACTGTTCCACCACCAACTCCCATTCCTTGTCTACTTGTCATGAATGTTATGTTCCTCCATTTAGCAACATAGTGGACCTACAATTATGACATAATACAATTCAGATTTTAAGAAGCAATCTGTTAATTTAGATTTCTGACAAATATATTATTCTTGAGTATGAACAAAGAAACTGCAAAACACAGCGAGACTACACACATTACATTTTACTTGTACAATGCGCTTAATGGTGGATTATTAATAATGCCATGTTAGGCATATTTATCTTATACATGTATGTTTTTAGAGATAAATAAAACAGTGTACTTAGATACTCAATTCAACTTTGGCACAACCGTACTGCAACTCTAGATCCCTTCACGGCTTCAGCTCCAGCGCCGACCTTCAAGTCATAATACCTGAGAGATTTACACCACAGAGTAAAGTGAATAATCCACAATTAAGACAGGAGAGGCACAACTCTGACTACTACTTCTAGCCTCGAAATTAAATGGATGAAAATGTGTTTCTTTTCCTCATTTGTGGGGGTGGGGAGGGGGAGGACAGGTATTAGATGCACACAAATAGAAAACAGGAAAGTCACAATAACTTGACATGAGTAAGGGTGTGTTTGGTATGGAGGGAAATGTTTTCCAATTTTTCCATGTTTGGTTGATCAAAATTTGTGGAAAACGTCTTCTCTAGGAAAACAAGTTCGGTAAAAATAAGGAAAATGAGTTCCCTAGTGGAAGTAAGGAAAACAAGTTCCACATTGATTACCTCCTCCCCACCCTCCAAAACATCCCATCCCCACCCACCCACCACATCTCCACCACCCCGCACACCTACCCCTACCTCATTCTCCAATAGTGTTTTCCTAGATTATATACAAATGCTTTTAGAATAATACTTTTTGCTTACTTACCAAACACCAGAAAATAAGTAAGAAACCCACTTTTTTTCCAGGAAAACATGTTCCGTACATTTTCCTTCATACCAAACGCACCCGAAATTTACATTATATTTTTAACTAAGATATTGCATCTCTAGACTCGAGTTAGCTACACACATTGTTGCAAGTCCAAGGGATCTTATGATCTGTGTAATAACCAAATGTAAAAGGAAATCTGAATGTAGGGAAAGCAGTAATTCAATGCTTCAAAATTGTATACTAACTTTAGACCATTAGGAAGGGTTGTGTATTCGCTCTCTGGAATTTTTGCTCCCTTAAGCTGCAGCAAGAAAAATACACAAAATTTGCATAAATACAGAAAAGGAGATTTCCAACAGTGAGAAATAAGGTAGATGGAAGTTATTCTTACAGCTCTTCTGCTTGTGCTAGCAGCTCCAGCCACATCACAAAGACAAAAGGCAGCAGCTGAAAACAGTGAAAGAGATCAAATAAGTAACAACTAAAAAGCATCCCACGTTCACGCAGGGTCGGGGGAAGGGCTGCACCTCAAAGGGGTGTGAAATAGTAACAATGCATCAAAAATTTTGAATCTTGAAAAGAAATTTGAAACAACTACCAATTCTCTGAATGGAAAAAGTCATCCAATAAAATACCAATTAACACATTATAAAACTAGAATGCAAAAGTATTAAAATGACATGAAGGGAAAAGGATGGAGGGGTCTTTTTAAACATTTGGCCGCTCATCCAAAAGTAATTACAGCCGCTAGCCAATATACAAAAAATGTACATTAATTATGTATACAATATGGATACTTTTTGTATATTACAATTAATATACAAAAAAAAAATATTTGCTGGCTATTATTTTGGTGGGCGCCTATGCAGTGTAAAAATCCTTTTTTTTTAAAACCGTGGTGTCCGGCCAGCTTCCCCCCCCCCCCCCGACTAATTCCAAGGGTACCTGCTTCCTCCCATCAATACAGATACCGGGTAGGACGGAGGGTTCTTTTTTATGAATCAGTCTTACATGTTTTATCTAGGGATTCTTTCGTGTCCCGTCGGCCAAACTTAATTACCGGCAGTAGCTCAAGTATACAAAACCTATGTGTATATTAAAGTATAAATATACAAAACGTATACATTTGCTGGCTACTTTGTAAACTAGATCAACTCAAAGGTATTGGGCTGTAATTATCCCTTTTATATAAGGGTTATAACATCTACACATGATGATTAGCAATAAATTTCAAGAAATTCTATTGATTCTAGTATTCTACTAATCAATATCTATTAAATTGATGAACTATATACACTGAAAAGCAAGAAATAGAAATGAAGGGAGTTACCAGCTATAAGAAAAGAACCCATTATAGCCCTTCTTCCTTCATTTTGCTGACAAAGATTTTTTTCTGGAGCATCCAAAGTTGATGATTTTGAAGAGCAAACACAAGGTAAAGCTGTTTTACTCCATTTGGTTGAAAATGGTCTGTTTCCTGCAAGTTAAAGATTCAAACTTTAGCTCCAATTAATAACATGGGTCAGTTTCATGTAAGTTCAAGATTCAAAATTTAGCTTCAATTAATAACATGGGTGTGTTTCCACTAAGTTAAAGATTCAAACTTTAGTGTCAATTAGTAATCTTTTCATGTGTGTGTGTTGACCGGGAGGTCACGAGTGTAAACAGCTCTCACAGAAATGCACATTAAGACTGCGTCCAATATAGCACTTTTCTAGACCCGTGCATAGGAGAGCTTAGTGCACCAGACTATTTTTTTTATGGGTGTGTGTGTTAGAGATAGATAGATAGATATAGAGAGAGAGTTACTTGAGAAGGAAGTGGAGGGGAGAGAGTGGAGAAAAGGGGTGGATTTGAGGGGATGATAGAGGACAAGATCCATTGAAGAGAAAAGAGTCTTGAAAGTTTGAAGAAGTGGTGAATAAATTAGTTATGGTTCATATTTAGATATTTCTTGTCATTTTTTTTTTTTGTTGAGAGAAGAAGAGGGAAAATAGAGATAACATCTTCAATATGAACCACAATCTGTACATATCAATATACCCATGGCAATTCCTCTCTTTCCTCCGAGCCCAACGCCCTCTCAACTTACTTTTCCTCCAATTTTTATACCAACAAAAGTTGTGGTACAATGGATTGTATCAAGAGGTGTTGCGGTCAAGTCTTCTTGGGGTAAGGAGGTAGGGAGTGTCTCGCCCTCAGACTCCTCGGCACGAATTCCGATTTAGTCGGATCCTATAGATATTAGACACTGAGATAATCATAAAAAGTTTGCTCACATTATCACTAATTTTATAAAGTATCTATTATAACTATCGGAAAGGGAGCCTTGGAATAACTGGTAAAGTTGATGGCATGTGATCAGGACGTCATGTCTTCAGGCGGTGGAAATAGCCTCTGGCATAAATGCAAGATAATATTGCGTACAACAAAACCTTGTGATCCGGTCCTTTCATGAACTCCGTACATAGCGAAAACTTAGTGCACCGGACTGTTCTTTTTTATCTATTATAACTACCGGATAAACGGTTGGCCACACCCTTGAATGCACTGTCTTTCAACTTAAACTGAACTTATTTATGTAACAATTGCACTAGCACATTTTGCTTGACCCATTACGCTTAGGCATTTTGCATTTTTGGAGAGATCTCGTTTTCTCTGAAGGGATAAATGATTTTTTGACCCTTTACAAACTTTTAAAAGTTTTTCACCCTTTTATAAGAGTTTTATTTTTTTTTCACATAAGAGATTTTTAAAAAAATACATAAGAGGTCTGAAAAAGTCTATTCAAATTGTAAGAAGCCAAGAAATCTCATTTTCTTTTAGACATTTTCCATCAAATCAATCGAATTAACTTTTACAATAAAAAATAAAGTTAGCATACATATCACTTCATAAATATATGTATGAAAGACATGAATTTAGTACAAACACCCAATTGCGTGTGAATTTTACCATCCGAAAATGCAGAACGTCTTGGTAGGAATCACTTTACTTTTTTTAGTGAACCTATCTGACGCGAGTTCAATTTTGTCTTTTTGTCAAAACCAATATACATAAAGCAAAAAAAAAATATGACTAGCACATGTTACTCTATTCTCTTTCTTTTTTCTTAAAGAATACGAGAAGATCTCACGTTCAATTCGTAACTACAACAATCCATATATTTCAGTCTTGATAGTCAAGTTTATCATACACTTGTCACTGAATATACTTCTGGTATTTTCCCTAATATCCTCATTTCTAGGCTCAAAGCCTTGGGTAACTAGAATTTGATAGATCAAAGAGGGATATGGAAGGATCAAGGTTGACTATTTTTCAGCCAAATTGGCTATTTGGTAGAAAATCATTCTTCCTAAGTCAATTCTCAACCTTTTTCCTATTTTGTATAACATGGAGGCTTGATCGGTAGCAACTATCGACTCATTAAGTGAATTGAGCCAATTGTGAATAGCAATCTTATGTAGGGTGGAAAATAGGGCAGTGAGCTTTGAGGCAGGGCATTGAGAAGTCTATTTCTTCAATATAGCTCTAGTGAAGTATTCTATTATCACGTCCCTGTTTTCTGTTGCCCTTTCAGTAGACTGCTTCCAATTTCATGCTCAGCTCCCAAATATTGATTGATAATTAGGGGAGTAAACTTATAGATTTTGTTATAGAGGTATACATTCCCAACTTTCTTTGAGGAGGCATTGTCTATGTCAGAATTTAAGTTTTTATAGAACAACCTAATTACTTCATCGATGAAGGGTTTTTTATCAGTTACAGTTTTTAGAAGCTTACGATCACTGAGGAACTCAACCAAACCATAATCAGAGCATGAGACTAAGTCTAACACTTTTTCTACCCTGATAATTCTATTATTATACCAATTCCATTTATCAAACTTTGCTTTGGAATAGAAAGTATCAGAAAAAACATTTACCTCAACTTCAGTTTCTGATTCTGTATTGCTCGACGAGGATGGAGATGATGTCTCTTTTGAGGTTTGCTGGAATGTTGCTTGAGATGTTGTGGCATTCTCGGCAACATTATGTGCAACATCTGTTCTGGCATGACGGGGGATTCCTTTGGGGCAGAACCTTTTTAAGGGGGTGTCGTCAAGAATCTCCTCGTCTTCAGACTCACATTGTGGAACAGAGACTGAGGGATCATGTAGAGGATCAGATATTGGTTATACATTTTGAGGATCAAAGACTTGTGGTTCTTCTTCAGTGTCCTCTGAAGACAGTTCGAAGTTCATATCACTTGTATCACTGCTTGAGCAAGCAGGGATTGGTGTTTCAAACCTGGATCTCTTTGTGCTAGGCACTTGTTGGAATGTTCTTTCGAACACTCGACTTGATCTACAAGAGGGAAAGGATGAACTGGTCCTTTTACCGAGGGTAGAAAAATCAGATATAGCATCTACATCAATGGGATTATTATCATCCCCTAGGTAACTGACAGCAAGAGTTTCGTCTTCTCCTCTGAGGATAATAGTCGTGCACATGTTCTCTGGCAGATGTGAAGAAGAAACAGTTGTGTATTGTGGTGGACTGGTGCTCATTAGTGTGTTGTTGGTGGTGTTGGCTGACATAGGGTTTGACATAGGTGAGGTCTCCATTGGAGAGTTTGGAGTATATAGTTTAGGGTTTTTGGATGAAGAACAAAGTGAGGAATCCATCGGTTTGGTAGGGATTAAACCGAGATGATGTGATCTTTTTTTAAAAAAAAATTATTCTCTAATTTGGAAAAGACAGATTGTTAAATAGAAGAACAAATGAAGTAGATATTTATACTCTTGGCAAGCTTTAAAATATAAGAATTCCTTAATTTTAGGTGTTTGATATTTATCAATAACTTGCACCTAAGATTTTTGGGATAAAAAGATAGACATCTTATTTGGAATTTAATATTATCCTTTTAAAGTTTGAATTCCAATTAAAAACATGGCATAAAAATAGGGAAGACTAATCAGATTTTTCTGGAATCAATTAAGATCAACGTCCCAACAAATATCATTATCTGAAAATGTCAACAGCAATGTTGACAACATTTTGGACAACACAAACATTATGATCTCGCAAGAACTTTTCGTTTTGGCAACAATCAGGACACGTTTTATATGTATTTTAATGAGTTTAACCACTGGACCAATGTAACATTTTCTCATCGTGTCCTTGGTCTAATCATAAAACACATACAAAACTATTTTTCGTGTAAAAAATAAGAATACTTGTTTAATCTTCTCAAAATTCTTTTGAAGCACTTGATACTCCTATAGAATATGAACGGTATCATTTCAAGGGTTTTGCCCATTTTGCATAGTTGCTAAATATTTGTAAAGGTTTTGCATTATATTGATACTCCTTTTTATGATATATGATATCATCGCAGAGAACGGCATCACTTTGGAATCATGTTCTTATTTAAGGATCATGCTCGTGTGACCAAAAGTAATGCACTATACAACAACAATAATCAGATTGTGATATTACATAGGTAAATGTCACCCGAAATGTTAGAGACATTTCAGCCGACATTCACCAAAAATCTTTTTAGAGATTACAAAGACCAAGAGATTTCTTCGAACTAGAAAATCTCTCATGGTCCAAAGCTTTTGTAAAAATATCAGCTAGTTGATGAAGAGTGTCCAAATGTTCAATTTGAACTAGTTGTTTTTCAACCAAATCTCTTAAAAAGTGATGTATAATATCAATATATTTTGTACGTGAGTGTTGAACTGGATTTTTGAAAATATTTATAGCACTCAAATTATCACAATACGAAACTAAAATGTTACTTGAAAAACCATAGTCGTCTAACACGTGTCTTAGCCATATTAATTGAGAGCAACAACTTCCAGCTGCTACATATTCAGATTCAGCAGTTGAAAGTGATACACAATTTTATTTACGACTATACCATGAAACAAGGTTATTGCCAAGGTAAAAACATTATCCATTTGTACTTTTTCTATCATTCACATCACCAGCTCAATCTGAATCACTATACCCTATTAAATTAGGATTAGTGTCTTTGGGATACCAAATTCCCAACTCATATGTGCCGGTAATATATCTAATGATACGTTTTACAATATTTAAGTGGGAAACTTTAGGACAGGCTTGGAATCGAGCACAAACACAAACACAAACACAAACACTAAACATTATGTCAGGACGACTAACAGTAAGATATAGAAGGCTACCTATCATAGATCGATACAATGTTGGGTCGATATTTTCACCAACATTATCCTTGCATATATTCTACGACTATCCCATTGGAGTTTTCATCTGTTTAGCATTTTCCAATCTAAACCTCTTAACTAAATTTTTGGCATATTTGCTCTGGGAGATGAAGATTCTATTTTCACATTGCTTAATCTTTTGGTATATGGTAGACATACACACATACTTTATCATGTCTCTGTAATTGAGTGGTTATTTTCCTCTTGTTCTAATCCCTCAAAAACTCCCCCTATCATCTGACATGTTAGACGATTCTTCCTAATCCTTGATGAGGGTTCCCTTCAAACTTGGTCTAGTAATCAGCATTTGACTCCTCATTTATGGCCTCTGTGATCTCTATTTCAGGTTTAGATGTTGCAACATTTAGGGCAACATCTGATTCTTCAGTAGTCTGCATATTTTCCACTGAAACAAGAGTATTATCTTCAGTTGTATTTTCTGTAAGATCAGAGAAATCATTAAAAGTAACATTTACAGACTCTTGTACAGTTTTGGTCCTTAGATTGTACAGTCGATAGGCATGACTATTTTGAGAATAGTCAACAAAAATTCCTTTGTCACTCTTAGAGTCAAACTTTGCCAAATGATCTCTATCATTTAAAATATAACAAACATGCCCAAAAACATGAAAGTAACGCAAGTTAAATTTCTTTCCATTAATGATCTCATAGGGTGTCATCTTTGTTACAGGCCTTAAGTAGACTCTATTAGTGATGTGACAGACAGTATTTAAGGCTTCAGCCCAAGAATGTTTTGACAATTTTTTAGAACTAAGCATAACTCTAGCCATTTCTTGCAATGTTCTATTCTTCCTTTCTGTTACCTCATTATGTTAAGGAGTTTTGGGAGCTGAAAACTCATGGAAAATTCTGTTTTTCTCATAAAATTTTGTGAAGGAGATATTTTCAAAAAAAAATTCATGGTTGGATCTAATCCGAAAAATAGGAGAATAGAACAAGTTCCTAATTCTAAAGTGCAAAATTTTAAACAAGTCAACAGTTTGTGATTTTTTTTCCAAAAAATATATCCATGAATATCTAGAAAAAGCATCTACTAAAGGAATACCTCATGCCTCATAAACTGTCTACCTCAATTGGACTCATAAGATCCATATGCAATAATTGAAAACAGTGAGACGAACCTGAATGTTGTCCGTCATTTTGGACAACATTATGGGAAACACGAGTCTGCTTACCTTTTAGACAATCTTCACAGACAGTTTTACCTTTATGGCTAAGATTGGGTAAGCCTCTAACCGCTTCATATAAAATCAATTTTTCCAGATTGCGATAGTTGACATGCCCCAACTTTTGGTGCCACGGTGTTGTGTCGTCGAGCTTGACATTATTGCATGTTTCTTGTCTCGCAACAAGATAGCAATTATCACATGTTCTAGTACATGACATAACACATTCATTAGCTTCAGTTGTAACTTTACAAACATTCTTATTGAATTTTACCTCAAGATTTTCATCACACAATTGACTGATACTACTCAAATTAGCCATTAAACCCTCAACATGTAAGACATTTCTTAAAGCTGAAAATCTAGGAACATCCAAGATTTTTCTTCCAATTATTTTGTTTTTACTGCCACCTCCATAAGTTACGTTACCTCCATTGAATGACTCATAGTTCTTTAGAAACTCCCTTGTACCTGTCATGTGGCGAGAACATCCACTGTCAAAGTACCAAGAACCTGAAATGTTAGTTCTTAAAGCAGTTATCGCAACACTACATGTTACATCCATTTTGGGAACCCAAACTCTTTTAAAACATTTTTTACCTTTCGGCTCAGAAATGTTGATTCGAATGTTGTCCGAAATGTTGGACAGTCTTTTAGGCAACATTTTTCTCACGTAATTTTGAAGTTTGAAACAGTGTGGTTTTAAGTGTCCAGGGGAGTTACAGTAATGACACACAAACTTCATATTCTTTGACATATATGAGATCTTATATTTTATTCCTTTTTCTTTTACAAAACATATTTCCCCATATTTGTAAAATATACTAGAGCATACAGTTTTAGGAGAGTTTTGATACCCATTACCTGCATGTGACGGTTTACTAAAGCTGAGTATTTCATTCAATTTAGAAGTCCCTAAATTAAACTTTCGGAAGGTTGCTTCGGCTAAATCTAGTTTTGCACAAATCTTTCCAAATTCTATGTCATTTTTGGTAAATGCAACCTCTAATCGAGTTATTGTGCCTTTTATATCTATTTGCTTGGATTCAACTAGATCTAGTAGTAAGGCTTGACAAATATTTTGTAATTTCTTAATCATCGCATCGTTGCATTCAACTTGATCTAAACACTCAACCTTACTACTAGAAATAAAACCACTAAAGCAATTTACACCAGGATAGATAAAGAAAGTGTACCTCTCGGATGCTGTTGGGGATGCAGATGTTGTCGCAGATGTTGCCTGAAATGTCGTGACATCTGAGGCAACATTACAAACAATATCTTCATTATCTGACAGAGACTGTTCGTAAACAGTGGCTAGCATTGTTTGTGATTCAACTCCTTGATCTCCTTCATCTTCTTCTTTATCGTCACTGAGCGAGACCCACAAATTCTTACCAAATTTCCTTAGAGTATTCGCACATTCATTAGCATAATGACCCCAACCCGAGCATGCATGACATTGCAAAGACTCTAGTTGGTTAGGTTCAAATTTGGTACGATCTGAATTGGTTCTTCTTAGTGGACTTTCTTTTTGAGTACTTGGAATGAACTTGATGGGCTTTTGATTGAAGCCTTGACTTTGATGCTGTTTAGATTTGGATTGATTCCTTTCATTGTTGAACTTCCTCACCATCGAATTGTATTTTCGAGTGAGTAAGGCAACATTAACACCTTTACCAATTTCTTCAAGATCCTCATCATCTTCATTAATTTGATTTTCCGAGGATTGGACTTGAAGTGACACATTCTTGCTCTTATATAGTTCCCTTTGATTCTCAATGTTCATCTCACAGGTTTTGAGAATTCTCATTAAGGTATGAAGGTCCATAGTAGCAAGATTGTGAGCTTCTTCAATGACACAAATCTTTAAGTTGAACTTTTCAGAAAGAGAACAGAGAGCCTTTTCCACAAGTTGAGTGTTGGTTAGGGGTTCACCAAGCACTTGACATTCATTAGAGATGTTAATCAACTTTTTAAAATAGGATTTAATATCATCTATTTTTTTTATCCTTAAGCGTTCATATTTGTTTATGAGCATGCGTAGCTTTGTTCGACGAACACTTGAGCTACCTTCATAATGAATTTGCAAAGTATCCTATGCATCCTTAGCCGTTGAGCAGTTTTGAATGAGTTTGAACATGTAAAGATCAACCCATTCAAAAATTGCATTTAAGGCCTTTTCGTTAAAGCTTGCATTATTGGTTTCTTTCGTCATCCATTCGGATTTAGGTTTAACAAGAATGTCACCTCTCTCATCTGGCGGCAACATTGGAACAACGTACCCATTGGTTATAGATATTCATGCCCTAACATCAATTGATTTGATGTGAGAACGTAGGTGAATCTTCCAATAAGCATAGTTTGTACCATCTAAAATGGGAAGTCTACCAACATTTGGATTTGCCGGATCCATAGCTTCAAATGATAGGACCAAGCACTTATTGTGTTAAGTGTTGGCTCTGATACCACTTGTTGGGTCCCGGGGTATGCTATAGAACAATAAAAACAAACTGGAAGTAAAAACAAATCGAATGCCAGTGCAGTTTGTAAATGTCGACAATAATGTTGTCGACAATAATGTTGTCTGCCACAAGTGACAACACTTCGATCAAACTGAAAAACATTTGAACAGTAAAATGCAGTAGAAATAATAAAGACACAAATGTTTAATATTTACATAGACTATATTGATTATATAACCTATGACGGGCAGTGACCGAAAGTATTGTATATATTTATATACAATTAAATAAATTAATTCTTTTACAATATTACAAGATAATACAAAAGGAATTAAAAAGTTGAAGTCGCAGATGACTTCTGCCTGAAAAATCTATCTAAATAGACATAGACAACATCTCATTATAATTGCTTCAATAAAGAACAAATCTAGAATCTAAACAACAATTATAATGTTGGAGAAAATGTCGTCGACACGCTCAGACAACACTAGCGATCCAGTTTTCTGAGATGAATTCTCGAGAGCTCTCTTGATATTTTTGCAATCTGTTTCTGGATATCGATTCACTTTTCTTCCCTCTCTATTTATAGTAGAGAGTCTTTCTTGAAAAACTCATCGATTGATTGCGGAGGTTGAGGGAAAGGTGGGCAGCCGATAGGATTTGTTGGAGAAGATCATGGAGCAAAATTCTCAACTTCTTGGACTTGTTCCCCAAGCTTAGCAACAACTTTGACTTGTTCTTCCCACGTGTTTCATCAACTCCTAAACACCTTGCCAAGTCACTTTTACATCTTGGTAAAAATCCCACAAGATTTGCTTCAATCCGTGAAGGCAACAATGTTTTACAGAATGTTGATCCGAATGTCGTGACATTTGTTCCAACATTTTTGAATTTTAACTTAGAACTAAAAACGAAATGTTGGGCAAAATGTTACAATACCAAACCCAACATTATCATACCGAATGCAAGAATCTTGGCTGCTTTCCTTCTCTGCATACTTGACATGGTGTGCCAATTTCTATTTTTTAATAAGAGAAAGATTACAATTGATATACTATTGGGAAAATTACAATCCTGCAAATTAATGGCAGATACAAGTCACAACACAAATTAACAAAGTATAAACAAAAGGAGAGATCATATAATTTTTCAAATAGTCAAATTTATTTTACTTAAAGAGAATGATATTCTAAAAAAGAACTCATCAACTACTGCCATCTCCTCTAAAAGTTAATAATATCATAAAGAGCACATTTTTATTCACTTGTAATGTTTTCAACATTAGGAGACATGATTTTGTTTCATGGGCCAAACACATGATGTTTTTTTCTTTTTGATCTTGGATAGCAGTGAAACTTGAATGCATGATCTTTGTCTGACCTGCTAACACGTTAAGAAAATGAACACTGAGGCAAATTCAACTTTAAAAACTAACTCAATTAGTTTTATTTTCAGCTTATGTTTTACTGTGTAGTCGCTCTATCTATCAAGGTAGAAGTAAGGTTTGCGTACACTCTACTCTCCCCAGACCCACGTTGTGGGATTTCACTGGTTTTGTTGTTGTTTTACTGTGTAATGAGATTGTGAGTAGCAGTGGCAAATTTATGTTAAAAAATTGGGTCACGTGAACTCATGGTCACCCGACTAAACTCGATACATTATGTGTATAATTCTTAAAATATGTCTAGTATTATCTGAAAGATCGAAAGAGATTGAGTGGTGCACTGGTTAAGTGTTAGGTTTAACTCTTAAATGTTTGAGGGATTAAACCCAGCTTGCTGCATTTTTGGGTCTTCTTTTCTTTTTAAATTTCTCTTATAAGCAATGACGCACCGTATAGAAATTCTGGTTCACCTCTAGTGAATAGGTGCCACTACAACTAGCTTCATTTTATTACTTCTAGCTCATTCAAGAAAACAATTTAAGAATACCAACTTAATTATAACAATTTTAAATCTTGATGTCAACTAAAATTTTAATATCTATTTTAGTATTTCTCTAGCAAGATTATTCTTTTACATTTTATGGGCTTTTGGGTGGACTCCCAATTTGAGAGGACCACAAGTCCACAAACTGCAATACTCGTCGAAATACTGATGATAGAAAATAATTTCATCCAATTGCAATATTACACGTAGCCACTCTTTTCCTTGTTAAAGAATATTTGAAATGGTATAAATATTCATCATAATAATTTGACAAACAATAAAAGGCATTCATAAGAAGTGGTTGGAAAAAAAGGCATAAGCTTTTTAGAATGGACGTAAACAAAAAGCTAATAAATTAACTAAGTGGTATAATCATGATTTGGTTTTGCTTAATATAGTGGCCATTACTTAATACTACTATATTTATGGTTAATGTGTAATTGTTTTTTTATTTTTAATAAATATAAACTATCTAAAATGACAAAAAAAAGAATATTGTTTGCCTTATGCTAGAATAGTGTTATCAAAAGATTAAGCAATTAGATTTTCTTTTCTAAGGCATTTAGATCACTAATTGCATTATTAAACTATTAATAGTACTATACTGGAAAATGGTCAGGAGAAATATAAAAGATAAAAAAAAGTTAATGGATAATTCAAGCTTATAGTGTTGGATTCACTTTATTCTACGAATGTCTAGTTTTGACTTAACATAATATGTTTTCTTCTGGACCAAAAACAATTGTAAAAACTTCCTCCGTCTTAATGTATATGATATTCTAGTCAGTAAAAAAAGAATGATATATTTTTATATTCAATAATAATTCAATTTTAAATTTAACTTTTTACCCTTAGTGAAATAATTTTTAGCCACACAAATTTATATAGGTTTAGACCACAAGTTTTATTTCTTAAAATTCGTGCACGATCAAATACTCTCATACTATAAAATTGGACGAAAGGAGTACATTTTTATTTTAAAAATATGTTGAAACTATATGTTCACGGAATTAAAGGACCCAAATGAATACTTCTCTAAATTAAGTGGGTCTTATTGCCTCTTTCTTAAACTTACACTTTTTTTAAGCTGATTTTGAACATTTCAAGAAACTCCCGCTTTTGGAAAAAAAACAAGAAACATAAATTCCCGCCAAAATCACTCAAATCCAATTTTGTGAAGCACAAATCAATTTACACTTTAATTTCTTGTTTAGGAAATACCCATTTCAAATCTGAGCAAAAAAAGGTGCGTTGATACAATTTCATGTGTTTTAAGCAATTTCTGGGTTTATGCACTTTACCTGTTTGATGAAATGTTTCAATGAAATGAGTGTTGTGACCCATTTTAATTGCATCATAGTGTGCATCATCAAAGTGAAAACTCCGTTATAAGCTTGTCAGTAAATACGATTTCGTGTTCTACTTTAAGCAATTTTTGGGTTTTGTGCACTTTACGTGTTTGATGAAATGCTTCAGTGAAAATTTGATTAGTGTTTTGACCCATTTGAGTTGCATCATAATGTGCATTATCAAAGCGAAAACTCCGTTATAATCTTGTCTGTTAGAATACTCGGCTCTCACTCGAGAGAAACCGTTTCATTTCGGGTAACGGAAAGTTTAACTCTTTACCGTTCTTTATATGTTTGATAAATACCGAATCACCGTACTGAAATCGAAAATGGCATACTTATGTTTTCTTCCTTTTTCTCTGTACTTGAGTCCATGAACAACCAACACAACATTTCACCTGATTAACCCACAATTTGTACTTGTGTTTTCCCTCTTTTCTTTTTGATGATAAGGGATCTTGGTACAAAAATTCTCTTTTTAGATTTGTAACTCAAATAATTTACTGTGAGTAGATCAGAGTTGTTCTTTTTAAGAAAACCCATTAATTTTGTAACCCTTTAGGGGTCGTTTGGTACGTGGGATAAGGTGGGATATACCAGAAGTTTGGAATTAATTTTATATTGTGTTTGGTTGATGCCTTGACGATATAAATTTATGATGTCAACTTAATCCCAGATATCCCACCTTATCCCATCAAACTTGGGATTATTTTATCCCACTTCCCATGTGGGATAAATTAGTCCAAGGATTATAATTCCAGGATAATTTAGTCCGCGAACCAAACGACCCCTAGTGAATTATTAGATGTTAGTTATATCAAATATTCAAAAGAGTTGGAACCCTCTTTTTTTTTTTACCTTAGAGAAACTACTGATAGGAATTACAATTTAAGCGAATAGGTGTGTAAGTACAATTTCATTTTCCTATTTTAAGCAATTTGTAGGTGTACATGTTTGATGATTGCTTCTGTCACTGCAGGGAAAATTTTGATTAGTGCGAGACCCATTTGAATAGGAAGAAATGTACGGGAAGAAAGGGAGTGAATTAATTCAGGAATTTGCAGAGAGTGAACCTGGGCAGCTTGCAGCTTTTAATGTATGCATTTTACTCTATATTTGATTTTGCACTTGAATTCATTTTCTTGGTTGTCCCTCGTTTTTACTAGAAATTATATCGCATGTAGTTTAGTCATTTGCTTTGTTTCCTCTTAGGTTGTGAAAATTTGATGGATGATAGGTGTTGAGTCTATTATCCCCTAGCACCAATTGTTATGAGTAGTTGAGTACTAATATTATCATGAAAACATCTTGCATTTAGATTATAAGGGGTCACACGGGTTCGAGCCGTGGAAATAACCTATTGCAGAAATGCAGGGTAAGACTGCGTACAATAAGACCCTTGTGGTCTGGCCCTTTCTGGACCCCGTGCATAGCGGGAGCTTAGTGCATTGGGCTGCTCTTTTGTACATAGGAGGAATAAGATAACCGGGTAGATTTTTGTCATTATCATGCATGTTATAATGCTGTAGGGTTTTTTTATGACAAGGGAACCCGCAGCCGCTACCCTTCAGGTGCGCACAGGGTAAACCTCGCTCCTGTGCAATAGCCCGCAAACCACACAGGAGAGCTAACCCTCACTAGGCAAGCCTAGTTAGACGAGCTCGACCTAGAAGGCAAATCTCCCGCTGTCGTAGATAGAGACCTCCATTATGGATGCCCCATGCTTAACCAACTGAGCCACCCTTGCGGGTGCTTTAGTGGGGTTTTTTTTACATCCAAAATGTAGATCCTGTTATTAACAGAATTATGCATTTGGTTCTAAATTCTAATTCTTCTTTTGAAGATTTTGTTATTAGAAAATGACGGATCATGATTGCTTCTACATTAAGATAAAGTTCATGTTCTGCAGAGTCATTTCTTAGCTGCTACTTGAATCTGATATATTATGTATTTTGGTTCAGTTTTGCTTCTTATTTTTTGGCTGAGATGGTGAATCATTTACTTAAGAGTTTTATATGCTTACAAAATAATTTCTTATTTGATGCAGACTGACCTAGTTACACAGGTACTTGATGAATGTAACAGCCATTTCCTGCACCTCAACTCCTTGGTGAGGTATATTTAAGACATTGCTTGTGTTTATCCAAGCTTTCTTTGTTTGTTATTCATCTCTTTCTGCAACCTTTATTGCTGTATAACCCATAACATGCTATTTGGTGCGGTAGTCTGGTGAGCTTTTTAGTGATTCTTATTGCTGAAAATACTTTACAGAACCAGTAGACCTCGTTTATTTTCTTAACTGATCTGCCTAAGTCTGTCCTATTTTACCTGTTTTCTTGTCCAGTTTGCTTGAACATAGATACTTCATCAGTGCTCTATCATATACTTTTATTCTCTATCATACTTGTGCTTCAGCATGCTGAATTTTCTGAAGCTTTTGCTTTAACGTAAAGATGGTTTCGTTAGAAGTTATGTCTTTGGTGCAGCCATTACATTCTTTTAGTTAACACTCTCTAAGCTCTTATTTTGGTCTTTGCTTGGGTTGTCCCCATAAAGTATTAACTCGACCCTATTTCCCTCCCCCAAAACCATGTTGGGAATCTGATGGAGTGTTAAGCACCTAAGAATTTTAATTATACAATACAATGAAGAGTCCTTGAAGAGTTCCTTTATTGTAGTTTTTTGTTTATTTATTTCGCACGAAAATGTATGGAGAGCTATTTATAATCTCCCTTATTATCTCAACAAATTCTGGAAAAAAGAAAGATAAAGTTCTCTGCCTGATGTTTTTAGTCCAAACTATCCTATCTAAAGAACCCGAACTATGAATAAACCAACTAATGCGGAAGGAGAAAATAAAGGGATTGGGTCTAAAGAACTAAAAAGAAAAAGGAAATAGTAGGAAGAAAGTACTCTCTGTGCATCCCAGTTAAAATTCATATCCTTTCTTTATTGGTTTATCCCAAGAAACTTAGCCTCTACCTTGACGATCAAATGAAGGTGAATGGATCCTTGGAGAAACTTAAATGACAAACAAGAATTCAATCGATCCATATTATCAATCTAAATGATGGCCAAGATACGAGAAGCATAAGATTAAGATTATGAATAACCATCATTAATAAGCAAGAAGTAATTAAGAATCCAAACTACACATGAAGATCCATTACAGTCCTAGGAAAGAGGAATTAGTTCTTGCTAAAAACAAAGAACATCCTAATGAAAATCTTAAACATGAAAAGCTAAAGCAAAAAAGGAAAGAAAATAGAAGATAAACTCAAGTTGAAATAGATCCGGCCCTTTTTTCCCCTCCTGCAGTGCCATGTTCAGCCTTAAAAGGGTCTATTAATAGTTTTCATGCAAGAACACATCTAAGTACCAGTATTTTTCTGATAGCAACTTGGCGCTGTGCTCCTATTTGTCTGATGGAACCTAGGTGCTATGCCCAGCACCTAAGCACCGGAGCCTCGAAGTTTGTGTCATGCTAGTGCCTAGGCACTAAGCTCTTAGAAGATTTGTGTGTCTGATAGCGCCTAGGTGCTATGTTAGTATTTTCTGAAGCTTTCAACTTTGCTGCGACCGGGACAACTAAGTATTGAGTGTTTGGTGCTCGTCCTCCCAACTTCCCATACCTTCGATTAAATTGGCTACATCTTACTGCATGAGTGTCCTAATGACGAACTGTTTGATTTGACGTCCAGTTGTACACTAGATTCCAAGGGATGTAATTTCACCAAATATCACACCCCAACTTATTATGGATTAGTCTCATTTTATTTCTGTAATTAAGTTGACAGTGTGTTTCACAGCAAAAGTCATTCTTTCCTCATCTGCAAATATGTCAAATTAATTTAGCGAAACAAATGAAATGCCTCAAGAACTTGGCAAATCTTAAGGTAAAAATTACTGAATTTATCTACATAAAATCTACTTATCATTATTAGATGTTTCATGATATTACGCATGTGTATTCTTCTCTAAGTGCCAAATGAAGTACGACTTTGTTGTCTGACCTTATCCATCTTGTGTTTGACACAGGAAAATGAATGCAAAAACTCCTGCTGAAAGTTCAAGTGCAAACCGATCAACTCAAAATGATGCAAGTTCAAATAACGAATCACCTGATGACAACGAGCCACCTGAGGTTGATAGAAGTACAAATACGGAGCTCCCCAAAGATGATAATTACCATGGGCTTCTTATCCATCATCAGTCTCTCACTCGCAACAAACGCTGTCTGATGGCTTATGTGTGAGTAAAAGTTAGCTTCAGAGTTTTTTTAATTTTATTTTGTTTTGTTTTAGTTAGCTTCAGAATTGTCCCTGAGAAACGGTCATATATTCCTGATCTTTCTTGCACCTCTTATGTTTGTTGACGACTTTCCTTCTTGTTCCTCATTTAGATATAATCGAGCAGAAGTTGTTCGAAGATTGGGATGGACCCTTGAGCGTGTCCTCCCAGAAGAAATTGAAGAGAAGCTCAGTACCTCAGAGAAAGAATATTTTAAGAATCATGCTGCAACTATCCAATCGTACATGTCCGCACTTGATCTTGATCTGGGTGTGGTAAAGTTTTATTTTCTCATAACTTCTTATTTGTGTCCTGATATATTGCTCAAAAACTATGGTGAATAGAAAATTTTGCATTGCACTCCTTCGAAAAGGTTAATTGTTGTGATCTGTGAATACTTGGGAGCAGCATTGTTATGTGTAATTACTAAATGTTGTTTTGGAAAGAGAAACATTCTATAGGTCATGACTTCTTAATACTTGAATCCAAACAGCAGAAAAAGGGTAACAGTCCATTAAACGCTGCATGTGATTCACTTCTAAATAGTGTCTTGTGCTTTTTTCTTTCGTTTTGTTGGTACAAAAATTTAGTGCCTGTTTTGTTTAGCTCATTGATCTCTGGTTTATATGAAGTGTCAGTAAGTCTGAAAATTGATATGTCCGAAGCTAAAGTTATTTCTTGAAGTACTGTACTAACATTGAGGGATCCTGGCCCAACGATGCTCTCCAATAAGTATTTTTTAGCTCTAGGTGGGGTGCAAAAGGAATCTGACCCTCCATAGCATATCCGCACATCTTCCCCATCTTTGCACTCTTATCTATGTTGTTGTGCCATTGAGGCAAGGGAAGGATGCTCGGATTGGGATGTGGATGGTAATCTGTTAGGAGGGTGGAAATTTTTTTCTTTTCTGTTTCTTTCTTTTGTGAGTAGGAAGTACCAAATTCCGCTCATTGCTTACGACCTTAAGCTTCGGATAATCATATCAATCATTGGACTAGAACCATCTCTGAAAAGATCATCAGAAGTTCAACGTGCTCAAATAAAACACTAGATTGACAAGCACAAATATGACATTGCTCGCTCGTGTTTTTTTCTTTTTTCTTCTTCTTTTGCTTGGGGGGTTGAAAGTTGGGTGTTGTAGGTAAACTGATTAGTGAATGTACAGGGGAACTTTATTTCCTTTTAAAACTTACTGCCCAAAGTTTCTGGAATATCTGATTAATCTGCAAGGGGCTGCTTTCCTTGTAAATTTTTAATCTCATGAAGACCTGCACATTTCAAATTACCTTAGTGTCCTTATTTACTTTTCACAGGATATGGTGCCTCCCAAAGATCCCTATATCAAAGTGAGGGTCCTCGATGAAATTGGTAATGTTGTCCTCAGCGACCAATTAGCCAACCTTGCTCGTCATGCAATTCTTTTCCTTAGGCGAACTGATGCAGAGCAGTATATCTCTCAGGTGATTTTCCTATACAACACAGGATTGTGTTAGAAACAAATGCATTGACCTTTTTCTCATACTTCTATTGTTGGCTCTAATGACAGGGCTTAATGGAAGAACTCACGAGTTAATTCCAAGGACTACGAGTTACAAGCTGATTCTAATTGTGCACGGCTTCTCCACTGCTATCTGGGGGTTGAAGGTGAATTTTAGCTAGTTCAAAGAGGAGTAACAGGCATTGGAGAAGTGGAGAAACTTTTCTTGTTGATTCATCGTCATCCATGCATCTGATATCAAAAAGGGTTTGTTGATTTTACTGACATCTAAACCAGAAGTGGAATTGTAATCTAGACTTAAAAAAAGTGTCCTAAACAAAAAAGGAGTCCATGACCCCTTTTTAGAGCGTATAAGGGGAGGTCGAATTCCAAACCTTTTCTCTCGAGTATGAAGTGTATTCTGAGAGAGCTTATTGCTCTAGGGTGAACAAAGACCTTTATAAGTAGAACACCATTTACTTGTCCTGTATAAATTAGTCTTATCTTAAACATGAACAATAAGAATAGAAAGGAAATTAAGTAGCTCTCTCTCTCTCGTTACAAGTAGCCACCATATTGTTTGATAACATTGCAGACTATATCAAACGAAAGCAAAGTATGATTGTATAGTTTTCCAGAAGCTTGCATTAAAACTACGAAATGGCCTCTAATAAATCAAAGGGGAAAGGGAAAGGAAAACGTCCAACGACATTGTCAGGGCGAAAAACGACGCCGGAAAATTCAGTTACGTTTTAATAATGCAGTTGAAGCAACTAAAGAACTATATAGAGAGAAAATGTGTTGCGATTCGGTTAGTAGAGAGAAAAATAGGGGGGAGGAAATTCGTACTTTATATACTGTAAAATTTTCAGTAATTGATTGTGTGATTTGGATGGAAATCAGAGATTAAAAGATTCAAAGAGGAAAGGGAAAGCAAATATTTTTGTTTTCTGTTTATTGATCATATTGCAAAAATATGATTTGCCTACACTTTACCCTCTTTAGACCTCACATTGTAATATATTATTGCGTATGTTGTTGTTTATTGACCATATTGCAAAATTTTACTATCACCTTGTAGTTACATACAAACAACATAAATATTAGGGACCTAAATATTATTACAACTCCCTCCCGTCACTTTTAATTGTCCACAATACACTCTGCGCTTATTTGTTTAAAAAATAATAAATAAAATATATATTTTACAATAATAACCATAATTGTTAGCATTTCAAAAAAAATTGGGAATCGATAGTTGATATTAATGATAAAACATGAAAAAAAGACAATCTTTATCTTAATATGCTAAAGTAGAAAACTAAAAGTGAAAATTTATTTTTAGGATAGTGAACAAGTAAACGTAAAATGGAGGGAGTAATATATAAAGGTTCACGGAAAATCGAACAAAATAAAAAATTGAATAAAATTGAAGAAAAAACCAACACTTTTTCGGTTTGATTTGATTTTGGTTTTTAATTAAAAATAGTCTGATTTTAGATGAAGCAGAAAATAATAAATAAATAAATAATCAAACCAAACCAACTATATAAATATCTATTTCAAAGTTATAATTGCACTCATATATGTATAATTTTATATAATTTTAAAATTTATGATACATATTAATCTTTTGAACCCGTTATTCATAATCTAGGTGTTTGCCTTCTAAACAATTCAACTCTTCACGTTTAATTTCTAGTGTAGTCTTTATTTTGTTAATAATTAAAAGAATCTACTTCACGTTCAAACTTTTTTGAGTCCTTTAATTATTTATCATTATTTTATTATAATTATTAACAAATAAAGACAATACTAGCAATTAAAGGTAAAGAATTGAATTACTATGTAGATAATAGGTTTTAGCTATCAACCTATAGAAGAAAATAAGAGGTTTAAGCTATTAGTGTATATTCTATCAGTGTATATTTCTAATCGACAAAACCAAACCAACATGCTTTTTTACACTGATTACTATCAATATAGTTCTAGCTTGATTTGTAGTTTTTATTTTGTAAATCACAATTTTTTAGTTTTTTTGCACAAAAGATAATTATTGCAGAAAGTTTTAGTCCAGTCTAGTCTACCTTTGGATCCACAAGGATCATGCAAAATAGGCTTTTTCCCCTTCTATTTTGTCTTCAAAATCCATTTTTGTGGGTTGGTGTGGCATTAGTTGTTGAAAATGAAAACGGAAGAATTGAAATCTTAGACCAAAACACCATGTATAGATGATATAAACTGCCTAAGATTAGATCTAATTCTCTTTCGAACATTTTTGGATTGAAAGGAAGTTTTCTTGCTGTGTGATTCTGTCATATTTCGACAAAAAATATCTCTTGTTTTTCATTCTCATTCCCATAAGAATGAATACTATGATTCGCGTAGAAAGGAATTCATGGCTACACTCAAAGCTTTTTTTTCGACTTCTAAGTTACTCTCCGCGGGCGAATATTTACTCTTTCAATCCCTATTTCATTTGTAGGGGTTGTCACTCCTTGGCATCTATCAATGCACTGGTGTCCATTCTGATAATTTTACATTTCTTCTTGATGGTCTGCCTTCGGACTATGAAAGCTTTGTCACTAGTTATTCTTAATTCTTGGGCTCATAAATTTCTATATAACTTAAGTGACACAATAAAAACTTTTTCTATTCTTTTAATTGAGACAGGGAGAAGAGGCGAAAGAGAGATTTTGAGCCTGCAAGCAGCATGGTTCTTGCTATAGTCGAACGCGAGAGAAGGGTCATTTATACCAATAATGACAATCCTATTTTGGGTGGATTTAAAATGAATAAGAATTAAGAAATAAAATTTTAGGGATAAGGCTTGAAAATGACTAAATTCTTGGCCAATACATACGATTTTATCAATGAAGCTACATGTTTAACTTGATTACATATACAATTTCTTCTTTTTTTTAAAGCATAGTTGATTTGGTATTATTATCGAAATAACTGAAAAAATCGATAAAATCAATAAAAATCGAAGCAATGAAAAAAATTAACTTAATTAATTTAATTTGATTTAATTCCAACATTTAAAAATTATCTTCCTTTTCAGAAAAATCGATTCAAACCGAACAAAAACCCCAGATATATAATTACCTAATAAATGACTTGATTGTGTAAATCTTTTTTTACACTGTTAATTGTTTAGCATTATAATAGCTTAATTAGTTACCTAAATTTCTACTTTGTTATAGTGCTATTCAAAATCGAACCGTAACCGAAAATTCAATTGCAAAACTGACTAATTTGCTTATTAGTATTAGATTATCGGATAAACTGTTGGTGAACGAATTGAATTTTTATAATTAATAATTTTTCGGCACGATGATAAATTACTTTATTTTCTTATCGAACAAATGTTAACCCGTTAAAAAATATTATATTTACATTTCTAACCCTATGTATATAAAGCAGCTTTTAGAATTTTACAATCCCTGAAGGCTGAAGCCCCATTCAGTTCACTGATTCATCTTTTTTAGATCTTTTACTAAGTTGGTGTTGGAGTTTCTTATTGAGAGCTAAATTGAAGAGTTACGTTTGTTAAAACATGTTGAAATTGTGAGGCTCTTAAAGCTAACAAACATGACATTTAAATTGAGTACTTGTGTTTGTTAATTGAAAAATTCCGTTTGTAATGCTAATAGCCTAATATGTTGATCAACATACTTTAGTACTCAACATCTATTGTGACCGATTACCACTAAATCGATACGGAATGAATCAATATCTTAACGGTTGGCTAGAGAATTAGTATGTTGGTTAAGATATATTAACATGGCTATAGCTACATTAAATTTGCAAATTGATGCACCGAGGATAATTGATAAAATGCCTATATCAATTGATTTTCTTTTACTTTTCTTATTGCTCCTGTTTTCCTCTCTTTTTAATTAGTTTTTTCTTATGAAAATATGATAAATTATGTTTACTAGTACTACAATTTTGCAGTCCATCGGTAACATTAAATTTCTATGTAAGATTATCTTCAAAATGATCGAGAATTGACATTACTTGTAACTTCATTTTTTTATTAATGCACAGCATGAGTCGTAGGAATTTTGTCGTGGTATTGGTTGTTTCCACTGTGTACGTTTTTATACATTTTTTCTTAGGGAAAATACATTAGTTAGCAACAACAACAACATACCCAGTAAAATCACATAAAGTGGAGTCTGAAAATGGTAGAGTGTACACAGACCTTACCCTACCTTGGGAGGTAGATGATGTTTCCGATAGGCACTCGGCATAAGAAAAAAATACATAAGTTAGCACCTAAACTTATCCCAAAAAGTCATTTACATACCTTAATTTTATAGGCATCCCCTTACCCCTTATTCTTGTTCAGAATGTATTTACTACCTCCCTGAAAATGAAGAACCAATCTTATGGTGAGTGGTGTGTCTCACGCGCTGCCACATCAGCTTTCACGTCAGATGTCAAATAATTTTAATTTTCTCAGACCTTTTCCTCTGTTTAACCTTTTCTCGTTTTTCATTTCCTTATGCATTTTTATCTCAAATTTTGTTTCGCAAACTTCCTTCACCGCCACCCCACCTTACACCAACCAAAAGGAATTCAAAATCATTGAGCTCCAACTTGATTTTACAGATTGCATCGTTCAAGTAATAAATAAGTATTGAATTGTGTGACCATCTGATCTAAATCTTAAGTTGTTAGATAGAACACACTTTTAATCTTCTCAACACGCACTCACGTGCTGACCTGATTTTTTTTCATGGTCTAAGCACGTTGAAATCTTTTTTGATAATGGGTGACGATGAGGTTCGATCCCAGGATCTTTGACATGCTTTGATACCATATTGAATTGTGTGACCATCTGATCTAAAAGCTTAAGCTGTTAGATAGAACACACTTTTAGTCTTCTCAACAATAAGTTCTCTCAAAGTTGATAGCCAACCTCGAAAAAGAAGTGCACTCACAATTATCAATTCTTCATTAGCTCGTAAGGTTAGAAAACCACATTGTTATCATCCTTTTTTTGAAATACTTCTATACAAATTATACTTATATATACACATGATGTCTCAAGGTAGAGGTAATGTCTGCGTACACTCTACCCTTCCCAGACCCCACGTTGTGGGACTTCACTGGGTATGTTGTTGTTACCCATGATGTCTTATGAGTGTTTATAGGATACTTTTCATTTAGCAGTTACAAATATAGCAGTCACTTTTAACAAAGGGAAAGATATAGTTGATTACTTCTTTATCTTTGAAGTAGGTGAGTCCAGTAATCTCACTTCAAATATTCTGACAATATTCATTAGTTCTGATAATTAGTTAGACATGTCTAAAAATTGACTATCCCATAAATAATAAAAAGGAAGTATTTTTTCAGAACGAAAGCATCTTCAGCTGCCATGGCGAATATACGAATGATAGATATAGCAGTCAATTACACTGGTGAGTAAGCAACAAAAGTATTTCCAAGATGCAATTTTTCTGCACAAGTTTTTGTTTCCTCGTCTTCTTTCTAAGTTATTCAAGAAACCCCACAACTCAGATGGCATGTTCAAAGGGATATACAACGGCAAACAATATCATATGGGGGACATTCAGGCTGTGTTGAAGATGGCGTGGAGTGCTGGAGTTGAACGAATAATAGTAGCTGGTGGCTATCTTGAAGAATCAAAAGAAGCTCTTGCCATTGCTGAAACAGATGCAAGACTTTTCTGTACTGTGGGTGACTGGGTGTGCACCCGACAAGATGCAAAGAATTTGAAGACAGTGGGGGGATCCAGAAAAGCATTTGCAGGATCTTTTGACATTGTCTAGAGAGGGAAAAGAAAAAGGAAAAGTGGTTGCGATTGGCGAATGTGGGTTGGACTATGATAGACTTCACTTTTGTCCATCTGATATTCAAAAGAAGTACTTTGAAAAGCAGCTTGAGTTAGCATATACAATGAAGCTCCCAATGTTTCTTCACATGCGAGCAGCTGCTCAGGATTTTTGTGACATTCTTCAACAAAATAAGGATTGGTTTGTTGCTGGTGGTGTTGCGCACACTTTCACTGGAAGTGCTGAAGATCGTGATAAACTTCTTTCATTTAGTAATGTTTTTATAGGTGTAAATGGTTGCTCTCTCAAGACAGCTGAGAACCTTGAAGTTGTAAAGGGTATACCTGTTGCGCGAATGATGATTGAAACGGATTCACCATACTGTGATATCAAGAATACACATGCTGGGATAAGGTACGTGAAATCCTTGTGGCCTTCGAAGAAACAGGAGAAGCATGATCAAGAGTGCCTTGTCAAAGGTCGCAATGAGCCTTGCTTAGTTCGGCCAGTGCTTGAAGTTGTTGCAGACGCTAAAGGTATCGCTGACATAGACCAACTGGGCAACACACTGTACCACAATACGTGCAGGGTTTTCTTTCCTCATGATTTGGATTCGGCAGCGGAAGCCCTTCTTGCTAGTGGTAGGGAGGCTCTGTGAAGTCGCACGTTTAAGAGAAAAGCAGCACTCTTGCTATAAATACGGATTCAAGATTTAAATTTAACGAGTTCAACTTTTAAGATACCTAGTATGAACTTATTGTAATATTAAAATTATGAGTAATGATCTAATATTTGTTGAAAATTTAGTAAATTTTTACGTGTATATCTATACTTTTTGTCAAAAATTACTTCACTAATAGTTCTGGGATTAAATTTTAGTATTGTCTTATCCCTTATTTTGTTACTAATCTGGGTATAAACCAAATCAGAATTAGAAATAGTACGGGAATAAGTTATTCTTGCCAAATATGAAATAATAGTATCGAACAGTCATCCTTGAATAAAACAATGAAAATTTAAAAAATCTCCTTAGGTCCCTCAAACTCTACTTTTTTTCTACTAAATAAGTGGAGGTTAATTTTTATAAACAAACAACTTCATTCTTAGAAATTAAGCAATGCATATTTTTTTTAATATAATAAATTAAATAGTTAATAAAAAATAATACCATAATAACAAATCCAACATATATTTTCTTCAAACCAAACGACCCCTAATAGTATTGTTTTAGAATGATAATTAACCCATTTGGCCATGAAAATTATTCATTTTTTTCGATTATTTTTTCACTTTGTTTGCAAATTAGCATTTCGCTATGAAAATTCCAAATACAACTTCAGTATATTCAAATAACCAGATATTTCTTTTGCAAAAACTATAACCAAACACTTTTTCATCTTTTAACTCCAACTTCAGAATTTTCAAATAAAATAAAAAATATGTAGTTTTTTATTTTTTATGGCCTAACGCCTACTAATAGCTTATTTGGCCAAGCTTATTTTTCTCCAAAAGTGTTTATTTTTTTTTAAAAAATGCTTATTCTAAAAAAATGAGGTGTTTGACTAAGTTTTTGGGAGAAAAGAAGTGATTTTGTGGAGTAGCAGAAATAATTTTTCAGAAGCTAAAAAACTGTTTTTGCCCAGATGCATTTTTTTTTGAAAATGAGAAAAACACTTAAAACACCTTTTAAACACTTGATCAAACACATTAACTGCTCAAAAATATTTTTAAAATTAATTTGCCAAACACAAATTATTTCTCATAAAAAATACTTTTTGAAAAGCACTTTTAAGTTTAGAAGCTCGACCAAACATGCTATAAGTTACCCTAATTATTTCTTGTGTTTCCTCGTTGTAGCCAATAAGAAACTAGGAAAGTGGAATTCTTTTATCTAATTCCCCCAATATATATTTTAGACAATAGACTTTGTGGTCCGGCCATTCATCGCGCATAGCTTTAGGTTAGTTGAACGGGTGCGCTGGCCCAATATACATTTTAGAAAAAGGAAAGAAAAAAAAAATGTACTGAAACACGAAAGCCGGCTAAGTTAAACCTGTTGTGAACTCTACAAGTAGTACTTCATAAAAGTTCACTCAGATCTAAATTAATTTTCAGTTCAATTCTAACAACTAGTTGCCATTAGCTATGGCGATTAGAGCTTATCTTCTTCTATGTATCATCTTATTGTTCTCTTCGTATTACACAACCTTCGCTCTTTATGAAGATCAAGTCGGACTCATGGACTGGTAATATTTTGCAATTTCAATCCCTATATTTCGCCAAAATATTCAATTATATGTTTAGATAAGTATTTTTCTTGATTTGTGATTGTGTAGGCACCAAAAGTATATCGGACTGGTGATTTTTGCGAATTTAATCACTATACGTAGCAAATAAAATATTCAATTATATGTTTAGATTCGATTTTTCATGCCTTTTTTATTATACAGGCATAAGTTTTGCAATTTCAATCAATCAATTATATGTTTAGATAAGTATTTTACGTGATTTGTGATTGTATATGCATCAACAGTATGTTGGACGGGTAATTATTGCGATTTTAATCACTATACTTGACAAGAGGGGTTGCTCAGATGGTAAGGAACTTCCACTTTCAACCCGAATGTTGTGAGTTTGAGTCACCAAGGGAGCAAAGGGGAGCTCCCGGGGGAGGGGTAAAAAATCACTATACTTGGCAGAAAAATAGCAATGGAGTTTATGTTTAGATTCGATTTTTCGTAATTTTTTATTGTGCAGGCATCGACAGCCTATTGGACTGATAATTTTTGTGATTTCAATCACTATTTTTAGCAAAAAATATAATCAATTATATGTTTAGATTCGATTTTGTGTGATTTTGTGATTGTGTAGGCATCAACAGTATATTGGACTGGTAATTTTTGTGATTTCAATCACAACACTTGGCAAAAAGATAGTCAATTATATGCTTAGATTCGATTTTTCATGATTTTTTAATTGTACAGGCATCAAAATTGGTAATGTTTGCGATTTTAATCACTATACTTAGCACAGGAAAAGTAAATTATATGTTTAGATTCGATTTTTCATGATTTGAGATTGTGTAGGCATCAACAGTATATTGGACTGGTAACTTTTCTGATTTCAATTATATGTTTGGATAAGTAATTTGTGTGATGTGTGATTGTGTAGGCATCAACAGTATATTGGAAAAGTGAAGAAGGCAGTGTTCCAAACACAAAAGGCTGGTAGGAAGCGTGTTGTGGTATCTACTGAAGAGAATGCAATAGCTGCGCTCGATCTTCGTCACGGCGAGATTTGTGAGTCTTTTTTGGATTGTTTTTGTTGAAATTAAACGCTTATTATGTTTCATTCGATGCTAATTTGTTGAATTGAATTTGTTGCTTATTTTTTTCAATTATGTATTTTTGGATTATAACAACAACAACAAGAATATACCCAGTGTAGTCACACAAGTGGGGTCTGGGAAGGGTAAGATGTACGCAGACGTTACCCTTATCTTTGTGGGGTAGGTAGGTTGTTTCCGTTAGACCCTCGGTTTAAAAGGAAAGAAAAGAACTTGAAGCATGAGAACAAAGGAAATACGACAATAGAATATCAAGATAAAAGCAAATGGTGCAAAAAAAAAAACAGTACTACACATCGAAGAAAGTAAACTGTGCGATTACTTACTAACGCTACTAATAAGGAGAAAACTCGGCTACCTACTAACCTTCTACCCTAATCCTCGATCTTCATAACTTTCTATCTAGGGTCATGTCCTCAGAAAGCTTGATTATGTTTGTTGGATTCTGTTTGTTGAATTAAATGCTTATTATGTTTCATCCTATGCGAATTTGTTGCTTATTTTGTTCAATTATGTATTTTTGGAATATGTTTGTAATTACTCCTTCTGTTCACTTTTACTTGTCACATTTCGCTTCTCGAAAGTCAATTTGACTAATCTTCGAATATTTTTTTTAAACACTATATATTAGAAAACTATACGAAAAATACGATAAGTTGCAATTCTTTCTCATATTAATATAATTAAAAAATACATCTTAAAATATTAGTCAAAGTCCATGTAGGTTGACTCTCGAAAAGCGAAACGTGACTAGTAAAAAGTGAACGGAGGGAGTAAATGCTTATTATGATTCATTCGATGCGAATTTGTTGGAATTGTTGCTTATTTTGTTCAATTTTGTATTGTTTTTTGCAGTTTGGAGACAGATGTTGGGAGTCAACGATGCTATTGATGAAATAGATATCGCCCTGGGGAAATGTATTTTTTTTGTCTCTTACTAATTTTAGTTATTTGAAAATTAATTTTGAGTGGAAAGATTTAATCTTTGCAATGTTTGTTTTATGCTACTTGGATTAGTGTTGAGACTAGGTTGCTAGTATCTCTTTGTTTGGTATAAAGTTCGGCTGCATCCTCAAGTGTGTAGCTCCTGCCTCAATTTTGAAGAGTTATAGACAAGTATATGCTCTTTTTGTATGGTAATCTAAGTGGTTTTGAAAATGACTAGCTTAGTATTAGTTTGTCTCAGTATTTATTTGTTGGTTCGCAGCGATATGGTAAAAACACAACTTGAGATAGTGGAGGAATATGGTGACTCTGAATCACTAACGATGGACTTTGTCAAAGACCTTTCTGTAGATAAAGTTAGAAGCAAAGTTACGTCTATAATCTTTCATGTTATTTGGACTCTCTATATCTGTTATTAGACATTAGCAAGCAGCATTAATCTCGTTGCTGTCCCTGCTCCGTATGAAGAAACACATCTATATCCTTATCACTGACTAATTCTCTTTAATTAGAGAACTCACTGAATAGTTTTCTGTTGTGAGTTTAAGATCACAGGCTTGATATCATGCACTCATGGAAAAAGAATGAAATTATTGCTCTTTTTCCATCAGTAACTTATGTTTTACAGTTACTTTTGAAGGGTGACCTCATGCTTAACTTGATTTTGGTAATCCATCCCAAAACCTTAATTTAGTCGATTCTTATGAAAACTTTCCTAGCTTGATGCACCTTAGTCTTTGGAGGAAAAGGTGAGCAACTTAATTTTGTTAGTGGCGCAAATATTCACAATAAAGGATAGTGTTGTAATATTATAATATTATTTGGTGCAAGAATTGAATGCTAATGGCTACCTTACTTTTTATTTCTTTTTAGACGTTGTCACCCTATCATCAGGAGGAAGTGTCTTAAGAGCTTGGAACCTTCCTGATGGACAGATGGTGTGGGAGTCATTCCTTTTTGGATCAAATCCCTCAAGATCACTGTTGCTGACTCCAGTAAGTGCAAAGAATTCTGGTTTATTATTTATCCCCGTTACAAATACTAGTGAAATGTGTATAATGCAAAAAATGCACCCTTTGCATTTTACAACTTACAGGTGATTTTACGTTTAGTAATTTCACATAAGATACTTGAAGAAAATGTGTTTTCCCTGTTGACTTGGAGGCTTAGAAGTCAGTGAGATCGATATACAATTTTTTTATTTTCTTTTTCCAGGCAAATTTTGGAGCTGACAAGGACAATGTGATTCTGGTTTATGGCAATGGTTACCTGCATGCTGTTTCAAGCATTGAGGGTGACATCCTCTGGAAGAAGGATTTAGCACAGAGCGGGTTAGGGAGCTTCACAAAACTAATTTACTGTTCTTTCGACCTAAATTTATGAAAAAGGCCATCTAACTTATAATTTCTTTAAGTGCAGCATCGACATTCAACATTTGGTTCATCCTGAAGAAAGCGACACAATATATGCTTTAGCAACTCGTGATACATCCCAATTTGAAGCATATGCAATCAATGTTAGGAATGGTGAACTGCTGAAGCACAGTAGCATGGAACTTCCTGGTGGATTTTCTGGTGATTTGTCATTACCTACAAGTGACAAAGCAGTCGTGCTTGATTCATCTGGGTCAATTTTAGTCTCTATAAGCTTTGTTGGTGGAGAAATTAAATTTCAGAAGGTCCAGATTTCTGATCTTCTTCAGGGTTACTCAGGAACAGCAGAATTATTACCTTCCAAACTTGCAGGAATGGTTGCCGTAAAAATCGATAGATCTTTGTTGATTATTAAAGTGAAAGATGAAGGGACACTGGAGGTGGTTGACACAGTCTCTCATGTTGAAGCTGTAAGCGATTCTTTGTCTTTTGCTGAAGCCCAAACCGCTTTTGGGCTGATTCAGCAAGATGGTGGTAAAATTCAACTTACTGTAAAGTCTAGTAATGATTGGAAGAGCCATTTTCTCAAGGAAAGTATTGAAGTCGACCAACAGAGGGGACTTGTGCACAAGGTCTTCATGAACAACTATGTCCGAACAGACCGAACTTATGGATTTAGGGCTTTGATTGTCATGGAAGACCATTCACTATTGTTATTACAACAAGGGGCCGTTGTCTGGAATAGAGAAGATGCACTTGCATCTATTATAGATGTAACAACCTCGGAGTTGCCCGTACAAAGGGATGGTATCTCTGTTGCAAAAGTGGAGCTCAACCTCTTTGAATGGCTGAAGGTATGAAGCGTGTGAAAGGGTTTAAGATTTAGTATATCACAAAAGAATCATAGTTTTTCCAAACTTATAAGCTAGTTTTTAATTTACACAGATCTCTTTGTTATTGTTCTTCGGAAAACGGAAAATGATCTTTGGTTTATTCACTTTTTTTCTGCTTTTCTTTTTGGGTCCGTTGTAAGGCAGTTCGTGGAAATTTATGTGATCAGTTGTCTGTGTAGTTGAGGTCATAATATCTGGTATAAGAATTTTGGTGCATCATCCTTGGTGCTTGCTTGCTGTAGGTGTAGTAAACATAAAGGTTGAAGTGCGAACTTGTGTTGTTTGATTTGATGATAACTTTGGTATTGTTATCTTTCTATTTTGTTCAGTACCTGATTTTTTTCACTTCTGCATTCTTTTGTTGGAAGGGACATTTGCTGAAACTAAAAGCTACTTTAATGCTTGCAACTCCCGATGATGTAGCAGCAGTACAGAGAATAAGGTTACAAAGTGCTGAGAAAAGCAAGATGACCCGAGACCACAATGGATTTAGGAAGCTACTCATTGTACTCACACGAGCAGGGAAACTTTTTGCGCTTCACACAGGAGATGGTCGAATTGTTTGGTCTCTCCTACTGAATGTTTTCCGTAAATCTGAAACCTGTGAAAATCCAAGGGGGCTCAAGTTACATCAGTGGCAGGTGCCCCATCATCATGCATTAGATGAGAACCCATCAGTCCTTGTAGTTGGTACATGTGGACATAATTCAGATGCATCTGGTATTCTCTCCTTTGTTGATGTATACAAAGGAGAGGAGCTTAATTACTTAGCACCTGTTCATTCCATTAAACAAGTTATTCCTCTGCCATTTACTGATTCAACTGAGCAACGTCTACACCTAATAATAGATGCTGAGGGATATAGCCACCTGTACCCTAGAACTCCTGAGGCACTTGACATTCTTCAAAAGGAGTTGGGAAACATATATTGGTATTCAGTTGACATAAACAATAATCTCTTAAAGGGGCATGTGGTGAAGAAAAATTGCAAATACGAGATAGCTGATGGCTACTGTTTTGAATCCAATGACCTTTGGTCTATTATATTCCCCTCAGATTCAGAAAAGATCATTGCAACTTCAACCAGAAAATTAAGTGAGGTAATCTTCTGCGTCCTTTTTAAAAAGATTATTGCAACTTAAGCAAAAAAGATTAAGTGAGGTGTCTTAGTTATATACACTTCAAATTGTGCTGCTGAACCTTCAGATTGCTGTTTTATCTCCTTTTTTCCCCTTATCTCGTTCTTTTCAGGTTGTTCATACACAAGCTAAAGTTAACACAGACCAGGATGTATTGTATAAATATATATCTAAGAATTTGTTGTTTCTGGCCACTGTTACACCTAAAGCAATTGGTGACATTGGATCAGTGACCCCTGAAGATTCCTGGCTTTTTGTTTATCTTGTTGACACAATAACTGGCCGAGTGCTGCACCGTATGTCTCATCATGGCTGTCAGGGACCTGTACATGCAGTAAGTTTTCCTTGTCTAAAAACCTGTAATAGTAATTCATTTTTGCTTATGAAGATAGTATCTTTCTATCTTGATGTTTTTTTCTACTAAAAAAGTTACCAAATATCGTGACACGCCTCTCTGTCAAGGTCTTTAGCGAAAATTGGATTGTCCATCACTACTTCAACCTACGTGCACACAGATATGAGATGTCTGTTGTTGAGATCTATGATCAGTCTCGCGCGGTACATTTTCCCACCAATTTTCATCTTTCTATTTGTTCTCTTTAGCCTTTATTTATCGTACTTGCATATTTGTAATATTTGTAGGACAACAAAGATGTCCTGAAGCTTGTTCTTGGAAAGCATAATCTTAGTGCACCTGTCTCTTCGTACTCGCGTCCTGAAGTCATGACTAAGTCTCAATCTTACTTTTTCACACACAGTGTGAAAACAGTAGCGGTTACCTCAACAGCAAAAGGCATTACTTCCAAACAGCTGCTTATTGGCACAATTGGTGATCAGGTTAGATTGCCACTCACTTGTCCAAACACTTTTAGATTTACTTTCATGCTATTTTCTCTTGGTTAATTGGACTTGTCATTTGTTATTTAGCGCGTATCTCTTTTGTGGTAGGAGTCCCATGCAAGAAAATGCTTTTTTTATATTTGTTTAGGGATGGCAGTGGCATTCCCTCCTTGTTATCTTAGAAATCTCACGCTCCATATGTTGGTATAATGCAGGTTTTGGCACTTGACAAGCGTTTTCTTGATCCTCGTCGAACAGTGAACCCTACTCAAGCTGAAAAAGAGGAAGGAATTATACCTCTTACTGATACATTGCCAATCATGCCACAGGTGAGCTTCTTTTTTAAGCTTGCCGCAGAGGAAAACACACATTATATTTTGTTGATAAAAGAAATAGTCCTTTTCATTGAGGATGAGTTTTTAATAGATGGAACGGCATAGTCACAAGATATTTCCATTGTGTGCATTTATATGCATAGAATAGGATAGCTGCTTAAATTGAGATGATAAATGAGGCGAATCTGTATTTCTTGATCTATCTATATTCCCCTTTATTTGATTGGGAGTGAAACAGGATGGGCTGGAGGAGTGGAGTAATGGAGGGTATGGGGCCATTTCAGTCTATTGGTAAGGAAGTAAAATAGTTGGGTACCCTTTTTTTCTCGTTAAAGAGTTGGGTACTCTTTCATGTCAGATTTTTCAATAACTGGATGAGGAGGTGTTAGGAACCCAGAAAACTCTCCAAACGTTACGCTGTAAATTTCCCAACACAACACTAAAATAACAACACACTTCACTGTTATTTATCTCAACGACAAATAGAATAAGTTTACAAGTAGACAAACAACATTTGGGAGTAATAATTCACCCAACAACCAAGGTATTTCGAGGAACCTTAGCCTCCAGATTTTCTACAGAAAAAAACTACGGAAAAACTACAGAATAAACTGCGTATCTTCCCTTAATAACCATCCTAACTTCTAAATAACTGCTAGGTAACTGCTATAAATACATACACATAGTAATAATTAAATAAAACAGTAATATTTAGGCCTTATTTTCACCCTTCTTCCTGCGATTATAGACTTTAATAACAACAGGTCTAACAATACCCGCCCCAACGAGTTTCACCTTGTCCTCAAGGTGAAAATGAGGAAACTGAGCATCAATAACTTCATAGAAAAGCGAATTGGGCCTTGACCCAATTCAATTCTTGAATAATAATGAAGCAATCTTTAAGCCCACTAACACTGACCCAATGTTAATTGAAGTACAGACAATTACGAACAGAGAAAGGCTGTCACAGTCGATAGTCATACCTCCCATCACAGAATCTCTCGATTTTCAGCGAGAAACTGTGCCAAATTTCTGTGAGATGGGATCGGAAAACTTGGAATTGGAAGAAGAACATGCTCTATTAAGTGAAGAAGCAGACCAACAGTATAATCCCCCCTCAAACGTTACCACACAGACGATAGAAGTGTCTGAAGAAGCTCCATTGATGATAGAAGATGTCGAACCAATGGCCACCGATTTTCCGGTGTATGATATGGATATATCCTTGGGGATGTTCAAAAACATCAGCAAAATCTGCAAAAAAATTGGGGTCAATTACACAGAATGTGAACAGGAGACTCAAACTTTATTTTTGAAAATCGATAGCTTGAGAATGACCAAGATACCCTTCCCAGTTGCAGAAACTGGTGGAGCAACAAAGATGGAAAGGAATCCAGGAACCAAAGGCCTAATTTCTTCAAAAGCAATGGTAGCAGAACAAAAGGGAGATTGACAATTGAAGGTAGACCATGCAGATAAACATCATTTCATGGAATGTGAGGGGTATAAATGGCGGGGGGAAGAGAACTACTTTGAAAAGCTTGATTCAACAGTGGGGATCAGACATCTACTGTTTGCAAGAGACAAAAGTAGAAGGGGATTTTAACCAATTTTGTGAAAGAAATTTGGGCTAACAGATGGGTCAATTTTGAATGTCTACAAGCAAGTGGCACTAGAGGGGGAATACTAATCATGTAGGATAGTAGAGTTTGGAAAGGAGAACTCATCTGTAGTGGGGTTCTCTCTTTGACATGTAGGTTCAAGGCAGTAAATCAGAATTTCGAGTGGTGCTTGACTGGAGTTTATGGGACAAATTCCAAGAAAGAAAGGTTGGACTCGTGGGAAGGGATTGGTGGATCTAGGGGTTTATGTGAAGATCTTTGGGTAACTTGTGGCGATTTCAACACAACTAGGTTCATCTCTGAAAAGAAGAATGCAACCTCCCTGTCTAGAAGTATGAAAGATTTTTCCAACTTCATAGAAGACTCTGAATTGGTGGACCCACCTCTCGGGGGTGGACAATACACTTGTGGCAGGGGAGGCACTCAAGACTCCACATCCAGGATAGATAGATTTCTCTACACCCCTAAATGGGATGAGGAATTTAGAAACATCAAGCATACAATCTTACCCAAGGTCATCTCAGATCACTGGCCTTTATGTTTGAGATGTAGAAACTGGAAAAACTCAAAGTCTTATTTTAAGTTCGAGAGCTGGTGGCTACGAGTTGATGGTTTCAAAGATCAGGTGGAGATTTGGTGGGATTCTTTTGAAGCTATAAGAAGACCAGACTTCATACTAGCAAGCAAACTGGAAGCATTGAAGTTTAAGCTTAAAGAGTGGAATCTGACCACCCATGGTGATCTCAGAATGAAGAAAATTAGCATTCTTAACCAAATTGCTGATTTAGACAAAGTGCAGCAACAGAGAGATCTGGACAGTGATGAATTGGCATTAAAAACCAATCTATCTACTGAATTTGAAGAACTAGCAGACAATGAAGAAATACACTGGAGACAAAGATCTAGAGTGCAATGGCTAAAACATGGGGACAAAAACACAATTTTTTCAGGGAATTGCTAATGTCCATAAAAGGTGTAACAACATTGATCTTTTAATGGTTGGAGGAGTAGAAACAAAAGATCCTAGGGTTTTCAAGGAGGAAATAATCAAATTTTATGAGCACCTTTACTCAGAAGCAGTAAGTTGGAGACCAGAGTTCAACCAAATTGATGGTCCTTTGATCACTGAACATGATAGGGAATGGCTACAGAGGCCTTTTGATGAGGTTCTTAACAGTATCAAGCTCTGTGCTATTGATAAAGCATCAGGCCCAGATGGTTTCAACATGGGATTCTACATCCATTGTTGGGAGGTGATCAAAGCAGATGGTTTCAACATGGGATTCTACATCCATTGTTGGGAGGTGATCAAAGCAGACATTATGTTGGCAGTTCAAAACTTTCACAGTCCAAGAGTTTTTTGAGAAAAGCTTCAATGCCACTTATAGCTTTGATACCTAAAAAAAATGATGCAAAGGAACTGAAGGACTACAGGCCCATCAGTTTGATAAGTAGTGTTTACAAGATCATTTCCAAGCTACTGACAGAAAGGCTCAAGACAGTAATGCACAAGCTGGTGGATTCACATCAAATGGCTTTTATTAAAGGTAGACAAATCATGGACGCTGCATTGATTGCAAATGAATGTTTAGACTCCAGAATAAAAGAGGGCAGAGCTGGAATCTTATGCAAACTGGACATAGAGAAGGCTTTTGATCATGTGAACTGGGGTTTCCTGTTAAATATGTTAATGGGTTTTGGCACTAAATGGGTAAATTGGAATCTGTTTTGCATCAGTACTGCTAGATTTTCAGTTCTGGTCAACGGATCTGCTGAGGGATTTTTTCCTTCACACAGAGGACTGAAACAAAGAGATCCTCTTTCTCCTTTCCTCTTTTTGATTGCCATGGAGGGTCTAAATAACATGTTAATCACAGCTCAAAGGAATAATTGGCTCAGAGGTTTCAAGGTTAGTTGCAAGCAAGGTGATAGCATGGAAATTACACATATGTTGTATGCATATGATGCAATTATCATATGTGATGCCGAGGTTGAACAAATGAAGATTTCAAGAATCATTCTCACTATCTTTGAAGGGGTGTCAGGGTTACATGTTAATTGGAGGAAGAGTCTCATGTTTCCAGTAAATGAACCTCAACAATTCCATCCATGTGTTGATATATTAGGAGGAGAAGTGAGATCTCTACCTACAACCTACCTAGGCATGGCACTTGGGGCAAATAGCAGATCTTTGGACATCTGGAATAGGGTTCTAGAGAAATGTGAGAAAAAACTCACAAGATGGAAGAGCCGGTATCTCTCTTTGGGTGGTAGGCTAGTTCTCATAAATAGTGTACTAGATACTCTACCTACCTACATGATGTCTCTTTTTCCCACATCTCCACAAGTTGAGAAGAGACTGGATATGCTAAGAAATAATTTTCTGTGGCAAGGCAACAAGGAGAAAAAATGTGCTCATCTTGTCAAATGGAAAATCTTGACACTAAGCAAAAAACAAGGGGGGGCTTGGTATAAGAAATCTTAGGAAGCGGAATCAAAGTTTACTCATGAAGTGGCTCTGGAGATACTCAAGTGAAGATCAATCACTATGGAGGAAGGTGATTAAAGAAAAATATGGAGAGGATGATGCCTGGAAAACCAAAGTTGTCAGCACTGTATATGGGGTTAGTGTTTGGAGGACTATTAGAAATCTCTGGTACATCTTCAACATTAATACTAGGTTCAAAGTTGGAAATGGGCAACATATTTCTTTTTGGTAAGACAACTAGTTAGGTGATGGCTCAGTCAGGCACCTATATCCTGATATTTACGTCCTAAATCAACAACAAAGGGCTAATATCGATGAGGTATGGAACAACCAAGGATGTGATCTTAGTTTTAGAAGGAACTTAAATGACTGGGAAATACACAGATTCAGTGCCTTCCTCAGCACACTTAATCTCTTCAATGGAGTCTCACTAGAGCAAGATAGATTATGGTGGTTGAGAGACGGATCAGGAGTTTTCTCAGTCAAGACAGCTTATCACTGGAGGAATCACAACAATCATCTTCAGGTACAATGGCCTTGGAGACAACTTTGGAAGACAAACATACCATACAAGGTGGCGTGTTTTATTCGGTTGGTTGTAAAGAAGGCTTGTTTGACACAAGACAGATTGCAAAGAAGGGGAATACAACTTTGCTCTATCTGCCACTTATGTGGAATGTATGCAGAAACCAACAGTCACCTTTTTTTGCATTGTTGGGTGACTACTCAACTGTGGGACATATTTCTTGCTAATATTGGTTTGAGTTGGGCAATGCTAATTCATACACTTGGTATGCTATCTAGTTGGAACAGAATTGGAGGCACTAAAGCTAAGGAAAAATTAGTGTATGATCGCAGGATGCATATGGTGGACTATCTGGGAGGAAAGGAATTCAAGACATTTTAAAAACAAAAGCAATCCTATTCACAAGATAAAGCTTAATTGTATTCGACTTTTGCATTTTTTGGTGTAAAGAAAAGTACATAGATGACACAGAGACACTCAATACAATTTCTAGAGTCTCTTTAGTTAATAGTTAAACTTTATGTGTAGCTTTTGATAGCCTCCTTGTAACTATGGCCTTTTTGGCCCTTTTGATTAATATAGCTTGTTACCATCTCAAAAAAAAATTCATATGGTTCCCAAGTGTTCTCAAAAGCAGGTAAGTCCTTCCATTTAATCAGGATCTCTTAGGAGCCATTCAAAAGTGTCCGACAATCTATCACACTTTCAGGTTGTACTAACATTTTAAGTTCTTCAGACAAGATAGGAGAAAGTTGTTGAACTGGAGTAGAATCCTTCACACCGCGCTTTAGCCAAGAAACATGAAATACAGGATGCACCCGTGAATGAGGAGGTAAATCAAGGCGATAAGCGACTTCACCAATTTTGCTCAAGACAATATATGTCCCATAGTAACGAGGGCTTAACTTCTTATTAACCTTTTTAGCAAGTTAACGAAGCTTGAAAGGTTGCAAGCAAAGATAAACCAAGTCACCGGGCTTGAACACAACCTCACGGTGCTTAGCATCAACATAGACTTTCATTTGAGCTTGAGCATGGGTCAGATTAGCTTTGAGTTCATCCAAGATAGTATTGCGAGCAACGCGCTACTGGTTGACCTCTTCAACAGCAGAAATTTCATTAGTGAACCGCAACAAGGAGGGAGGATATCATCTATATAAAGCTCTAAAACGGGTCATCTTGGTGGAACCATGGTAAGTGGTATTTAACCAAAATTCAACCCAAGGAATCCACCTTGGACATTGTTTTGGATGTGCCCCTACAAAACAATGTAAGTCTCCACGAAGCGGTTGACAACCGCAGTTTGACCATCTATTTGAGGGTGATAACATGAGCTCAATTTGAGGCTAGTATCGGATAGCTTGAATAATTCTTGCCAAAATTGGCTGACATACCCAGTGAAATTCCACAACGTTGGTCTGGGAGGGTAAAGTGTACACAGACCTTACCTCTACCTTGGTAGGTAGAGCGGCTGTTTCCGAGAGACCCTCGGCTCAAGACAAAGCATAAGCAATGGTCTGAAACAATAGACTTGGGAAAACTATGCAACCGACAACCTCACGAACAAATAGCTCAGCAACACTCTTTGTTGTATATGGATGAGATAAGAGAAGAAAATGGCTATATATAGAGAAACGATCCATCACAAGTATAGTATCATGTCCAATTGCTCTTGGTAACCCGCTGATGAAATCCATAGCAATATCGTCCCAAACTTGAGTAGGAATAGGTAATAGCTGCAGCAAGCCAACGGGACTAAGGGTTTCATACTTATTCTGCTTGCAAACTTCACAACTAACCACAAAGTTTTGTACATCCCTTTTGATTCCATTCCAGTACAACACTTGTGAAATGCGGTTGTATGTCCGAAAAAAATTGAGTGACCACCTGTAGGTAAGAAATGAAATTTCCTGAGAAGCATAGGAATATGTAATGACGACCGGGGAATCACCAGCCTACTTTTGAAAAATAGGCAGCCATTTCTTAGAGCATAATTCGGTCGTGAAGCCGGGTCCTGAAGCAAATCTTGTGTCAGTTGACGGAGTTGATCATCTTGTTGAATTTATGTGGAAAGATCATCTAAGGTACTGCTCCGTAAAACAGAAAAAGCCATGACATGAAATTGGCAGGACAAGGCATCAACTGCCTTATTTTCACAACCTGGTCGGTATTGAATCTCAAAATCAAATCCCATCAACATGGAGATCCATTTTTGTTGCTCTTCTGCCATAGCATGCTGGTCCATAAGAAACTAGAGACTTCGCTGATCTGTTCGTATAATGAAATGTTGACTCATCAGGTAATGACGCCACTTTTGTACAACAAAAACAATGGCCATTAACTCCCTCTCATAGACCGATTTAGATTAAGCTCGAACAAAAAGTCCTTGGCTAAGAAAAGCAATGGGATGTCCTTGCATTAGGACAACACCAACCCCTAATCCTGAAGCATCTGTCTCAACGACGAACACCTTGTTAAAATCCGGTAGTGCCAAAACCGGCAAAGTGACCATAGCCTTCTTAAGAGAATCAAAAGCTAACTGGGCTTCTTTATTCCAACAAAAAGCATCTTTCTTTAGCAATTGTGTGAGCGGCCTGACTATTTTCTAAGAGTGGCGCTGGTCGCTCGGGTCGGTAGTCCTGGCGTGGTCGAGGCGGAGACGGGAGAAGGGGCGGGGTCGGGTATGGCGGGCTCTGGCGGGGTTGGGTTTGGCGGGACTGGAGCAAGTCCGTCCGATCCCGATCCGTCGCTGCCTTGCCCAGTCGGCTCGGCTCGGGTCGGGCTCGGGATACTGGCGGGTTTTCATTTTTTTTTAAATAACATATGTATAAAAAAACTCAATAAACAAAATAAGATAGTGTAATAAAAACATCCAATTGTTTTTGTGCTCTTATATTATTTAATAGACATGATTTTTTGTAATACAAATACAATTGTCTAAAATCTAAATTGCAACTTTGTGGTGTTGTCCAAAAGTTACAAATTACATAATAAAATTACAATTAAAAAATTACATTCTCAAAAACCTGTTCTAATTGCTTGATGATTTCATGTGGTTCTTCGGTTGGAATTAGTATTTGTTGGTCAAATTGATCCGCGTCGCTTCACTACCTTCTTGGTTAAGATTTACGTTGTAGTTTTCATCATCTTCTTCGCTGATCTCCTGCTGACACCTTCCGCCTAAACCGCCAGATTCAATCTCTGAATAATACCATGCAATTATCTATCTGCGGGTCTCCTATTTGATATCGTCACTGAAAAAGCGCTTTTGGACGCAGTGACGACGCTTGAATGTTCAAAACATCTCGAGCCATCAATGAAAGTGTCGGAAAGGTCTTCATTCCCCTCCAAGATGTTTCGGAAATAAAGTCTTCATGTCCATCTTCATTGATAACTTCTTGATACTGCATCTGAAACTCAAAATAAAAATATCCAACTCGCTAATTTGGTTAGTAGTAGAGGGTACGATCAAGCACATTATTTCTCGAGGCTTTCAATACTAGCCTTGAAGCTAAACAAAGATGTCTTTGTGAGGTTGTATTGAAGATGAAGATGGTATGGAAGTGTAAGTTACTAATATTTTCTTGTTGATAAAATCTATATATATTTTTGCATTGGTGTTCTAATTACGCTAGACAATACTTCTTCTTTAGTTTGTTCAATAGGTGAGTGGATGATTTAGATTTTTGGGACTTGGAGGTGGTTGTACTTCTATACAATCGTAAATAGTTTCAATTAGTGATTTAGTACCGTCTATTTTAATAGTAGGATTTAATACTAACCAATAATATAAATAGAGGGAATAGGAATAAAATATTTTTTTATTTTGAGAAACATTTTTTAATAGCTTTATAAGTGGTTTTCATATATTCACTAAGTAATAAAAATATTAGAGTTATATAAAATAACATAGTTGAAATAGTAGGATAATATATCTTAGGAAAATTCTTTTGTTGCTTGGAAAAAATTTCTCTAAAAATACAATAAGTTAGGAAATTTTTTTCCCAATCACTATCTAAAATCATATCACCTGGCTTTTTATTATGAGTTAAAAATAAAGTTATAGGTAATTTATAGTCATGTAAGCAACAAGTAGTTGCTCGTATAAAGAATTCCACTTAGTGGATACTTCTTGTGGAATTTTTCTAAAAGTAGTCCTGATAAATCATGACAAATTTTTATATTCTTTTCTACGTTGTACTTTATTACTTTTAAAAATAAAGTTTATAGCAAATTGTATTTTACTAAGAATGTCTTCAAAAAGTGATAGACCATCCTTTACAATTAAGTTATATATATGACACGCACATTTTATATGAAAATGGTCTGGAAAAGACGGAGTTAAATTATTTTTTAAAATTGTAATTGCGTAATTGTTATTAGAAGCGTTATCTAATGTAATAGTCATAATTTTATGGTAATTCAGTAATAATCGCACACTTGATAAATATTTTTACTGCAATAAAAGTACCCGAGTGTGCCTATCATCTATATATCTATACGCTAAAAATACGTTTTTGCATAGACCATTTATAATCTATCCAATGACAATTCTGCTTAAATAATCATGGCCGTTAGTACTACGATTTATATCGAGCGTGATGGATACTTTGCCATTAAAATGATATAATGAAAAGCGTAAATATTGTTGATATTCATGCGCGAATTTAAATACATCTCTCTTAACAATTGATCTAGGAAAATCGTTAAAAGCGAGGATTATATATATCTCTAATGTAATGAATAAAACCGGAGATTTGAAGGAAATGAAAAGGCAAACCCTCCACAAAGAATTCTAATTTTGATATTGCTTCCCTATCTCTATGTTTATTGTATTTAGAGCCTACAATTCCCCCGCCATAGGGTTAATTTGACCAGACTTGAGTCCCAGACGATGACGTGATGTGAACCTTGTCCTGATGGAGGCGGAGCGTTCTTTTAGGACTTTGAAGCCTGGTATTAGGCATACCTAGTCGGATGAGCACTTACTACGTGTCTACTAAACCCCCGCCCCAACCGTGACCTTTTCCAGCTTTTAAATTTTAAAACATTTTTACAAATTTTACATATGGCTACTTGATTCTCTCGCCCTTATCAAAAAATGTCCATGACCGATTTTAATGGTCGCTTTTCTTTGGACCTCGTCTCATACTAGGGGGAATAGGAGGTATTTAGGTTGAAGGTGCACTAGTGGGTGTGTTGTCATCAACATTAGTGGGTATATCATCTAGATCATCGTCTAAATTAAAGTCTTCAGAGTTCCAAGGAAAATAGCTCAAGGTCTAAATCTAATGGTATTGTAGGAAAATGTTGAGTATTAACAAAATCATCCCTGTGTAGGAATAAGATGACTAGAAAAAGTACCTTGCCCTGATTTGCCCCTACTAGAAGAAGCACCACTTACCCTTACCCTTAAACATACACATTTTAATCCTTCCATTTTAATTATGATAATAAATAAATAAATAAATAATTAAAGACAATAAAATTAAGTGATCTAAACTAAATAAGCAGACAATAATAATTTAATGAAGGAGCGAATGTACCAAGCGACGTAACGTCGGCGTGTAATCGAGAGGTTGAAAATTGAAACTTTGCTCGATGGAAGATCCTCAAAGCTTAGTTGCCAACTTTACTACCAATTCCCAAATGAATAAATAAAATTGAATATTTAGCAAACAATGTAGACTTGTAGAGAGATATATTGAGAAATTAGAGAGATTGTAGGAAGATTTGTAGAAAGATGAAGAGAAAATGAGTTATTTATAGTTGAAAAATTGGGTTAAAGTGTAAATATAATAACTTATGAGTTAAAAATAAATATTAAGGGGTAGGGGTTGGGGAGGGAAGCTAAAATGGCTAGCCAACGGCAGCCATTTTAGATTACGGTCGTTGGTGCAACGCCATTTTTACAAAGCGAAGCTCGGTCGGTCAGAGGCGGGCTCGGGTCTCGTGGGCTTGGGTCGGGGTTGTGTCTCGCGGGCCTGGGGCGGGCTCGGGTCTCGCGCCTGGGGGCAGACTCTCGGGTCTCATGAACTGGGGCGGGCTCGGGTCTCTGGGGCGGGCTCGGGTTCTCGCGGGGACCAGAGACATCGCCCGCCCAGTTCGAGTCCCGCCTGTAATTTTTTTTGGCTGGTCGGGAGGGCTCGGGACGGGCTCGGGTCGGGCTGTCCCGGCCCACTGGCCAGCCCTACTATTTTCCCATAATCACGAACAAACTTTCTATAGTAATCGGTGAGTCCCAAAAATCCATGCAAACCTTTTAACATATTTGGGACTTGGCTAATTAACCAACAACAACAACATACCCAGTGAAATCCCACAATGTGGGGTCTGGGGGTAGAATGTGCGCAGACCTTACCTCTACCTTGGTAAGTAGAGCGGTTATTTCCGAGAGACCCTCGGCTCAAGACAAAACACAAGCCTAAGTAAAGTAAGACAAACAAAGTAAGTCATGATAGCGAATTCTGAAAGAGAAAAATAAGCAAAAAGAAGCAATAAATAATGCAAGTAAATAAGACGAACAAAATAAACATATCATAAATCAAACTACAAGTGACTATAAGGCAATAATGTGCCTACTAGTATGATAGGCTAAGCGAGCCTACAATAATAATATTACAACTACGAGTTTGTAAGCATAGGCACCTATTACCCTTCTACCATAATACATGTCCTCCATAACCCCTTTATCTAAGGTCATGTCCTCAGTGAGTTGCATTTGCGCCATGTTCCGTCTAATCACCTCTCCCTAATACTTCCTCGGCCTACCTCTACCCCTCTTGTACCCGTCCATAGCCAACCTCTCACACCTCCGCATTGGGGCATTTGTCTCTCCTCTGCCCGTGTCCGAACCATCCTCCACCGAGGCCACTCCCACTCTGTCTCGGATATCATCATTTCTAATTCTATCCCTCCTTGTAAGCCCACACATCCATCTTAGCATTCTCATCTCCGCAACTTTCATCTTTTGGGTGTGCGAAGTCTTGACCGGCCAACACTCCGCCCCATACAACATAGTCGGTCTAACCACCCCCCTATAGAACTTGCCTTTAAGTTTTGGTGACACCTTTTTATCGCACAAGACTCCAGATGCGAGCCTCCATTTCATCCACCCTGCCCCAATACGATGTGTGACATCGTCATCAATCTCTCCATTCCCTTGGATAATAGACCCGAGGTACTTGAAGCGCTCTTTCTTTGTAATGACCTGAGTACCAAGCCTCACCTCCACGCATGTCTCAAGGTCGCTCCCGTTACCGAATGACTTGGCCAATTATCCATGCTTGTTATTTTGGCAGGATCCGCGGACACTCCACTTGCGGAAATAATGTCCCCAAATACTCCAGTTGTTGTCCAAAATGACATTTCTTTCGATTAACAATCAAGTTATGAAGTTTTAAAATTTTCAACACCTCCCGCAAATGATCCAAGTGAGTAGAAAAACTTGCACTGTAAACCAATATGTCATCAAAAAAGACCAATATAAACTTGCGTACGGCCGAAATATCTCATTCATCAAGGCTTGAAAAGTAGATGGAGCGTTGGACAACCCAAATGGCATGACCAAAAACTCATAGTGGCCTTCATGTGTACGAAAAACTGTCTTTGCTACATCCTCCTCACAGACCCGAATTTGATGGTACCCCGATCTTAGATCCAATTTCGAAAATATAGTGGCACCCCCAAGTTCATCCAGTAACTCGTCGATTGCTGGAATTGGAAATTTATCGGGAACAGTAATCTTGTTAAGGGCCTGATAATCCACACAAAATCGCCAACTGCCGTCTTTTTTGTGAACTAGTAACACTGGACTAGAGAATGGACTTGTACTTGGTTGGATGATACCGACTACCAGCATTTCCCGTACAATTCGCTCGATATCATTATCTGGTAATGAGGGTAACGTTAAGGACGAATATTGGGTGGATTAGATCCTTGTTTAAGTCGGATAGCATGATCATGACTCCTACTAGGTGGCAGACCTTTCAGTTCCTCAAATAAAATTTCAAATTCTTCCACTGCAAATCCAAATTCTCTTGTCCTTCCCTTCCTTCCCTTGCTGTTAACTCATTCAAATCAACATAATACCCTTCTCCATCTTTTTTGCAAGGCTTTAAACAGAGTTTTGGGTGAAGCCACTGATTTGGACAATGAGGGGTCTCCTTGAACAGCTCACGTTTGCCCTTCTATTTCAAATTTCAGTGTCAACGTTTTGAAATAAGCTTGAATATCCCCCAAAGTCTCCAGCCACTCTAATCCTAACACTACATCGACACTGCCTAAATTTAAAAAAAGTAATCCTGTGTTATCCGCAAGTTATCAATCCACAATTCCACTTCCTTGCAGCTTCCCCTACTCTTTACTTGCTGTCCATTCCCCCTTCCACCACAAACGGCTTAGTTTCTGCTTGCTTTAACCCTAATTCTTTCCCAATATTGTTCCCCATACCTTCAAGGACTTCTTTGTGGTAAATCCTGCAATGGAGTACGAAGACAACTCCATTAACGTTTGTGACTCCGGTTGTTTTTGAACGTATAATTGGTCCATCCCTGCATTTATTATTTCCTCTGAACATTCTTCTATGCCTCCATCTTCGTCGTCCTCAACTGCTACAATAAGCAGATTTGATTGTTTTGAATTGCACTGGTGATTAGGGTCATATTTTTCATCACAACGAAAACAAATTCTTTTTCTTAACTTTTCCTGATACTCTGCATCATATAGCCTTTTGTATGCTCCTCCACGCCTTGCAGAAGTTTCAGGTCCTGCCTGCACGATTTCTCCTCACTCTTGCTCTTGAAAATGTCGTGGTGCTGCTGTAACTATTGTACGGGCAGAATGAAAGGGTGTCACTGCTACACGCACATGAGGACTTGTAACACTTTCTGTTTGGCTATTGTCAGTCACTGGAAAATGCATTGAACCCCTATGAAGCGACATACACATATGTCTTGGCAAGTGGGCCTGGTTGAGAGCCCAATTCCTCTGTTCAATACGCTGACTTTGGTCCATAATCTGGGTTAGAGTTCCCAGCTTGCTAAGACGCAATTCTGCCTTGATCTCCTCTCTCAGTCCATTTATAAAAGTTCCCATCAAAACTGCATCGTCGGCATCTTTCAAAGGTGCAGAAAGTAATTCGAAATCTTCTCCATATTGGGCCACGTTTCCAGTTTGTTGCAATCTTATCTATACGTCATATAAGTTCCCTGACTGTGGTGGTGTAAATCGTTGGAGTATCGCTACTCGAAACACATCCCATGTGACAATGGGCGCTCTTGTCTCCCACCACTGGAACCAATTTAGGGCTCTTCCTTCAAGGAAAACAGTAGCAACCTCCAATTTATTCTTGTCATCAATGCCATTAAAATGAAAATAACGCTCTGCTCTGTTAAGCCACCCATATGGATTATCACCAGCGAATAAGTGAAGTTCCAGTCTTCTAGGACGCGTTTCATCACGAAATTGTGGCTGAACTTGTTCTTGGAATCCATCACCTCTGCGATTGTTGTTCTCTGCCATCGCATCTGCATCTTTAATTGGATCTGCCTGAACCGCTGATTTTCCCTTCATATGTTGACGAATTTCAATGTCATGTTCATCTTTTCTTTGCATCCAGTCTCGTAACTGCCCCAGCTAATCACGGACTGAACCAATCTCCTTTTGCACTCCGTCCATTGTCTTCTCTAATCCTTCAATCCTCCCCTCCATTCTGGTTGAAACCATGAAGGCTCTAATGCCAAATTGTTAGGAACCCAGAAAACTTTCCAAACGTTACGCTGTAAATTTCCCAACACAACATTAAAATAACAACACACTTCACTGTTATTTATTTCAACAACAAATAGAATAAGTTTACAAGTAGAAAAAAACATCTGGGAGTAATAATTCACCCAACAACCAAGGTATTTCGAGGAACAGAAAAAACCTACCGAAAAACTACAGAATAAAATTCCCTTAATAACCATCCTAACTTCTAAATAACTGCTAGGTAACTGCTATAAATACATACACATAGTAATAATTAAATAAAACAGTAATATTTAGGCCTTATTTTCACCATTCTTCCTGCGATTATAGGCTTTAGTAACAACAGGTCTAACAGGAGGGAATATATTTTATTTGCTTCAATTCCAACTTTACCAAAATACTGCAAAGAAATAATCAATAATCCACCATGGCGAAGTAAATCAATTCCTCTCCTCCCATTTAGAAACCAAAGAATAAGTGACTCTAGTTTGGTTCGACTAATTAGGTAATGGGTACTATGTTATCCAACCACGTTTGTTAAAAGCTTGAGATCAAACAGATGCTAACCATCAAGTGGTAGTCCTCAGAGACGTAGTGTTCTGTAACCAAATTTATTAGCATATTTTCTTTATGGAGCATTTTGGCTAGAATCTCATGATTTGGCCAGTCAAGAGACCTTGGTGATCATAGTAATCATAGTTAGTAGTGTTTCTGCACCATGACGGAAAAATGAGCATTTTTGTGGCATAAACTAGAGCATGTGAACTAGTCTTTTGAAGCATTTGATATTAAATCTGCTTCTAGACTAGGAATACTGATGTTTAGTACCATATTGAACATCAAGAACGTGTGGGAATCTAGTCCAAGTTGGTTTCTCGATAGAGAGAAATAATCATATCATTTGAAGGCATCTGGTGTCTTTTTCACTATAGATCGAGACCTGTTTGGTCTTGGTGAAGCTCTCACTATCGTTGTAGATTTTTAGATATGGTTAGACATTTACACCTTTACTGGTTCTTTTGGCTAGAGTTGAGAGTAGATTGTGTTACATGTGTAGATTTTTAGATATGGTTAGACATTTACACCTTTACTGGTTCTTTTGGCTAGAGTTGAGAGTAGATTGTGTTACATGTTTACCCGTGGCACAGTGTAGATGGGAGATCTTATATGCTGCTGATAATATTCACACGTCTTTTGTTCTTTGTGGGGCTCTCGTTACCGTTTAAAATTTTATATGGGGTCACATGTTATACGAGTTGGCACTAGTAAAACTAAGTTTAGATGAGAGATCTTATACGTTAACTAAGTTTAGATGAGAGATCTTATACGTTAACTAAGTTTAGATGAGAGATCTTATACGTTAACTAAGTTTAGATGAGAGATCTTATAAGTATAAGGTTCTTTGATCAAACAGAGAGACTCATTCACATGAGTTCGTTCAGAACTTATGCTGTTCTTTTCATTTCTCTAATTTATTTCATGATAATGTTTTATTCATACATCTTACAATTTTTTAATCGGAAATGGAACTTCAAAGCAACAGTTATCTCTTTCACGATGTTGGCAAATAAATGTGTCCTACTTTTGTGAGCTTTGGCATGAAAGTACATCTCTTTCTTACACCATATGTTGCGTCAGGAAAACTGATTTGGCCTTGGGAATATCATACATCATATTGATTTGATGGTTGCTCTTGCAGGCTTATGTTACACATGCCCTTAAAGTGGAAGGCCTAAGAAACATAATAACTATACCGGCAAAGCTAGAGTCAACCACCCTCGTCTTTGCTCATGGAGTGGATCTCTTTTTCACTCGGCTCGCCCCTTCAAAGACATACGACTCTCTTACCGATGATTTCAATTATGCTCTGCTTCTCCTTACCATAGTTGCACTAGTTATAGCGATTTTTGTAACGTGGATTTGGTCCGAGAGGAAAGATTTACAGGAGAAGTGGAGGTGAGTCATTCAACCAACAAAGTGGAGGCAAGTCGAAGGCCATTACACTTCTTTTAGTCGTATTGTTTTAGTACTCACCATTTTTTGCCACCATTTTTTGTCACTTTAACTTATCTTCTTAGCTTAGGAAGTTAGTTACGCTGTATTTTTAGTAATTTTGTAAAATTGCCCCTCGTTTAGATTTTTCTACAGAGGGAAGAAAATTTGTGAATTGATATTTCATTCTGGTGGCAAGGGATACAAATATTCACATAATTAGGTTCAAATGTACCATTTTTGGGCTTTCTATCAGCTGTCTTTTGTTTTTGAAATGGTACATATGAGACTCAAACACAGGGATTTCCATCATGCTATATTGTCATAAAGTGATTTTCCCTTTCTTTTTTCATGTAAATTTGAAAGATACCAGCAGACAAATTTCTAATGATAGCACTCATCTAAAGGTCTAAAATCTTTATTTCACTCCAAAACTTTCATTTTGGCTCTTGATCTTTTAACTTCCTTTCTTCGTTTATAATTATTCACTTGATAAGCAACAAGATAGATAATGGTAGCATGTAGAAAGTCTTCAACAGAATCTAATGAAGAAGTTAAACTTTCGCAAATAATACTTATTGAAGGCCATCTATTTCAATTTATGTGTCAATTTAACTAGGCATGAAATTTAAGTAAAAACGAAGACTTCGAAATAGTCATCAAAGTTTATACAATGTTGTGTCATAGCAGAGACCGTAGAATCTTAAATGAATAGTCGACATAAATACTTTTTTGGTTAAATAATCTGATGAAAAAGTATCTGTTCATTTTTGTGGGGGTTGTGGTGTGTGTGTGTGGTGGTGGTGGTGGTGGTGGGGGGGGGGTGGTGAGAGAGAGAAAAGCACATTAGTATAGTACTCCACACTTTCTCATTATACTGAAACATTCTAAAATGTGTTACACTGCCAATAAGACAGATGGGAAAAGAATTCCTGAAAACAAATGAGGATTGAAAATTTAACAAGCAGCAATGCTTACAACAGCCAAATTGCTTTTACAATGATGCAATGTGCATACATAGAAACCAGTGCTTTAGAAGAAGCCCATGCCTCTAAAAAAACTGTTACCTTCTACAACGGCTTTGACCAATATGAAGCGAAAAGCACAAATTGCTTTTGTCTCGCCTCTAGTCGCACGTCTTCACTTTGCGATCCTTATTCACTTTGCGATCCTTATCTAAGAGGTTATTTACACGGCAAGGCACAATAGAGACGTCTAAAGGACAAATCTTTTCGAGGTCAGAATGATCGTGAGGCCTCTGCGTATATTCTCCTATACACGTGCTAAGTCACGACAGAGACGATATCCAAAGGACGATTCTTTTTGAGGTCAGAAGAAAGGTACAGGCCTCAGTGGAAAACCTAGTAATGACACAATTGCTAGCCAACTACAGTAATATTAGTCGGCGAAGCATATAAATTACCAAAGGAAGTCAAAACTGAATTTAAGTCAAGAATGGGGAACCAATCATAAGGACCAATAATAGCAGAAGAGCACTAGTTCTCTTGTGCTGCAAATTGAACAGCGCACTGCCTGATGCACCGTTCACGCTTAACTGTCCAGCATTGATAAATTCTCCCTTGCCAGATGTTATGGACACATTCACCGGCGATGAACCTATGCAAAAACAAAAACCATTGTCATGAAAACCATTAAGAATAGATAACAAAATCGGAGGGAAGAAGCATGTCATATAGCACAAAGAACCCCCCCAAACCCAAAAAAAAGGAAGAAGGGTTCTTTACATCTTTGGGGCCGGTAAACATAAATATACACGGCTATACACATATATACATATATTATACATTTGTCGGCTATTTTTTTGGGTGGCAGCTATACTGTGTAAAAATCCCCAAAAAAAAAACAGAAAAGGGCAAAATAGAGATAAAAGCAATGTTGACTTCAGATATGGAAAAAGGGTACTTACAATCATGATCTGCCCATCCTATCCTTTGTCGAGCCAAGTCATACACAATGATCTTATCTTTCAGAACAAGATCTGAAAAAACAAGAAAATACAGTAAGTCCAACCTAAATTCGGCTTATCATGGATCTGAATACTCAACAAGTGAAGACGCAGAGCAATGCAATAAGTCAACTGACAAGGAATAAATGGTTCAAATGCCAAAGCATACCCAGACAATTTTTAAGCATTTTTACTTCAAATCATCCAAATTCGTGGAAATGATTAACCTTTGTACTGGTGGTGTTAAAAGGTTAAATCTCCCAACTTTAATTGTATACTAATAAACTAGCAGAACAAATATAACCAAAATTTAGTAGAATGTCTAGGAGGGAAGAGGAAGGAGCTCAAGGGCGTATGCATGACTAAAATAAAATTTGTACTCAAGAAGCATATCAATAATCAACTGCGCCTCAGTTCCAAACTAGTTGAAGTCTACTATATAAAGCATATGTGACCATTCCACTCTATTTGATCCATTTCATTCCGATAGTAAATACTCCCTTTGTTTCAATTTATGTGTCTTGCTTCCATTTTTACTCTGTTTCAAAAAGAATGCTGCTTCTATATTTAATAAGTCCGTAATTTCAACATCCTACCTGACATGTTTAAGACCACAGGATTCAAATGACAATTTTGGTACATTATACACATGCTTAGTTTAAGACCACGATATTTAAAAGTTTTCCTTACTTTTTTAAACTCGTCGCCTAGTCAAACTAAGACATAAAATGAAATGGAGGGAGTAATCTTTTAAGACAAATCAGGAGTTCTCTTAAAACTATAGGTTCTCTAAATCATACTTATACAACACTAACAAACATGTCTCTAACCAAATTATAAAGACTCCTGACAAATTCAACTAAGTCTTATCTCAACTAATCTTGTATGATTGCAAGACCATCTTAACATCCTAAGGCATTTTTACGTTATTCAATTAGTGGACATGTAATGTTCACTCTCACGTATTATTGTTGGTCCCAAAACTGTTGTCACCCACCAACGACATTAACCAACGGAATGATGCAGCAGATATTAGAAGATATGTTGATAAATACACCAGGGAACCAGCTTAGGTTGAGACATAGATGTTGAAGTAAAAAGGACCGACCTCCTAAAATTGTTACACCTTGTGGCTGTTTTTCAAAGCCAATGCACCACATAGCAGCACCTTCCTGTGAGAAACATTCAATTGAGTCACTTAGCTTTGTAGTTCATATAACATACAATAGGGTTGCATATAGCATTTTTGATATATAGCCTGTTTGGACAAGCTTATGGGAAGACACAAGTGCTTATTCTTTTCAAAAGGTCTTATTTTAGAAAGTTGAGGTGTTTGGCCAAGCTTTTAGGGGGGAAAGTGATTGTGGTTAGCTGTTTTCAGAAGCTAAAAAAACAACTTTTTCCCCCGAAGCACTTTTGAAATACTGTTCAAGCACAAAGTAATGCTCTAATATTGGCAAATGTGCTTTCAAATTGATTAGCCAAACACAGACTGCTATTCTCCGAAAGTACTTTTTTCGAGAAGCACTTCTGACAAAAAACAATTTCCAAAAATAAGCAGATTTTGGAAGCATGGTCAAACACAAATACAAATTCCAGTACTCACAACGAAGCCCATATGCACAAGGTAATCTGCTGGTCTTAAAGCCATCGATGCACCACCATCAAAGTTTAGAGAAACTGGGGGAAATATTTCGGCTATGCTGTTTCAGATTGAAGCAGGGTATTACATTCGAGTTACCAAAGCAGTTTCCATTAAGAGCTCACGGTAAATATCTATTTGAATTTATAGAAGGATGAACCTTGAGGACACCAGAAAGCATGGTTTTCCTCGTGAGATGATTGGCCTAGCTGATGGTGAAACAGCAGCAGCTATCTGCAGATACATAAAAAAACAATTTTCAGGATAAATGCTAAATCAGCTAATAAACCTTCCGAGCAAACTTACATTCCACGGTGTTGGCTTAATTAGGTTTTGAACTATCTTGGTGTGGATAAATGAAAAAAAAAACTTAATCTATTCTTCCATTAGTTGGGGAAAAGAAAACATTAGATTTTTTTGTGGATACTTAGTCTAAATCCATATCAGATTAACATAAGTAGAGCTGGAGTAGGATTTGAAGGTCATCTGGTTAAAATGTTTTTTAAACACAGAAGTAAAAAGTACAAACAGTATGTGATTTCGTTCTTCCTTCCATATAACATAATATACACAATACAGAATAAAACGGACAAGACATAAATGTACTATAGCTTTTTATTATCTAAAAGCCTTAGCTAGTACTATACTCCCATCCAAAGTTTATTGTCCTTTCGACTTAGAACAAGAGTTAATTTTAGGGATCATTTGTTTGCTGGGAGTTAAATGACAGCATAACTAGTACCGTGTTTGGTAGCATTTTAGTTGCTATGATAAAATTTAGCACACCAAGTACGGTGATTGGTTGCCCGTTTACAATTTCACATAACTGAAACATGTATAAATTATGAGTCAATTTATCTCTTATTTTATGCAGGGTATTAGATGAAACAACTAAACACTGCATAACTAATCCCTGCATACTAATATCTGCATAAGCAACCAAACAACCCCTTAGAGTTCAGGATATGAACTGCTTAATAACAACTGCAGGAAATGGTGTGAATATTGGTTTCTTTTTTGTTCTCTAGTGCAGAAGATTTAAATTGAAGACATTAAAATGTACACTATGGACCCACACAACTCTGTTCTAAAACATGTGGTCAGAACTTTGTTTTTTGACAAGTATGACGTCAGATTTTACTATATAGGAGATGTGGATATAATTTTGGTATATACAAAGAGAGCAGTTGAAACTTACAGCATTGACAAAGGGATCATAAGCTTCTGGTGCAATATAAGACAAAGTTGTACCAGAATCCACTATAGTTCCACGATTACCAGTTGTCGCAAACACTGATGGATCAACAGGCACCAACTGTCCATTAACAGCAATGCTCTGCAGATATACATTGTAATGGGCCCTGCAAGAGTGGAAAACAGATGAATCAAGCTCGCTAAAGACCATCTTTTCTCATATGCCTTCTAAATATTTTGAATTGTTAATTATTGTGACTTGCAGTACTTTTTACGTAGTTTGCAAATATGTAAATATTATTTTCAAAAACTTAAAGATTCTATGTCCGAATTCACGGTCAAAAGTAAGAAATTTTACTCTCGAAATTCGAATTGTGCCATATCAATTGGGACGAAGGGAGTATTAATTATGAAACATGTGAGCCCATATATCAACTATTGTAATGGTGGAGAATATAAAGAAAATAACAATAAAAAAAATGGTAAGAGCTGATCTCACACAATTTTTGAGATACACACACACACACAGAGTAAAGCTTCATTGATATCATCTTCCCAAGACCCCAATACTATGTATCTATAGAGGCAAAACCAATATTATATCGACGAAGTTTCATAAAACTCAGGATGTAGAAATCATGAGATAATTCTGTAGAAAAAAGCACAATAAAGATGAAACTATTAATCTCTATATTCGTCATAAGCAAAGAATTGAAACTTCATGGTACTGTAACAATACGTACTGTGACGGAACAAGGGGACTATATACGATTCTCGGATCCAAAATCTCACCAAGGACTAGTATACCTCCACCATTTCCCTCTCCTTTCAAGCAATGTGAAAATACTTTAGGAGTAATCCCACGAGAAGACAGTTGAGAAATTACTGAAAGACCCTGTTGACCAAACCCAAAAATCCCGTCAATTGCTCTGTCCGTCTTCATCAAGTCCCCAGACTCAGAGGTGCTGCACCTGAAATAATAAACTATTTCAAATGAAAAGATATATATGTTGTAGTCTTGGATTATGAGAAAAGGTTGATAAGTATAAGTGAAAATAGGGGCATTTCAAGCCTTACATTGGTTTTACTCTAAATCAGTAATCATATACTCCCTCTGTTTTATTTTATGTGTCTTAGTTTGAACTGGGGCACGGAGTGTAAGAAAAGCAAGGAAGAGTTTTGAATTTTGTGGTCTTAAACATAATAAGTGTGTAATGCACCAAAATGTCCATATATGTTGTGGTCTTAAATATGTTATGTGGGATGCTCGAGTTAAAGAGTTACTAAATATAGAAAGTGACATTCTTTTTAAACAGACTAAAAAGGAAAGTAAGACACATAAATTGAAACAAAGGGAGTACTAATTGAAACAGTCCTTTTGCATCTCATCAATCAAACAAAGTTGACCTCATCAGAAAAAGAAAATTAAATAAATAATCAAATGGAACTAGAAGAAATACATGAATACATGCAAACTCAATTAAGTTATATACGAAAAAGGCTGCTGATACTCAATATTACATATATGACACTCTTTCCTTTGTAGTCAGTTCCAAAAAGAATGACACCTTTCTATACTTTGAAACAATTTAACTTTATGTGATGATTTACAACCACAAAAATATCTAAGGCTTGTTTTAGACCACAAATTTCAGAAGGCTTCCTTACTTTCCTAAACTCCGTCCAGTCAAACACCCTAATATAAAATGAGACAGAGGGAGTAGTAGATGTTGAGATTGTTTCACACAAGTAGACGTGCTTAGATTCTATCTAAGAAATAACAAACTCACCCAAAAACAATTGGTGCTGAAGAGTTGGCAATCAACGAGGTTCCCAGGACTGTGTCGAAATATAGTAAATCAGCTACGTAATGGCCAGTTGTACCACTCCCATCTCCATACTGAAATGTGTAACCACACTGATTGGTTTCGGTCGAGCACTCGACAGAGGCAGTTTGAACTATAGAGGCGCACACTTGGTCCTCACATGAAATGGGAGTAGCAGTTGACGAGCTGGCAGCATTATAGAAGTTAAGCTCAACCTGCATGCACATAACAGTGTCAGAAGCTTGTAACAGAATAGTCCCTTATGTTTTGAGGGTAGGTTCAAAATACTTGAGGGTTTTGGTCCTTTAAGTTGGTCAAAAGTTAACACTTGTAGTTTCCGTGAAATATTCACAGAACCTGCTTGTTAGGTTTGACGTAAACCGTGAAAAAAAAAAGTAAATCAGCGGGAACTCACATTTAGAGGTACAATTTTTGTAGCTTTTGCTTTTTTTAATTTATTTCTAAAGTCTGGTGAAGCTTTTTTGAGTGTATTTCTGCTATTTTTTATATCTTTTTAGTGTCTAGTATAGCTTTTTGTGTTGCATATTTTAGGCTTTGATGTGACTTTCTTGGTGTTTATAGTCAAATCTCTCTTCTTCTTCTTTTTTTTTTTTTGCAATATTTCTGTCAACTCTATCAGACAGACTTCGGTAAACATTTTAAAGGACACAAAATTGTTAAGTGCATACTTAAGGGACTATTTTGAACCTACCCTCAAACATACGAGACCATTTTTGTCATTTTCTCCACATTTTACAAGAAACTAAAGAAGCAATAACAAGATAAAAGGAAGATGAGTTACCCCAAGTCCACTTGTCCGAGGACAATCGTTGCATGCACTGCACGTGACCCACAGGATATCACTGCCGGTATCGATTTGAACGTTGTATTCTCTTGGCGGAGTTCCAATTCTTACTTTCGTAAAATAAAGGCTACAAATACAACAAAAGCATAGAAGCGAGAGAAAGAGGGAAGATGGTCAACAAAATTGATAGTGTAGAACTAACGACACATACATCTATATAGTAGTATAGTAAGCACTCAAAATCGATAAGACTACCCGTAATCCTCAAATAACAGAAAGAAAATACCAAGGCCAAAGTAATATAGCTAATGTTCGTATTTTTACGCTTTTAGCAACACAAAGCTTATCAGTCTTAAATATCTTGCATCAGAAGAAGAAGCAAAACAATTTAAAGCAAACAGAACTATCACTACATCAACATTACCATCCAATCGACAATTAACAAGAAAGCACCAAGAAAAAAAAAAGACAACATAATACACTGAAAATCCATTTTCTTTTTTTATAACCGTGGTGTCCGGGCCAACTTACGTGCAACTCGACTAATTCGACAGGGTACCTAAGAAATCACATATTGTTTTTTTGACTAAAAATCAATATCTCTTAGAGAATCCATAGAAATGCAAGTTCAAATCTCAAACCCACAAGTCCAATTAAAATTAATTACCCTCAAAACTAAAGAAAAACAAAATTTACCTTGGAATTCATGAGACCAAATTCACAAAAACAAATTAAAGGCCATAGTCCTTTATTGTGCTTTCACTTGAGCTTAGGGTCTTTCGGAAACAACCTATTTACCTCCCAAGGGTAGGGGTACACTCCCCACTCCCCACTCCCCACTCCCCACTCCCCACTCCCCACTCCCCACTCTCCACTCCCCACTCCCCACTCCCCACTCCCCACTCCCCACTCTCCACTTGTGGGATTACATTGGGTACGTTGTTGTTGTAAATTAAATAGGCCATAGCCTCCATACATTCCACACACAAGTTCAACTATTAACATCGTAAAAAATCAAGCTTTCCCAAAAAAAATTGCTATATCAACCAAAACAAAACTCCACAACAAAAAAAAACTAAAAATTAAGAAATATGAATAGGCCATAGCTTCCACACATTCACATAAACTTCAAGTTTTAACATCATAAAGAATCAAACTTTCCCAAAAAAAAATTAAGAAATATGAACAACATAGTCTTATCAATTCGGGTCATTTCTAATACTTACCCGACAAGATACGGGTCAGAAGAACCAATAACAGGAAAATCAACAATACCACCAGCAAAACTCTGCAACATTCTAGCATGTCTAGCTTTATCTCTACCTCTTATTTCTTCCATCTCCACTTTCCCGTTCACCGGAAATATCCTTTCCAAACTAAGCACTCCCGCCGGAGGCAATTTCCCAGCTCCGACCACCACCGCGGCAGCGGCGGCAGCCACCACTAAAAATACAGTCAAGAATTTCATGCCAGACATCCCATAAAAATAGGTTCTTGAAAAAGCTAAAATATTTATTGAAGTCTACAAATTATGTAAATATGAGTAAAACCCAATTCAAGAAACAATAAAAAGATGGGATTTTTATAAATAAAATGGATGAACCAGAACAAAAACAGCAATCTTTATTTGGGTTTATGGTAGACAGAAAGAGGTGTCTTGTTTTTATTCCAAATTTTGTTTATGTGAGTGTAAAAAATTGCAAATACATGAACAATGAAGATTTATATACTATGGAGTGTATAAAGACAGAAAGCTTAAGTTAGTAACCAAATGGTTATGCACTAAGTTAAGAGTAATCACCTTTTGTGGTCGTATAATATAATAGCAACTTTAACAGAATACTCCCCTTCATTAATCAAATTGTGGAGCTATTGAAATGTCCAAAATGGACTTGTGTGCACATAAACGGAGCCAAATTTGAAGGTTATATATCAAAAAATTTAATTCTTTTTAAGTTACTCAATTTTAAATTAGTATTACAACAACAATAACATACCCAATACAATCTCATAACGTGGGGTTTGGAAAGGGTAAAGTGTATTCAGGCCTTAACTATACCTTTATTAAATTAGTATTATTTAATAAAAAATTTAGGGTTAATACATCAACAAAAAATTTATTTATACACTCAAACTACGGCTTATTTCAATGAGCATTTGAACACATGATAAAGTGATCCTATTAGATATTTTAGGTTCAAATTTGATTATTTTTTTCGCGCGTGTTCTCACATGCTCATTAAATAATAAGCTAATCACTTGAAATATGCCATCTCCGTTAATTATACGAATTAATAAGTCTTAAACCCTCAACATGTTCCAATTGAAGATGATGTGTATAATTAAAGAAGAAGACGGATTTTAAGTGGTTAATTTATCTATGTAAAGAACATTTGATCATGCACAAAAAAAAAATTGAACCGAAAGTTTTTAATACGAACTATTTAACATGTGTTCAGATGCTCAATTAAAACAAATTGCAGTTCAAGTATCTAAGTAAAATTTACTTACAAGTTTAAGAGGGTTTTCAATATATTAAACTTATTATTTAAAATAAATATATAATTTGGACCAACATTATTAAATTCGGGCTAATCTGTTAACTATTGTCTATCTCCTCCTCGATACATGCAGGAGTGGAGAGTTGTTAGATGGGCATTTTTGGGAAAAGTAAAATTGGTTCTTTATTTTTTCCTTCTAATCTATGTTTGGTCTTAACTGATAGGATTAATTAATTAAAATTTAAATAATTTAAAGGATTAATGAGAATTAAAAAAAAAAGTGGATAGAGTAAGTTGAGTGGGATCAATGTCAAAAGATGAGTGCGTATTTCACACGCTTTTTTGCCGTATGCTAACGTTAACAGATTACGTAGGAAAAAGTCAAAATTATTTGAGTTCCAATTTTACAAGTAAATCAAACTTTTTTTTCTCTTTTTTGCCTTTCATTTACTTTTGTGAATCATTGATTTGTGGAATATTGTTTGATATGATACTAGCATATGGATAGGTTTAGCATGAGGTATATGGTAAGATGGATTAAAAATTCATCTTTTAATTAATTTCGTATTTGATCATAAAAAAATGAAGAAGTACTATATAATACGAATTTAGATTACTCAAGCTAGTGAATTAACTAATTATGTATTTGAACTCTAAACCTGAAGAAAATTCTGATACAGAACACCTTCCGCTATAAGGACCTCTACATAATGCTCGAATTCAATTGAGTCGACTAATGAGCTCTGCAATTACGAATAAAATTTTGAGTTTGAGACTTCCTTTCTTGTGCGTAAGAGAATATTTCATTTGAAAATTTTCAATTTCACTAAAAAAAAATGTTTTAAATGAAACAACAAAATTGGATACAGAGGATTTGTATAATTGATCTAAATAGTGAAATGAATAAATATTAGCATATGGCATGTAGAAACAATCGACAAAAAAGACATACTTAGGTTGGTAAAAGTTAACAAAAATCACAATATAAATTTTTTAATAATAATAAAAATATACCAGTGAACAAGAAAGAAAGAAATAAACTTAAAAACCCCACACTTGGTCAGAATTTATTGGTAATAAAAAGCTTGAAATTAATGTAACTGAGAAAAATTCATGTTAATATTCAAATTTATTGGTCAAGTGCACAGTATTTTTTTTTTATCACAGCTCCCTTTTTCTATAAACTTTTGTTAAGAAAATCGTATAAAAGATTTTAATATGTTTCGAAATTAAAAGAAAATATTGAAACCTATAGTATTTTAAAAGAATAAAAGATTAAGTGGCAAGACAACATAGTAAGGGGGTAAATTTTGGCCCTACAATTTAGTTGTATTTGGACCTTCTGTCAGTAATTGAAAATGCACATTTTATTTATTTGTCAGATCACAATCACCTCTCATTTACTCCTGTTTATATATATATATATATAAAAGATGTTGTGAAAAATAATTGGCAGCAGACACAATGTTGACAGTTGACTCATTTATGAGAAGGCAAAGACCAACATTCAGAATTAAAAAATATTTTTGCAAGATCTAAATATACTTTTATGATTTTTTATATTCTTTCAAAGTTGTAGAAATAGATTCTTTTTATTCTCGTAAAATTTTAATGAGAAGGCAAATTAAAGACCAACATTCAGAATTCAGCCCATTCAAGATTCAAATTTGTATTATTTATCTTTTGTGTATTCTTCAAATTTGCTACTATGATTTTTCAGGTTTAAAAATCTTTGAGTATTTTTATTCATTTATTATGGGAAAATTTCAAAAGTGTGTGGTTGGATAGTGTTAGAGTATTATGGTAAATTAAGGGGACAATAATAATCTTTAATATTTGTAATATAAATTAAAGTTTTGGCGATTTTATACATTTCAAGTAGAGCAGATTCAGATGAATTCATTAGCTTTTGTTCAAATTCTATATTTGTATTAAAAATTATTTAAATATGTATAAATATTAAACTACAAACCCAATAACTAAGATAAACCATGGTTTCAATGACAGTTTAGATCCATAAATTTCAAATTCTGGCTCTACTGATTCCAACTCTTCATTTTTAAATATAGTTATTATATTTGTTGTTTAATACATGAATTTATCAAAGTCGTTATTTGGAAGAGACATTTAATATGAAAAAAAAGTACTTATACATTCATCAAATATACCTCCATGTAACGTACGTGGCTTCAAAATTAACACCTATTTTCCAAAACATTGTCCTTAGTTTGAGTATAAGTTTTGACAAACATGAAGTGCAAAATTTTTGAGTGAACAAAGATTACTTGTCCCATAATTTAATACATGCAGTTGTAGACTTAATTACCCAACTTACTCAAATTAAATACTATAACGAGGTTAGCAATTGACAGTGATATATGTTAAAATCAGGTTTAAAATCATTAGTGGGTGATGGAGAGGCTAAATCAACATATTCCACAATCTTATTTTTTTTAACAGTTTACAACAACGTATAAAGGACAATTAATTGACAATGAAAATAAGCTTCTACTGGACCCCATATTGTGAGATTGCACGGAGTATGTTGTTAAAAATAAGCTTCTAATGCGGTTTGAATTGTGATATCTTGACTATCTAATCATTCTGGTGATTATTAATATATTCATTTATGTTTTTTTCAGAATATGTCTTATCTTTTACAAAATACAGATTTGTAGCAGAAGTCTAAATGTGACAAACCAACAAAGGTTGTGGCGGGTAGTAGGTACTTTTTCATCCTTAATTAGAGTTTTCAGATTCAAATTCAAATATAAAATCGACTTTGTTAGAGAATGTTTTACCACTCAATGTGGAACTCTTCAACGCATATTCAAATTTAGTCAGGCTCCAATACAGATATCGAACACCGAATAAAAAATAAAAAAAAGCCTAAATCTGACAAATCCAAATGACAAATCATCTATATATGTATAAAAGAACTGACACTTTGTGGAATTTGGAAGAATCAAATGTTGTTTTCATCCTTAACTTAGAGGTCTCGGGATCAAATACAAATATGGAGTCGCATTTATTAGAGAATATTTTATCTCTCAATATGGAATTTTATACCGATAATAAAAAAGCCTATATGTGACAAGTCCATATCAAATGTTATTTTTTGTATTTGTTTAAGAGAAAAACAAAGTAGAAGTTTATCAAACACGTTGCTGCTGCTATTGGGTTCGAACCCATGCCACATATATGTGCGAAAGTTCTCAAGTCTTGACCTTAACCTCTCGGTCAAACCAACTTGTTAGATCTTCAACAATAATTTTAAATTGTACTAGTACTTCTTTTCTTATTATTTTTTTTTATTTGAAATCTTGGACTAACTGATAAAGTTGCTGCCATGTGACCAGAAGGTCACGTGTTCAAGCAATGGAAATAGTCTCTTGCAAAAATTCAAGGTAAGGTTGCGTACAACAGACCTTTATGGTCCAGCCCTTCCCCGAACCCCGCGCATAACAAAAGCTTAGTGCACCAATTTGCTCTTTATCTCTGTTTTTTTCTTTGGAAGAAGAACAAAAAACAAATATTGGAGCAATTTTTACTAGTGTTATTAATTTGGGAACTCGAGGAGTGCATTTTTTTTTTAAAAAAAGTAGCTTCTCTTTTGGAAAATATTATTCTTTTGGTTTCAACTTGTGTGGCGTACATTGATCGGCATAAATATTGAGCAAAAAGGGAAGACACTTGAAATTCGTGGTTTTAAACATGTCATAGCATTTGTTTTGCTATGAAAGTTTCTCGTGAATGGTAAAATGAGAAATTTAAAATTAAATTATTTTTAAATATAGAAACATGACATTCCTATTAAAACAAACTAATAAGGAAATATTGTCACATAAATTGAAAGGAAGAGAACTAGAAAATTTATTTAAACCGATTAAAAGAGAAAATAATTGGAAAAATCACACCATTTTGCATTAAATTGAAATCGTGCATGTCTTTTCTTTAGTTGGTTTATAATTGACGAGTAAAATCCTCTATATCTTTTTTCATGTTCTCCTACCAACTTTTCCATGAATCATAGAAACACCAGCTTAGGCCATGAGCATGCTGACCGCTCATTGATTCCCTTCAAATAAATTACTAAGTTGTCCGCTTGGGCAGCTCAATTGGTTTCAAGGGGGATATTTGGAGCAAAGACCAAGGATCGAATCCCGTCAGCGGCAGTGTGGGGGTTTCTTCTTGAAATAAAGGAGGGCCCCTTGTGCGCAGCGTGGTAGTGGTCTAACCTTTGAAATCAATTGAGTCACCATGATTTACCTCCTTCACAGACCTGTCGGACCGGGGTGTGGGGGCTCCTGGGGTGGGAGATTCCACCTTTTGGAGCAAATAAATTACTAAGTTATTATTTAAGTATATGTACTATCTTGATCGTAAATAGTTTAACGACCAAGAGACTATAAATTTAAACGATAATGTTCCTTGTTCGACCACCTGGAAACTGGCTCCTCATTTTTTTTTAATAAACTATGTAAGAATAAACCAAAATATCATTTTTATTTATGTGCAAAAAAAGAAATGCTTTAAAATTGTAATGCACCTACTAAACCCACATTATTCTTCATTTTTTTTAATACGACATAATAAATTTGACAAATTAAACTAGTTTGGCATTCTGTTTCTTCTCATTAAAATTAACTTCTCACACTCTTGTTTGGGCCTTTTTCTTTTTGGTTCACGGATATTAATCTAACTTTTCCAATCACAAACTTTATTCCATTAATCATATACCCTTGTTGAAAACCAGTTTGCTTTATAATTTCTTCATGTGAAGTACACTTTAATGGTTGAAAAAAGTGATTTCTTGTCCCATAATTCTGCATAATAATTATCATAAATCAGGGTGAAAAGGAGTTCTTTGTACTCAGAATGTTATATAAAATAAATAAAAGAATTAATGATTAGAAAATTATTAATTATGACTTCATGTTGCACCTTATGCCTTGTATTTATTTATTGAGACATATTTCCCTTTTGATTTTGTTTGTTGTCCCGCAGTACTTTGCCTAATTTAAAACTTCACCCCTTTTCTTTTTGAAATCGTGTTCGTTATAAGAGTATTTAATTAACTACCATTTTTCTTTCTTTCTTAGAGGACTCACTTAAGTACACATTCGATCAACAATGATAAATTAAATTTGAAAAAAGTAATACATAACTTCTTCTAATCTAAACATAATCTTATTTGACTTACTGAATTTGTCAAATCTATATGTAATCCAAAACGTCAAGTATTTTGAACAATAGGAGCCGAACCGAGTCTAAGATCTCATCTGTTTGCACTTAATGAAGATCTTAATCATAATTATTTATATCTCAATTATTAAATGTCTCAATTATTGAGGTATGAATCTTAATTATTCAGATCATATAATTCATGAAGTGTGTTTCCTTTTTAAGAAAATTACAATCGCGTAATATGTCTAAATAGATCTAATGATTAACATCTATAACAAAGTCTTAGTTAATATCATACCGATTCAAGGATTTCTATGGAGAAGAGATTTCACACTGCTACTCTATCCACTTTCACTAGCCACCGCCCAACCACCATCCACAACCACCCTATGGTTTTAACAACATATTTCCTTGATATAGTATTAGATTAATTAGAATGCTATATGAATTTTGTACTTATTACTTTTAAACAAAGACAAGTTTTACACATTTAGATGTAAAGAAAATAAATAATCTTATTTATTTTATTATAGTATCACATCTTAATATTCATATACGTATTCATAATCACATGTTAAATTGGATCTTATATAAGATGAATAGATATTGCTTTTCGTGCTAAGTGAACTTTTGAAAAGATCCCAATTTCCAACTTGTGTCATTTTAATCTTGAAATCTTTTCCCGCATAAATCACACACCAATTTGTGGGGTCAAATTATAGGAGTGGCCAGTGGGCCGGGCTCGAGTCTGGCGGGGTCGGGGTCGGGGCGGGGCGGGGTCGGGGCGGGGCGGGACTAGAGCAAGTCCCGTCCCGATCCCGATCCCGTCGGTATCGGGTCGGGCGGGCTCGGGGCGGGGCGGGATACGGCATGTTTTCATTTTTTTTAAAAAAAAATAACATATGTATAAAAAAAACTCAATAAACAAAACAAGATAGTATAATAAAAACATCCCAAGGCTGTTTTTGTGCCTCTTATATTATTTAATAGACATATGATTTTTTTGTAATACAAATACAATTGTCTAAAATCTAAATTGCAACTTTGTGGTGTTGTCCAAAAGTTGCAAATTACATAATAAAATTACAATTAAAAAAATTACATTCCCAAAAGTTGCAAATTACATAATAAAATAACGGCCATTTTTGCAAAGGGGGAAAAGGCCGGGGTCGGGGTGGGGTCGGGTCTCGCGGGCCTGGGGCGAGCTCGGGTCTCGCGGGACGAGACATCGTCCCGTCCCGAGTTCGAGTCCCGCCCCCGTATTTTTTTTTTGGCGGGGTCGGGGCGGGACCGGGGCGGGCTCGGGACGGGGTCGGGTCGGGGTCGGGCTGTCCCGGCCCACTGGCCAGCCCTAGGTCAAATATACATATGTATTAGTTACTTGAATGTTCGTTCAAGTTATGAAAATTACTCAAGTAAAGTCACTTTTGTTTTCTTATAATAATAATTTCCTCTATTATTCCACAAAATTGCTGCTACTGAAAAAAACACTTTCACAATTTGGTTTCAATATTAAAATTTTCGAACTTTGATTAGCTATCCAGTAGAGCACTAGACAATAATAAATAAACAACAAAAGAAAGAAAGGAAAAAAAGCCAGAGAATTACTAGCTTGACACATTAATCATTCTATTTCAAAAGCTCGAAAATTTCTTCATGAAAATAGCCAAAAGATAGAAAGATCAACGCCTGACATGCTAATGTTTTGGATGAATAATACGACGTTACTATTTTGCTTAAATCCAAATGCAGGATCTTGGTTGGGCCAAATTGTAATAATTTGAGCTTGAGCAAGTTCCATTTGTAGGGTTTTGTTGGATTGTTGTAGGCCGCGGATATTGAAAACTTGTTTCAAACCCAACAAACGTAGAACTGTTTGACTATAGGGTAACTTAAAACTGTAAACATAAGACTTGAATGGTACTTACATGTTTACAATATCTGTAATCTTCACAGTGCGCACGCGAATGCCCTTTCGATTACAAGCTCCAAGCTTCAATGTATTCCTCCTTTGGAAAGCTAGGAAATCCGGCAGAGGTTCGAGAGAGTGTTTTGATTTTGAGTCTCTAAGACTTAGAATAATGATATGAAAATCAAGTGTAATGAATAATGAAGTGTATGTCTGTATTTATAGATGAAAAATTAGGTCAAACCGGATTAGGGTTTGACCTTGGGCCTGACCCAGAAATTTTCAACACATTCTTAATTAAATTCAAAATCCAATTTTGACTTAATTAAAACAATCATCATTCATTTAAATATCTCAATTCTAAATCGAATATTTAATACTCTCTCAATACATCCTTAGATCGAAAAGCCAATCGACATAGTTAGACCCTACATGCCTTCACACATCGACATTAATTAAATTAAGGTCTACGCGGAACTCCTAGACGGCGCCGCAAGACGAACTCAATATGTGAAGTACGTTTGCACGAATCCAGCAAACTTAACCTCTATGTGGTAAGATAAAATCCTTTCATTCACGATACACTCGATCAAGCTTAGGATTTGCCAAGTGTCTATCCAAATGGCTTGGTCATTATATCTCATCTATATTGGTTGACAATAAGACCATATTCTAGATATGTCTATTACGTTGGCCAACGACTTAGTCAACCCAATATCAATGAGAAGCTGAGTGTTCTCTCGAATATACATTCGAGGAATGAATCCTAATCTTGGCTCAACTACCACCTTTAATCCACATTGTAATGTACCCAATACAAGTCGTATCTCAACCTATAAAACATTTGAGCTTAGGACATGCTTAAAGTATATTACTATGTAGACAAAGTGTGTATTGACCTCAAGTCTAAGGACTTCTATCTTCCACACGTTGATCATACTTTAGACATGTATAACAAACAATATATCAGCAGGGTATGTCAATACTTCCAAAGTATCCGCGTGTCCATCACGAGTAGCCATTACTCGTAGCAGGTGAGACATACTACATCCTCTAAGGAAGTGATGCAGACCACATGTCGACTTATCACATATCATCGATATCCCATTCTTGATGATCATTAGTCGATGCTATTTTAAGAGTTACGTTATAATATTAATATCTCACATTATTAATAACAACGTAACCTCTAGGAATGCATATTATAGAATATTATAAACAATCAACTAATAATTCAATAATTGCAAATGCCAAAATATTAATCTCCATTAATAATGATACGAATGTGTATAAAGTACATTTGTCCTAATACAAATTGTCTCTAGGACATAAATATACTTTCACCATTGAGAGAATAATCAAAAGAGTAATATTTGTGAGTGGTTAAACAATAGAAAACACCCTTATTGTTGTCATGAAACATTGGAAAATATATCTTATTTCCTAATCCTTGAGCAACAGATGGTTTCAAATAGGAAGCTCCAAAGCTAACAAACAATGTTTTATTCTCCAAATTTGTTATTGTTTCCCTCTCCAAGACCTTTCCGTTCATCTAGTACCTCCAAAATTTCAACTTTCCCTTCTTCATGAGTTAGAAATACGGTGAATATTCCTCTGTTATCAACGTCTTCTGCCGTGAAAATCTGTCGAATTGAACTTTGTTTTTGAAGCGAAAAGCGGTTCCTGTAAAATTCCATTGAGTTTTCCTTGATGCTCAGTATTCCCAAACTCTCGTTATCTCCCAATACGTAAATCGTATTGTTTTCGAAAAATATTGTATTATAGCACCCGAAGAACGAAAACATTCGTTGGTTACTTTCGCCTAATTCGTTATAAAAGTGATAATACGTCCATCTACTCTCTCCAACTTTGATAATATATACTGATGGTGGAGAACCGAACATGTCAATACCAACGACAAAATAATCTGATGATACGGAGTCCGGGGGACACGAAAACGTCCACGAAGGTAAAGTATTTTCCTCGTCTATAAGATCAGGGAGTTCAATTAAGTCATTGTTTTTTTGGATTGAAAATGAACATGCCTCGGTTGCCAGGACTCATGAGCAACCAATTACCTTTTGAGCTCCGAAATGGGTACCCTTAATTTTGGGATACCCGTCTTCTGAGTTGACAAAAACCAGTAAAGATCTTATTTGCTGTTTTCTTAAGATAAATGCATTCATATGAACTTTGGTGCTAGTTAAGTTTTTTATAGAAATGCTAATTTATAAGAATCTGGTTATTGAGGTCATTGTCTAATCTTGTGTCAGGTGTCCGAGGAATATATGTTTCTTCACGATACACTGTCTTGCCGTTCACTTCATTGATCTATTTCTCTCTCAACTATGTGGGAAGGAAAAACCTGCAGCTCCTTGGCATCACTTGCGTGCTAGTTGCCTCGTAAGCTTGACACAACTGTTTGTACTACTATAGGTTCTTTGTTATATTTCTTCCTGGGAAACATTTTCTTGAAATGTTTAGAAGAAAAAGAAACTCATGGGAAGAACAGGCATGTAAAACCATTAGGACCTGTTTAAGCCAAACACTACCTGTTTTACCTATTCTTTGGTAGGATCTGCCACAATTTTTTCATTTTGATCATAGCTGGTACATACTTCAGATACCAAGCCCCCCAATAGGTACATAATTTGGTAAAACATAAACCAAATAGACTAATTAACACCTCACAGGAGATTAACCCTACTGATAATCCAAGAAGAACTACAATATGCAGTAGTTGGGAAGTTTAGCTACGGTTGGCTGAGCTTCAACCTCTAAGAACATCTATTCCCAAATAATGTGAATTGAAGGGTGAATGCAAGATTGGTCTTCTATGCAATTCACATGTTTTAATTAGGTGTACATTGCTTGAAGATTATGTAACACTCATGTCCAAGCCTACCTTGACTAGAAATACCTAACCCACCTCCTAAACTAAAGGTGCAACATATCAGGAATGGAACAGAGAGAAATCATCTTTTCATGTTTTGACTTGGTATGAATAGGACATCTTTGTGTAGATTTGCAACTTAATATGGTACATGCCCATATAAAATCTTGTTTTATTTGAACTATTTCATATCATTTTCGTCGGAGGATACATTGGACAGCCCTATACGCAATTGAAAACGTATTACTCCGATTCTCACTGGTTTTTTTTTTGCCCACATGTTTCACTGGTTTTTGAAGGTGGAACCTTGACAAACCTCCATCATTGACAAACACACCGAAGATATCTTAGACGCCTTTACTCTTAAAAATCTGTAGTTTTAGGGAAAAACTAGCAATGCTGGATAGTACTTTTTATTTGTTTTTAAATATGTAAATATTTCTATAAAAGTTTATAACATTACGCACAATTATATAGCCCAATCAATTTGTTAAATATATCACAAGTTTCAATCTCACAGATATTACACTGCTCAAATCATCAGGCATATTGTAGAAACAAAACATGCAGCTTATCAATCTAAAAAAAGATAATAAGGTTTATAGTACAGAGGTTAGGCAAATCGATTATAATTTTAATATCTAATTCTCCCTAGAATTGATAACATAATAAGCATTGAGAAGCTCAAAATATCATTAACTCAATTAAAAATGGTTTACCTTTTGCGTTGGTAGTGGTTGATTGATTGTGCTTAGTTAGGGTTCGTAAGTTGATTTCGGGTAGTGAAGATTTCAAAGGTGACCGACTTAGAACGCTCTTTTTGTTTTCCTGGCCTTGGGCCTAACTTTGTTGGCCCAAGGCCAGCCCTACTCAATATTTAAAGAAAAGAGTATCCATTTAGCATTTTTTTTAAACAGTGTGTCCATTTATCAAATAAAAAAATAATTTACTTTATTTTTTTGTATTTGTCCTTATTAAATGTTAAGTGATTGAATCTCAACACTTATTTAATTATAGGTAGTTTAGTCAAATTATCTATTTTTGCGTAGGAGTTAGTATTTTTTCTTAAGATGTGTGTAAATGGTTAAGTGTACACTTTTTTTTTTTTTATCGAAGATAGGTTTAATTAAATGCAGTTTAGTCAAAATATGTAATATTTTTTGGAAGTAGTGTTTTTTTAAGATGTGTGTAAAATGCTAAGTGAACACTTATTTTAAATCGAAATTCACTTAATATGTATAAATTGTTTATGCATGTATTAACAGTTTTGGAAAGACGAATCTACATTAATGCATGTTCAAAAATAATTTTGTCTTTAACCATATTTAATGCATGTATTAGTAGTCTTGACATTGCTAATATCATGATTTGATATGTGTTAGTTATACATAAGATAATAACAAATATAGTTCAAAGCTAAATTAGAATAGATTAATTTGATATTTTAATATCATCCTACCGAATGATTCCTCAATTTGACTAAACTTCAAGGCTAAATTAGATTAGATTAATTCAATATTTTTAAAATTCAATTTTGGATATTCGAAAAAACTATAGGAAAAATACTATAAGTTGCAATTTTGTTCATATTAATATGATGAAAAAATATAGCTTAAATTGTTGGTCAAAGTTCATGTAGTTTGACTCTTGAAAAGCGTAATGCGACAAGTATTTTAGAACGGAGGGAGTACCAAATAAAGTGTATAACTAATGCATGTATTAACTATAGATAGGTCGAGGAAATCTACCAAACAAGGAATTAATAATACACAAAATTAATGCATGCATTATTTTCTCTAATATATCCTTCTGAACGGTTCCTCATTAAGTTATTGAGTTTACGCACAAATGATGTTTGAAAAAAACTATAATTTTTATTTTAAATTAATGATTTGTTGAGCTGCAAAAAAGGAAAAGGTCCTAAACTAACGATGAGTTTTTTTTTTCAATTGACGGAACAAATATAAACGTAATAGAGACTACAAGGCTAGCAAGTTGACAAAGGTAATTTGTACATCAGTACGAAAGATGTACTAAATATGTAGGGCATAATCAATTATAAAATAAAGTAACGGTAAGACAAGGAAATCAGAGTTAGCACCTGAAACCTCATAAGTGTCTCACTAGACTTCTCTGTGGGTATATATAAGTGTTCGCTTGCGTATATTATGTCATAGGCCTCTATGGGCAATATTCTGTATTTAATGGATCACATATATAAGGCCATAGGCCTCTGAGAGCAATATCATTAATATCATATCTGTATAACTGCGTATATAACGCCATAGGCCTCTGAGAGCAATTAAAAATTTAACAAATACACTTAAATACTGAATACAAAAAAATAACAAATTGAATATAATCTAAAACTTAACAAATAAACTCAAATACTGAATACAAAAAATAATAAATACACTAAATAAAATGCTCTGGCGGGCAGCGGGTCACGACGGAGTCCATTGCTATCAGATTTGGAGGCGATGACGTCGGTTTCTTTGCGACTTAACAGATCTGAGTCATGACGGAGTCTATTACAGCGGTTTCTTTTCCAAATCTGGTCTTGTGGTGGCGTAACAGTGAATCGTTCTAGATCTGGTCTTGTGGCGGTGTAACAGAGAACGAAGAGAGAGTAGTAAACAGAGATGGGGAAAGAGGGAATGGCCATTGGTGTTGTGTTGTTGTTGTGGTTATGGTTCGCCGGAGACGCCGTCTCTAGCGAGGGCTGGCACTAATGGTGGTTGGCGGCGTGGTAGAGTGAAAGAGGTGAGAACGGAAGGAGTAGTGGTGTTAGTGCGAAACAATGAGGTGGTTGTGGTGGTGTTAGCCATTTTTTTGTGGCTGGAGCTCCTCGCCGGAGCAGTGGGCCCAGATGATGGAGGGAGTAGAAAGAGAAGGGAATAGAGGGAGCAGCAGTGTGTTGTTATTGTACGCAGCTTTACCTCACATTTCTGTAAGAGGTTATATATCACTGGGATATAAAGTAGGATTACATGTTAGGTTTATGTTTGCATTAGACAATGCTAGATCTGATAATACATCCTTTGCTCCACAAGACATGTCTTCACCAAGGAGCAATTTTTGCAAATTTTTCCTTCATCAGCTTCATATCTCAATGGAAAAAGGAAAAAAGAATAGAGAAAATGAGAAATATAAATTGTTTAAAAAAGAAATAAAAGACAATTGACATGTAGGGATCTAGTAGCTCAGTTGGTTGGCTACATGAACTTTTATCTTGTTAGTGAGGGTTTGAATTCCCACGTTGTAATCCCCTCCCCTATTTTCCCTTTACTTGCCCCCTAAAAAAGGACAACCCGGTGCACTAAGCTCCCGCTATGCGCGGGGTTCGAGGAAGGGCCGGACCACTAGTTTCTATTGTACGCAGTCTTACCTTACATTTTTGCAAGAGGTTGTTTCCACAAACATAAACCTAACATGTAATCTTACTCTATATCCCAGTGATATATAAGGCCCATTAGGCCGTGTATTCCTTTGACTATTTTAAAGCAAAAATGTTGATGATATTAAGAGTTCTGCATCGGAAATGGAATGGAACATGGACTCCTTATATGTACTTGGATAATCCTCACCTTACAAGCAAACTTTTGGAGTTAAGTTAGGTTTAATATTCATTCTTTACATGGTATCAGGGCCTGGCCCATTCCAACTCTTTGTTCACCGATGTTGGGCCTCCAAATTATGTTATCCACGCTCCAGTTAACGGGGTCTGGGCGTGCGGGGTGTGTTAAGAGTCCTACATCGAAAATGGAATGGGAACATGGACTCCTTATATGAACTTGGGCAATCCTCACTCTACAAGTTAACTTTTGAGGTTGAGTTAGTCTCAAGATTCATTCTTTACAGATGAGTATATATTTAAAAAGTCCTAATTATAATACTCGGTGATATATTAGGGCCATTAGGTCGTGTATTCCTTTGACTATTTTAAGCAAAAACGTTATTGAGTAACTATTTTTGTAAAAAGAAGTCCTAATTCTACTCCTTGTGAATTTCACAAATATAGAAAAAAATAAAAGACACTCTTTTTTATTTAAAATTAATGACTGGTCTACTTTTTAGAAAGATTATATGATGATTTCTTGTGTAATTGTTTTTTAATCTGTTTTCTCAGATGTGCAATTTTGTGTTTTTAAAACTGAAAAGATATATTAGAGCCAGTGCCACCAATTGTGTGTGTTTTTATCAAAGAAAAAGAAAAGTGTTTTAGTCTATTTTCCTTTTTCTAAGTATTTAATACTTATATCAATTAGAGGGACTTGCAAAATAGATTTTAATATTTTCTTGTAATTTTGAAAACATGAAATGTGTGCACAAAAGAACATGTACTATGAAATTATAAAGAATAGTTAATGCTTGTAGAAATGAGATGAACGAAATATACGAACAAAGAAATATACATACAAGTTTACAAGAACATGATACATGAAAAAGGAAGATGATGAAAAATTAGTAGAGGGAATTTGGTCTCTTTTCTAATACACGAATAATTTGCATGTTGTTGGACTATTGGAACTATCTCTTTTGATAAATGATTATTTATCTATAATAAAATATAAGTTACTGTTGGTTGAGTTTTGATTTACCTTTTTATTGTTTAAGTTGTGCAAATATGTATTAGTTGGATTTACAAGCTTATATGTGTAGATTAATTTTTGATAAGGAAATTAAAGATATTTATAGTTATTGCAAATTACTTTTCAATCATTACAAAAACGTCATTTTGTTAATTTAGTAAAAATCTTATGACTGCGCGAAGCGCGGTCAAACTACTAGTTATTTGTTAAGTGAGATAATTACTTTTAAAAGTATAATAGGTGTAAGCATTAGTCTAATGAAGTAGTAATTAATATCAAACCAATTGTACACTGCTGCAATGATTACAAAGGCATGAAGTGATAATATTATCTAGATAATGACCACAATGTATTTTCTATATATACATTAGTATAATCTATTCTTGAAATTAGACAGTGCAAAGATGTTTTTTTGGCACTAGCTAGCTTGAATGACATCCAATCTAAGAGTACAATGTATCTCAAAGATACTTTATTGTCCAATGAAAAATAGAAACAAAGTTCGTTTTAAGTATAGGTGGTATCATCTTTTCCCTAAGATGTATAATATATTGCAACTTGTTAGTATTACCATTAAGATCAAGGGAATAAAGTTACAAGATCCTCTTAACACAATGAAATTAGAATTATTACATCATAATGGCAAAAAAGCTAGGTATATTCTACCATGGTTAGCGTAAGATACATGCAACCCTTTCAATGAGTTAGTATAACTCCTAGATGTGTATTGAAAAGGTAAGAATTTGACGGATACTTTATATGGACATCACTCTTTAACATGTACTTGTTAAAATATTTTACACATTTACTCATTTTGGAACAACCGATAAAATTGTTGTCATGTGATCAAGAGGTTATGGGTTAAAGACGTGGAAACAATCTTTTGCAGAAATGTGAGGTAAGACTGCGTACAATAGACCCTTGTGGTTCGACCCTTCCACGGACCCCGAGCATAGCGGGAGCTTAGTGCACCGAGCTGCCTTTTTTTTTTACTCATTTTGAAACAATGTTAGACATGCAGCGTCTGAAGTTAGGCTTGACAAATCCTAACTTCCGATAAAATATTTGAAATTTCATATAGCTGAAATTAGACAAAAATTAAGGATTGAAGTTTGTGCCTAAACTTCAACTATAAAAAGCTTCCGACAACATGTGATGAAGTTAATTTTACGCGTCGGAGGTATGGCTTAAATGGTGGTCTCGAAATCTGATATATGTGCACGTCAACCATTAAAAGTTGTTACATGTTCAAACATAAATAGGTCATTGTCTTAATAAGAGATTTCGAGTTCGAGTCATAAGAATAAAATCATTTTTTATAAAAAGTGATTAAGCTCAAATTACTTTCTGACATGAATTTGAACTAGTTTAACCAGAAACAAATACCGAGAACAAAAAGAAATCGATCATTGCAGGGAAAACTCATCATATGCCTGACACAACGTTTCAACTAATGTTTAGAACACGACCAACCATCATAATCAGCTTAAAACACAAACGTACTACATTGTTGCTTCTCCTAGGAAACATTAATGCTTTAATTTAAACAAACCAATCATAAGCAAAACCTACAGTACTCAAACATTAACACAACACTAAACCTTTATTCTGGCCATAGGCCTAATTACTAATTCATAAAGCACTCATTAAGTAGCTTACAAACACATATACCGCCTTCACAAATATATTCAATAATATAAACTAAGTAAAGGACAAGATTAGCATAATCTACCTTGCCTTTGAGAATTATCTTCTTTTAACTATAATTTAATTCCTATAGAGCCCATCAAGAGACTCAAATGCCAAAGGATATAGAAGTTGCCCTTAATTTTGACTAGAAAAACACCACCAGGAACATGCCAATTACCTTACATCATGGGACTAATCAAGATTAATCTTAATGACTAATCAAGATTCTTCATACACCATCACAAAAATCATTTTTTGCAGCCACCCTTTTATTGTCTTCAATCATCTGACGGTTCCAGTCTTTTCTATTTACGTAGTAGTTCTTCCTCTTCCTCCATCGAACAAAAATTACGATAAATCAAGAAAACTACCCCTAGAGGGTTTGATTGAGGTTGGAATATTAGTGATGTTTATGAAGGCAAATATATAAGAGTGAAGGTGACTTAATGTGATCACTTTTGGGTAAAGGAGGAACAAAAAGAGTAAAAATGGAGGGGTGGGTTGGCAAGTTAAGAATCTTAATAAGGGATATGCCATTGGTACCTCTTACATCACAAATATGTTATTTCTTCTAATGGCCTCATATTCCTTTCCCGCCCTTCATTTTTTTATATTGGCATGCTTTACTTTTTTGTAGCTAGTACTATTTTTAATTTAATTATATAAACCTTGTACAATATTTGCTGTTTAATTTTGATTATTATATTAGCGGATGAAATCATCATTCACATGGCAGAATTTTAAAAGACTCTCATGAATTGTTTTTTTAAGCAAAAGTGATTCAAATTATGACGTGCACCTTTAAATACATAGAAACTACTTAGTATCAAGAAGTGTGGAGAATTTAAAAAATGTAATATATCCCTCATTAATTAAAAGTTTTGAATTTAAGACTTGAGAAAGGAGAAACTCTTAAAAGAGAGTGTTTTTTGCTTCGATAGGGAGTCCCCATGCAACCTAAATCGAGATTGCAAGTATATTGTTTACTATCTCTTGTGTTATAAAATTAAATTAACATTTACTATGACGGACTACAAAATCAAACTCTCGACGAAAAGGGTTGGGGTGCTTAATAAAATGAGGTTAAGTTCTATACACTGAAATTATAAAAAAATATTACACAATATTCAAGTCACGTTAAAGTAATTGCAAGTGAATCTATTTAGTGACATTAATTGTAACTAAAAATAAATAGTAGAAACATGTTAACATAATCAATTTTTAAAAATCTTTTTGAGGTGACACAAGCAGTACACTATCAGTTAGTACAAAAGTTTTATGAAACTTAGAAATTTGTACTAACAACAACAACATATCTAGTGAAATTTCACAATGTGAAACTTGTACTAATATACTGTAATTTGATTGCGTAATACTCTTTCTATACGGAGGTCAAGATCTTTGATGATTTATAAATCATATGGTACATTTGGCCAATGGTTAATAGGTCCAATTTATTTATTTTTGCATATAAATCCAAGTTGCGTTTATTATATGATTTAACGTCTTTACATATTGAGAAAATTTAAGACACATGCCTATTAGTGTGATGACGTGAAGAAAAGTAAACATACCTAGATGCCACATATACTGGTAGGTTTTTCCTTTTTTTCTTAATCATTTCTTTTGATAAACATACCTTGTGATGACGTGAAGAAAAGAAGGTTTGATGACCTAACAATGGAAGCTTTTAGAGCATCAGAGAATAATATATAATACCAAAAACAAAGCAATCAAATATTCCCACACAAAAGTTTATGTTTATGTTGTCTGTGCCTATATTCCAACATGTACTACTTTTTTCTTGTTTTGTTCACTTATATATCTTTCTTTGTTTTCCCTTAATTATTTTATGTTTTGCTATGTACTTGTGGCTAGGGATGGCAGGTGGGTATAATTTTCTGAAGATCGCATCACTTCCCAATTAGGGCGGTATGATAACTTTGGCGGGTAGTAGGCGGGTATGGGTATTGAAAATGTACCGCCACGGGTAGGCGGGTAGGTGGTGGATTTGCAGTCATATCCGCCTACCCGCCGCCACCCGCCACCCGCTCGCCCGCCACTTATATAGCTAAAATAATATCTGAGTTTTGTCTACATTTGTAATATATAGTTATTTGGGTGGATAATTTTTTGGGTTTCTTAGAAATTTTATTTTCTTGATTCTTTGTTGTGCAATGGGGAAGAGGTGAAAAAAATGGGTGGCGGGTAGGCGGGCGGGTAGGTGGCGGGTAGGCGGACGGGTAGGTAGGTGGCGGGTATAGGAATATACCCGCCTAGGCGGGTATGGATGTTGAAAATTGTACCCGCCACGGGTATAATTTTTTTTGGCGGGCACGGGTGCGGGGGAGGGGGTACCCGCACCCGCCCCGCCCAATTGCCATCCCTACTTGTGGCTAAATCCTGACATCAATAACCAGCATATAATACAGCACATTCAATGGCATATTCGGTACTCATTTTCAGTGGAGAAGACATGAAAATAGGATTAATTTAATTCGGTAATTATATTTGTTGCCACTTTAGATTTTTAGACTTTGGATCCACAAAAAAAAGAAGAGGAGGAATTAACTACGAATTTCGTCTCTAATATGTTGCTAAATAGCCTATAGCTAGCAGGATTCTTTCATAATTTGTCGCTAATCCGTCGTTAAATAGGATTAGCGACCAATTTTTGTTGTTTAGAGACAGAAATTGTCCATTGCTAAATAGCCCGTAGCTAAATAGAATTCTTTGATAATACGTCACTAATATGTCGTTAAATAGGCTAGCTACGGATTTTTGTTGTGTAGCTACAAAGTTGTTTGTCGCTAGTTCCGTTCTTTTTTGTAGTGAATTATGTACTTAAACCATATGCATTAAAAGTTGGCTGTCGCTAGTTCAGAATATACAATAACACAGTTTTGTTAGTGTAGTTTCTTGTCTAATAGATCCAATATGCAGCTATCTAAAGAGCTACGCCTGCCACTAAGTGGCGAAGCCGGACTTTTTACTAATAGGATTACAAATAAAAGGAAGTAAACGCACAAAGAAATAAGGAGATTCAATATTTACTATATATGCATAAAAAATAATTTTAATTTTGTGTACAATGTATTTTTTCGGCGAAGGGGCTTGAATGAACCCCCGTGCGCTCCCCTAGCTTCACCACTGCAGTGCCACTAGAACAATCTTTCAAAGTTGTACTTCTCAACTACTCAGAAAGTCAGATTCATAAAGTAAAGAACTATTCATGGGATAATGACATATCCCCTTGTGGAGAAACTTGTGAGGAGCTAATTGTCTTTCACTCTAGTAGAAACATCTCTAACTTAATCACTCCTTTTAAATTACATGTGCTCTCTTTATTTGGTCTAATTCTTTATTTCCTGTACCTTACTTCAGTTATTCTGACAATAAATTACAACGGTAATATATGTGCTAGGCTATATTACTTGGACTCTCAAAAAATATTGCCACACCCGTGTGAGATACTCAAAATATACAATACTTTTGGATGATCAGACACATACACTGAGACATTTTTGAAGAGTCCGAACAACATAAGTGCTAGGTGAAAATGTGGATCTGTTTACCTAAGATTAGCGAGATTCAAGAGAACCATCTCTTTCCACTCTTAACTGCCTTCAGTTTCATAACAAGATCCTCTCTCTGTGCTTCTACTTCAGCATATTTAAGACTCATTTGAAAGTATCTCTCTCGGATGTCTTTTAATTCCGTCTCTAGTAAAGCCTTCGTATGTTCGAACCTTTTCACCATTTCGCTGTTCCAGTCTGACTTCTTGGAAGCAGGTGAATGACCTTTTCGTTCCTCTGTCTTAAACCTACACACATAAACAAGAATAGCAGCTTAAAAACTCAGACATTATATACTAAAATCTGCAGTAGTTCTATACTTTTATTATATCTTTGCTTTGTGAATGTGTTGTATACATTATCTATTTACTTTTCCTGCAGTATGTTGCAGAAATCCTAAGTTCTGTTATGAGGTGTTGGTTCGTTTATAAGTATTCCGTAAGGTAACAAAAGGTTGATTATCCTAGTTCAACATGTTTATAAGTTGAATCAGTCTTGATCTGTGAAGGGTGCAGAGCTCTTTCCGAAATTTCATTGTCAAACAGATATCATTTTCAACTCTGGCTACTTTGTCAATGTTGTAATAATAACTTAGCCTTTTAAGGTCCTGTCTGCAGGAGCGGAGCTATAGGGCGTAAAGGAGGTCATCCGAACTCAATGAACCCTCTTCCCCTGAAAATCACATTGTATATACAAGATTAAATTTTTTTTATGTATATATAGGTAGATTATGAATCCCTTGGTAAAAATCGTGCCTCCGCCACTGCCTATCTGAGTCTCATCCCTAAGAGTAGACTAATAGAAAATAGGAAAAAAGTCGATCCACAAGCAAAAACTAAAAATGTTACACTAGCTTACTTAAATTTATGTACTAGATTTCATTATAGCGTGACACCAAAGTTAAACTTGTGCACGAATCCTGCAAGGGCTTTTTTCCATGAAAATGAAAACATAACTTCAGTTTAACTGACACGTTAAGAGTTCCAACTGAACAAGAAATGGGGGGCTGAATGATTTGTACTAAGAATGCAAAACTTTTGTATACGAAATTAAATGTAAATGTAAAATTTGGAGTTTTAAGCATCTGACACCTACCTTTGAAACTGAATTTTGTACTTCTTATTTGCCTCTAATGCTTCAGCAAGCTTGTTCTCAAGTAACTGTATTCTAGCCAAGTAATCCATTTCAATAGAAGGAGCATTTCCATCGGAGAAACCATTTTCACCCTGGATCAGCAAAAAGGGAAACCAAGAAACTCAAAATACCGGCTATGTTGGTGATATGTTGTGCTTCAAAGGTGAAAACGAATTGAAGGGGAATAAAGGGAACCTCTGATTCACTACACTTGCGATCTGAATGAAGTCGATCAACCAGAAGTTCTTGGGACTGACTAAGTTTTTGAGGTGCTCTATTGAAGTTAGTGTACCTACTGTTGCTCTTTGGAATATCGTTATGTTCAAACTGCAGAGAACGTGAACTTCTATCATTCACCAACAATTTTAATTAACGAAAATGGTAAAAGCAATAAGAAAGAATTTCGTCTATGTTGCTCGGACTGTTCAAAAATGTTACCATGTGAGTGTCGGATCCTCTAAAAGTAGAGCATTTTTGGAGGATCCAACACGGGTGCAACAACATTTTTTGGAAACTCCGAGCAACATAGAATTTCGTAATAAGCTAACCTTTTTGGCATATAATTTTTTCTCTTCCTCCATCATTTTCACCTCTGCCTCAAGTGCATGAACTTTTCTCAAACATATATCCTTTTCCTCCTCCATCTTACATGCTTTCTGCCGATATTGCTCGTTATCTCCCTTAGTTTCACTTAGCTCATTTTCCAAATCAGCCACTTGTGCACAGAATTTCTCCTTTTCAGTTAAATCACTTTCCAGTTGCTCAACTTTTTCTTCCAAAAAAACTCTCTTTCGATTGCTGTTCTCCAACTCCGACAAGACTTTCTGCAATTCGGAGATCTTACCAGCAAACGAGGCCTTCTCAGCCTTCATTTCTTCACAATCTTTAGATATTAGCTCTAGAGATGCTTCTAACTTTTCCTTTTCGAACATGCACCCGGTGAGTTCGCTCTTCAGATTGAAGACTTCATCTTGAAGCTCTTTTGTTTTTTGCAACTGAAATTTCAGATTAGCACTTTCTTCGTGAAGCTTTTGGTGTTCATATCGTGAAAGAGTGAGCTGCAACTCAAGGTCATTAATGGCTGTTTTAAGCTTTTCCTCGTTCGCCCTATAATTTGGTAAAAGTTTCAAAATCTTTGCATGTTCAACCAATAACTTTTCATAACTTAGTTTTGTAACAGCAAGCTCCTTCACATTCAATGCAAATTTTGATTGAACATCTTCAAGTGCGGATTCCAGCTTTTCTTTATCAGCATCGGATACTAATCTACGTCCCTCGTCCATTTCAGAAATTTGCTTGGTTAGTTGTTGTACCTCTTTCTCGAGACTCTCAACTTCCATCAACTTCTCTGAATACCTCTCAATTTCGTTCTTGTTCTGTTGAATGAGTACATTTAGTTCAGCGTTCATTCTCTCCTCTTTCAAGGATATATCTTTCCACATTGAATCGAGATTTTCTTCCAGAGCTTTAACTTTTATCAAGCTATTAGCCAAGCTTTTCTGTGATTCATGCAGTTGAGTTTCTAGCTTCACACGATGCTCGTGCTGTTCCACGTTCTTTCTTTCCACATTCTGCAAAGATTTTTCTAGCTTTTCATTCTTGTTCGTGAGATATCCACATTCTTCTCGAGCTTGTGACCATAAGATCTGCATGTTTTCCAATTCTTCTTTAAGATCAGCAACGTTCGTTTTCGTCTCGCTCTCCAACTTCTCGATTTCGTCTTGAAGATTCAACACAATAGACCTGGATTCTTCCAATTCTGATTGACAAGATTCTCTCTCAACGGTCATGAGCCTAGTTTGTGCTTCCATATTTTCGTTCTTCTCTGTCAATCCTACTAACTGATCCTCCAACGTTTGTTTTTCACTTTCGAGCTGTGCTAATTTTCTTTCCAGAAGCTTGTGATAATTTTGTAGATCGTCCAAGCACCTCGAGCTGATGGCACTTTCTCTCAAGACGATTTTCATGTTTTCTTCTACCTGATCCTTTTCCTTTTGAAGATCAGCAACTTTACCTTCTAGTTCTCTTTTATGCTCCAAAAGGCGGGTTTTCTCCTCTTCATGTGCTTGTAAGTCAGCCTGTAACTTTTCCATCTCGGAATTTTTTTGATCTAACTCCTTTAGTAGACCGGAACATTGAACTTGTAGTTCTGCCTTTGCGCTCTCATGTGCTTGAACCTCAAGACTGTAATCGTCCAGCTTTTTTTGAGCTTCTGCAAGAGAGTTATTTCTCTCCTGGATCTCCTGTTCGTGCTGTTTAAAACGTTCCTCGCACTCAACAATTCTAGTTTCTAAGAGATTGTTCAGGTCGAACAGATACGCAAGGACACAGCCGGTACTGTTGTCGCTCAAATTTGCCAAGTTTTCCAGGTGATGTTTGCACTGGTCGCTCACACGGGAAGAAATTTTATAACACGGTCTCTTTAGATGATGAAAAGCTACTTCTAGCTGCTTCACTAATTTAATAAACTCTTCGGAGTTTTCATTTTTACCAACTTTTTCCACAGGTGCCAGTGTGCTTTCACTACCGGACTCCTTAAACTTGATCAAAAGCTCCAAGTTTTCCTGAGTAAGCTCAGCACAGTCCCTCTCTAGCTCGTGCACTTTTTCTCGTAATGCTTCAACGTCTCTTATTAGCTCAATACTAGCTTTCTGAGAGTGTGCATTGTTTTCCGGTTCTTGTGAATCTGCTGTTGCCGAATGTTGCATGTCAGTTAACCTCAGATGCAGAGATGAAAATTTCTCTATTTCAAATTTCTGTTGTTCTATAGTTTCTTCAAGTTCCTGAAGAAGCATGACGAGCTCGACGTTTGATTCTTGACTTCCTTTCAGTTGTAAGACTAAACTGTCATTCAACTTCTGTTGATGTCTTATTTCATTTTCCAGTTCCTCCTGGACATGATTCTGACCTTTCGGTTGAGACATCGAATCCTCTGCCACGTCGTGTTTCGCTTTTGATTCCTCTAACAATAGTTTCAGATTCTCAATCTCTTTTTTCAAGCTACCTGTTGGGATCAAAATAACAGGTGTCATGCGAAGCTAACAATTACAAACTTTGAACGAAAATAAATCAAACACAAAAAAAAAGTATACTAAAATGACACCTTTCTATAGTTGGTAACAATTTAACTTTAGAATACTTATTTACCCTTAATGAGATGATTTATAGTCACACCAATATCTGAGGCTTATTTTAGACCACAAGTTTCGAAGTATTTCTTTATTTCTTAAACACCGTGCCAAGTCAAACACCTTCACGCAAATTGAGATGGAGGAGGTATTAAAGAAGGTAATAAAACTATTAAGTCTATAGCCTTTTCCTCCGAGAAAAGGACTAATGTTCCTTTTTGAAGTAAACACAGTTATGGTAAAATTCAACTAAGGCAGGAAAGTCAGGGACAATTCTAGCACTACCTTGTTCTGAATAGGCAGCTGAGAGATCCATAACTAAGTCTGCCTGCTTTTTCGACTGAGCCGAGAAGTCCTCTCTTAGTATGTCCAAATCGAGCATGAGCTTCCGAGCATTTCTCTCCCACATCTTGGCTTTTATCCGGAGTTCTTCAATTGTATCTTCTGCAGCCTCCAGGAGATTTCTTGAAGAGGCCGAATTCGTCTGAGAAGACGTTGTGAAATCTTTTCCATTATTCTGCAGATGCTCCATTATACCTGTGGCCTTTGTATTATAGGATGATCGGTTTGAAACAGAATGATCGTCGATGAAATAATCATTCTGAGGTGAAGTATGGGCAGCACTTGCCCTAACTTGTTTGCCCGTGTGATTTCTAGAGGTGGCCTTTTCTTTTTGGGTAAAACTTTCAGCTGAGCTAAAGCTGTTATTTGATCTGGATGCCGAGAAATTTCTCTCCTGAAATGAAATGAAGACGTAATCAACCACACCTTATACTGAATGTGGAAGAGAATTTACACTTGAAAACTGAGTTCAGTAAAACACAACAGAAACTAGACTATAATGTCTATAGTGCATCTAATGTAGTGAGAAGTTGATAAATGAGATCCAAATGTAGCTCGGTCTCTCCAAAAATGCTGCCGCAGCAGTAACAGATCCTCCACAAATGCACTACTTTTGGAGGATCCGACACGCATTTGTCTCCATTTTGAAGAGTCCGAGCAACATAGGATCCAAGCATCAGTGGCTGATTCAACTGCTCGAACCTGTGACCTATAACTTACACGGAGACAACTTTACCGTTCTCAACCCTTTCGGTATATTACTATAATCTAAAGGAAGAAGAATCATGTCACCAAATTGGAAGATTAACTTAAGAAATGAGCAGAACTGTCAAGTTTAGTGGCAATGAAACAATAAAAATTGAAAAAAATTGCATTAGTACCTTGATCTCAAATTTGCTTGGACCTGAGTTAGAGTCCACATCATAAGTGGATGGAAGCACATCGCTTCCAGCAGAGAAGTTGTTCTCAGACTCATTTGATTTACTGGAAACATGATCATGATCTAAACCCTGCTGTTTCATACTAGAACCTGTAGATTTCGATTCATCTCTGAAAATGTATAAAGAGTATTTAGTTAAATGATGACCTAGAATCTATTATTGGAGGCAGCCTCTCTACCCCACAAAGGTAGGGGTAAGGTCTGCGTACACCTACCCTCCCTAGATCCCACTTGTGGGATCACACTGATATGTTGTTGTTGTTGATGACCTAGAATCTATGTTGCTCGGAACTCTCCAAAACCCGCACCCATGTCGGGTCCTTCAAATATGCAGTATCTTTGGAGGATTCGACACGCATCAGAAGATGTTTTTGAGGAGCCCAAGCAACATAGTCTAGAATACTTGGAAATTTGAATGTTTTCTTAATACCTGAATTTACTCGTTGGTGTTAGGCAGTGAATTTTCACCTGTAAACAAGATTGATAAGAATTTCGGTAAACAAAAAGTTGGAGAAATTCCATCTTATGTCTGTTGATCTTAGTATTATATGCATATAGGATAAACGTCATCTTACTACATGAAAATTTACAGTGAAGGGGTATTAGATATAGAGGAAGTTGTTCATAATATAGATTATTTCTGAATGACTATGCTTTTCACATGGTCCAAGTTCAAGTTAAAAAATACTACGATATCGCAAAAGTTTGTTCCTAGGTACTGGAGATTAGTGCTTGCCAGTGCCGAAGCTAAAAATTTAGCTAAGGGTATTTAAAAATTTGATATATATCTATATCACATACTTTTGACCTATATATGCAGTATTATTTTCTATATGCGTGGTATAATTTTTCTATGAAGGGTGTTCAACTAACCATCCTTCAGTTTATGTAGCTGGCCACTGCTGCTTGCCATAAGGTATAGTTTTTACATGGTCCAAGTTTCTAGTTAAAATATACTACCAGATATGAGACTTTTTTAGACCACAAATTTCAAAGGTCTTCCTTTCTTTCTTAAACTTAGTGTCCAGTTATCCAGTCAAACATTACCACATAAATTGGGATGTGAAAAGTACAATATAGAGGAAGTTTGTTCCTAAGTAAAGAATGGATCTTGGGCCTAACTCAACCCCAAAAGCTAGCTTGTAGGGTGAAGATTGTCCAAGTCCATATAAGGAGTCTATGTTCCCATTCCATATCCGATGTGGAACTCTTAACACTCTCCCGCACGCCCAGACCTTGTTAACTGGAGTGTGGATAATATAATTTTGGGGCCCAACATCGGTAAACAAAGAATAGGCCCAATTCTGCCCAGAATCAGTTGGTACCGCGTGCAAGTTCTCGGCTGGGGCAGCAGGCTAGTGTGCTTGGGCCTCGACCTCCGCAAGCCCATCATACAGTGGGCCCCACACCTACCGACATTGAAGCCGTGATGCACACACTTGGATTAAATTCCGCGGACCAAAATTGGTACATGGACACCGGAGTCACTACTCACATGGCGTCCGACCAAGGTACTCTCTCGTCTTATTCCAATTTGAGCAGCAATCGAGGCATAATTGTTGGTAATGGAAATTCAATTCCAATTCGTGGTTACGATCATAAAACTTTGTCTCCCCCCATCCACCTTTTGTCTTGAAAAATACCATTCATGCTCCTAAATTGATTAAAAATTTGGTGTATGTCCGTAAATTCACCACTGATAATTTAGTTTCTGTTATTTTTTAACTTTTTGGGTTTTCTGTGAAGGATTTCAAGACGGGGATTCCTCTTATGAGATGTGATAGTAAGGGAGATCTTTATCCTATCACGCCCACATCCGGTCTCTCGAGTCAAGCCTTGCCATCTACTTTTGCAGCTCTTGCTCCTTCCTTGTGGCATGCACGTCTAGGTCATCCGGGGTCGTCAATTTTGTCTTCCTTTGATAAAAATAATTTTATTTATTTTAAGGGTACGCGAGTACTCCGATTTGTCAATCTTGTTCTTTAGAAAAAAAATGTTCGATTGCCGTTTGTAGACTCTAATTCTAGTACTTTAATGCTATTTGATATTATTCATAGCGAGTTGTAGACATCTCATATTATCGGTTCTTTGGGCCATTGTTATTATGTTCTTTTTTGGATGATTATTCTATTTTTTTATGGACTTTTCCGTTAGGAAAAAAATCTCACATTTTTTCACTTTTTTAAAATTTAGAGCTTTCACCCTTGCCCAATTCGAACGGGAAATTAAGCATATTCAATGTGATAATGGAAAAATATGATAATGGGTTGTTTCAGGATTTTTGTGGTAATAATGGTATCAATTTTCGTTTCTCTTATCCTCATACGTCCTCTCAAAGTGGGAAAGCCGAACGCAAAATTCGTACCATTAATAATATTGTCCGAACTTTATTGGTCCATTCTTCCGCACCTCCTTCCTTTTGGCATCATGCTCTACAAATGACTACTTATCTCCTTAACATTATTCCTACCAAAGGTTTGGCATATTCTTTCCCCCTTCAAATATTATATAATAAGACTCATTCGTATTCACATCTTAGGGTCTTTGGGTGCTTATGTTATCCCCTATTTCCGTCCACCACAATTAACAAACTTCAGGGCCCGATTTACCCCTTGTGTGTTTTTGGGTTATCTGTCTAATCATCGTGGCTACAAATGTTTTGGTTAATCATCATTAGTCATCATGTTATTTTTTATAAAACCCAATTTCTGTTTGCTAACGTGCGTAGTCCCGAGCCTAGTTCGTATAATTTTTTAGCTGATGTCGTCTCTCCATATATTATTCACCATTTTTCGAACTTGTCCCGCACCCAAAATCTGCCAACGGGCCCACTGCCCGTTGGACCTACTGTTCCGTTGAACCCCACTGTTTCGATCCGGTGGCGGGCGATTTTCCGATTTGATGGTGGGCGATTGCCCGACCCAATCAAATTGGTCCAGCCTCGGTTACGCCGCCATCGATTCTAGTGTTGGGCGGCGAGCCCACTTCCTGTGATCCGTCACATGTCCCGATATTTCTCAAAATCCACCCAATTCTCCCTTGAGTCTCAGACCGGTCACTCGTAGTCAACGGGGTATATTTAAATCGAAAAGATATTTTAATTTAAATTCTAATGTTCTTAAATCCCCTCTACCCCGTAACCCAGTGTTCACATTAAGTGACCCGAATTGAAAATTAGCTATGATCGACGAATATGATGCTCTTATTGTGAATAAGACGTGGGAGTTGGTACCCCATCCTTCTGGTGTTAATATTATTCGATCTATGTGAATTTTTACTTACAAGGATAATTCTGACGGTTCTTTTGCGAGGCATAAGGCTCGTCTTGTAGGTGATGGTAAGACTCAGCAGGTTGGGGTGGATTGTGGTGAGACGTTTAGTCCGGTGGTCAAACCGGCTACCATTCACACTATTCTCAATGTGGCTCTTTCCAAAGCATGGCTCATTCATCAGTTAGATGTGAATAATGTTTTCTTACATGATGATCTTAAGGAAACAATTTATATGCATCATCCCTTGGGTTTTCGAGACTCCAAATATCCTCATCATGTCTGTTTGTTGAAGAAGTCCTTGTATGGGCTTAAGCAGGCCCCACGGGCTTGGTATAAGAGATTTGCAGATTACGTTTCGTCTATTGGGGTTTCGCACAGCAGGTCTGCTAATTCATTGTTCATATATCGTCGTGGTTCTTCCCTGGTTTATATTTTATTATATGTGGACGATATTATCTTGACTTCCTCCACTGATGCTTTGCGCAACTGTATCATGAACATGCTCAGTTCTGAGTTTGCTATGAAAGACTTGGGGTCCTTGAGTTACTTTTTGTTGTTTCTCGTCATGCATGTGGGCTGGTTTTATCCCAACGAAAGTATGCAGCTGAGATTATTTAGCGTGGTGCCATGTCCTCGTGCAAGTCTACTTCCACTCCCGTCGATACTAAGCCCAAGCTGGGTGCTGCAACTAGCTCACCTTACGAGGATCCGACCCGCTATCGCAGTCTTGCATGGGCTCTTTAATATCTTACTTTCACGAGATCAGATATTATGTATGCCATCCAACAAGTGTGTTTGTTTATTCATGATCCCAGGGTTGAGTACATGAATGCGCTCAAACGCATTATTCGATACATCCAGGGGACACTTGACTATGACTTACATTTATATCCTTCGTCGACGTCTACACTTGTCTCGTATACAGATGCTGATTGGGGTGGCTGTCCAGACACCAGACGTTCTACGTCTGGCTATTGTATATTTCTTGGTAATAACTTGGTCTCATGGTCTGCAAAGCGTCAGTCTACATTGTCTCGTTCTAGTGTAGAGGTCGGGTATTTAGGGGTAGCCCATGTGGTATCTGAATCCTGTTGGTTACATAATTTTCTTTTAGAGCTTCATTGTCCTATTCAGAAAGCTACCTTGGTTTATTGCGATAATGTTAGTGCCATCTATCTTTCTGGTAACCCGGTTCAACACCAGCGCACTAAGCACACCGAGATGGATATTCACTTTGTTCGCGAAAAGGTAGCTCGTGGACAAGTACGCGTCTGTCATGTCCCTTCCAGGTATCAAATTGCAGACATCTTTACCAAAGGTCTTCCGTCAGTACTCTTTGAAGATTTTAGGGACAGTCTCAGCGTACGAAGACCGCCCGCTATGACTGCGGGTGTGTGTTAAATATACACGTGATATACATGGGTTAGTATACCATGTATATCACGGTTTCACAAGGAAATAAACCAAGTGTGAAACCGTGGTATACACGGTATACTAACCCGTGTATATCACGGTTTTGGTCATCAATTATGGTGTAAATATTGTATTAAAATTAGGCTTGTACACTTACCATATGTATAGGATTCTTGTACAACTAGAATAGAATTTTGGGAGTAGAATAGAAATATGATTTCCCTATTATGGAAAATTGTAAATTGTATATGTACTCTTTCATTAACGAAAATAATCAAGAGATTATTTCTTTCACTAAGTACTGGAGTTTAGTGTTTCCCGTAAGGTATAATTTTTACATGGTCCAAGTTTCTAGCTATGTTGATCGGACCCTCCAAAAATGTTGTCGCACCCGTGTCGGATCCTCTAAATTTGCATACCTTTTGAAGGATCCAACACACACACCGCGGTATTTTCTATGAGTCCGAGCAACATAGGTTTCTAGTCAGAAATACCACAATACCTTAGAGGAAAATGGTGGGGAAATAAGGACTTATCATCACAGGACTTGCCTGTAGTGTTGTGCCCTGATTGCATTTCTTTAAAGGAACCAAAACCGGAGAAGACATTCTTGAACCAACATATGATGCCAGATTAATGGTTCCCTCTCCAAGTAAGCCAGGTCTAGCAGAACCCTGTGTTAAAGGAGCAATTAAGACATCAAATAAGCAAGTCATCGTGAAACGTCTTCAGTATTTTAACGGCATAATACCTCGAGACCCCTCTAAAGTTGACACATTTTTTTCAGTGCACACCTAAACTTTGCTTAGTCCTAATTAACCCACCCACCCACTCCTACCCCCACCTCCACCTAAAAAGAGAGTGCATTTATGCTCTTTGCCACGTCAACGTCTAAGGAGGGTCAAAGCTATCAAACTACCAAATTTAGGGAGGTAATCACGCCAAAAAAAGTTCAGGTGTGCATTGAATAAAACGTGTCAAGTTTAGGGGGGTCACGAGGTATTCTTGCATATTTTAATAAGGAAAGTGGCGTTGAGGAAGTGTGATGAACTTAAAGAACAGTAGTTATGCCATTGTATTACTGTCAATGAAATAGATTTTTTGAAGTAAAACACAAGGATTTCTATCATACCATTGAAACAACGAACTTGTAGAGAGATTCTTCAAGCTCCAGAGAAGATGAATCATCCTGTGAAATCCACACGGATTCCAAAAGCGTTTCTGGCCATTGACAACTTCCGTTTTTCACGAGCGTTTTGGCTAACTTTGCTACTGTCTTTCCTGTTTCTACACAGATTATAGACAGTGAAAGCCTGTCCCATCCTTTTGGTACCTATCCAAATTACAACATCATAATCAACTGTCAGTGTCCATTTTGTGGCTCTGCTACATTATTATATCGACAAGCTGAACGAAACCACACCACATAACGGAGTTCTTTAGTACCATTGATTCAACTAAACAATCTAGGATTAAAGGCAAATAGAACTCCTTAAGCAATATATCAAACAGTTCCAAAGTGAACTAGTTAAAATGTAGGAGGAAATTGATTTTGTATGTTTAGGCCAAAGGCTGCTATTTCCTGATTGTGTCAGACTCTTTTAAAAATATTGTCGGGTTTGTGCCATATCCTTCAAAAGCGATGCATTTTTGAAGGATCAAGGGTGGAAACATTTTTGGAGGGTCCGAGCAACATAAGATCCAGAACACTATGAAAACTTGTTATTTTTGGAGCTCCTATATTATTTGTCATCGATATAGGCAAAATGATCAGTGAAATACTAAACATCCCTTGCTTCAAAGTTTTAAATCTTCTCACATATAAGAGGAAATGCCTCTTTTTGCTTCTGATTTTACTTATGAAATAATTATATAGAAACTATACAATCCTCAAATAATCACACAAAGTACCTCATTACGGGAATCAAGATCAAGATTGAAAAGCTACACACTACGGACAAAATCCGAAGTATAGTTTAGTTCTATGTCGCTCAGACACTTCAAAAATAGAGATAGTGTCGGATCCTCCGAAAGTAGTTCATTTTTGGAGGATCCACACGGATGCGGCAACCATTTTCGAGAGTCCGAGCAATATAGTTTTAGTCCTACTGCATGATCTTATTTGATACTGTAATCTTATTTCTGTTAAATACTTTAAATGCTATAAATCATGATATATTAATTACTCTCGACCATCAGAAGTCATCTATAACTGTCTGATCATCCTCTCAATTCAAGAATTGCCATTATTATGAAAACAGGATGATCAACTATGGTTGGGGCCGGAGCTACAAGTTCGGCAGAACCCGGTAGCTATGGCCCACACCCTGTATTTGTGTTTTAAAATCTAGTTAATATATATAAATATTTATCCGGACCCAGTAAGATGTATTTTGTAGAATTCAGAACCTATAAACTCAAAGTTTTGGTTCCGCCTCAGACTACGGTGTCTAGCTATTGCTTCCCATTATGCAAATCAACAATCTTGATGAATCCCAATAATATCCAATTCAGATATTATCAAAACCATCAGAAGAAAACCAAGATTTCAGTAACAAATATTGAATCAAGAACATGAAGTATTCTCTAAGTTTTGTATTATCCCAATACCAAATAACAACTGTTTAATACAAATACAACACTAATATCAGTACACAAAAAAAACTATGTTGCGCGGACTCTTCAACATAGCAAAATAACTGACAAAGAGAATTTTTTTTGAAAGATACGACAATATTTTTGAAGAGTTCGAGCAACATAGCAAAATGAAACACTTAATTTTTTTAACCCAAAGGTCTGAAAAGAATGTAGAATTTGTACCTGAAGTGCTTGGAAATTGGAAAATCTGAAATCAACCCTTTCTCCTGATTTGGCCTCTTTATTATTCTGCTTCTGCAACTTGAACATTTTCTCTTAGTGTCTATATATTTTCTTGAAATGTGGTACACACAATAAAATGACACTAACTTTGAAAGCAGAATAAGAATCAAAATGCATTTGAAGGACCAAAAAGAAAGAAATAGAGAAGATAGCTAACTGGTCTATCTTTATGAACTTGTCATGGGGTGTTATATTGTTTTCTGTTCTTTTTGGAGTTTCAATATGAGCCTATAATAGACAGTTTGTTATAGTGCACAAAGTGAAGGACAAAAGTTTGAGGAATTTGTGTTTTTGACACTCAAATAGAACAGTTGTCTTGTAATAGTAAAGTTTCTTTTTTGGTTCCTGTCTGGTGTTTGATATGTGCTTTTGGACCCTACCAGCGGTGGAGCTAGAGCCTAGTAAGCTTATTCGGTGGAGTCCAATAATTTTGATTCAAACACTATATTTATCTTTAAAAAATTATTTAATATGTTTCATTTGAGCTTATAATAGACGGTTTATTATAGTGCACAAAGTGTAAGGACAAAACTTTGAGGAATTTGTATTTCTTGACACTCAAATAGCACAGTTGTCTTGTATTAGTAAGTTTCTTTTTGGGTTTTCTATCCAGTATTTAGTATTCACTTTTGGATCCGACCCGGGATTGAGTTAGAAAGAGGCGAAATCATGATTTGAAGTTTGTGTGTTTGAAATTCTAATTGTTTAAGTTACTGGGTTCTAAATTAACAATTTATACATTTTCAATGAATTTTTCAAACCAAATACAGGGTTTGAATCAAAGTTAATGGGTTCGGCCGAACAACAAGTCCTATGCTAGCTCCGCCCCTGGAGCTAGAACATCATCCAGTAATTTTGGTTCAAACATGTATTTGTCTTTTAAAAATTCATTTAATATATACAAATTATTAATTTAGAAAAGAACTAAAATCTCGAACTCGTAATATTCGAATCCTGGCTATGTTTCTGGACCCGGCAAATTTGACTTCGACCCGGAAAGTCCTATTTTGGGGTGAAATGTTTCCCACTAAAGATGACTTGATTTTTATGGCTCAAATCCGAGACATCTTATTTTAAAATTATGGGTACTTACCATTGTTGTGTTGTAGTTATTAAAATTGGATTTAAAAGGAAGTCATTCCTCTTCTTTATATTCTTTTTACCTAACAAAGAAGATGAGAAATCAAGAAATCATTTATATGTCTATCTACCTGGCTTTCATTGGGGTAATGGGTTGGTAAGCTGAACTTTGAAGGCAAGAAAGGAGTTAATTTCCTTTCATTTTTTATTTTTATTTTTGTCCTTTCTTTGTCTATGTGGAAAAAAAATACTTACCTTTTTCATACTTCGATTAGAATTTTATCTCAATAATTATATTTATGATTTTTCTCCCATATCTGTGAGGTTTGTCATCCAAAAAATCCTTTATAATATGAAAAAAACACATGCCAAAATACTATATGAAATTAAGCAGCTTTGTCATCCGTTTGACTTTTGGTTCTTTCGAAATTTTGTATTCGTGCCGTTAGCAAATTGCCTTGTATTTCGTCTTGCAATTCACAAAACTCGACCCAACGTAAAATGGGTGAACTCAACTTTTGGTCTAGCTTAAAATTTTGCAGCCAAGAATAAAAATGAAACTTTCCCTAACGGCAGAATAATACTAAGTTAAAAAAAAAAGAAAGGACAATAGCTCAATTTCAAATAGTACAACATGTATAAATGTAACTCTTTTTCCCCTAAATTATTTAGGTTGTATTTAGTAATTAATTCAAATTTCGATGGTTATCATGATCATGAAACGGAGAATGGGGGAAATACTGGGGCTATTATTTTCCACCTTTAACTTATGCATTTCCTTTTCTGAAAAGAGAAGTTTGGTAGGAAGTTACAAATAAAATAACTACGTTACAACTTAAGACAATGATTACTCACATTGGGAATTACAAATATGGCTGTACAATTAAAGTAAAAGAAAATATTACTCCGTCTCATATTAATTATTCATATTACTAAAAATATTCGTCTCGATATACTTGTCAATTTACAAAATCAAAATAAAATTAATTATATTTTTCCTATTTTGTTTTTAATATTAATTATTTTTAAAGTAATCAATATTAAATTAGAGTGAAATTTATCAGAGAAAGATAATAATAATGTAGTAAAAATATACTTTTATTTATGATTTCTTACGAGTGTATAAAGGGAAAAGTTGACAAGTAATATGGGACGGAGGGAATAATTATGATTATGCCTTGTTTAATTAGTTGAGGTTGTGATTTCTTGGTAAATAATTAATTGAGATATTGATTTTTTTATCAAGAGGAGCATTGATAGTAATGATATGTTCTATACTATGTGATTTGGACAGTAGCTGTAATTTGTATTGTTTTGGGATACTTTCTAGTATTTCTCTTTGAGTTTAACATTCTCTGTGTTTTCCTTTTTCTCATTATGAATTAAAAAGCAGCTGTCTTTTTTTTCTTCCTTCCCAATGATAATAATGTAAAGATATTTTACCGAATTAGTGATATAATCTATTACTACCAAATTTTAATATTTATTAATAAAAAGGGGTAAAATATACTCATAATTTATAGCATTTGGCTTAAATTATCCTTATCTACCTATTGGATCTGAATAGCTCACAATATTAATTTTATTGGCCTTAAAATAGCCCTAAAACTAACGGAAGTTAATTTGAGAGGGATTAAAAAAAAAAACGTAGCGCCCCATCGTAAATTACACTAATGAATTCGCCCAAACCATCCAAGTTGTTGTAAGAATCTCACGGCGTGAACTTAGTTTTTGCAAATATTAGACGAAACATGTTGTCTCCTCCCCCTTCTCCTCCTCATCTTTTTTAGTTTAAGACATTAGCAAATTAACATTATTGTAAAACTGATTTGTTAGATTTGTTATTCATGTATTGAAAATTTTACGATTTAAATGTGTTCTTTATGATATTTGAAATTTATGTTTTAAATTTGGCTCATTAGGAGTATTTGGACTTTGAATCGTTTGTTGGTTATTAAAATTCAAAAAATATATTATCATTTGGGCAACCATATGTATCAGAAGTGCATGCATAAATGGCTGAATTTCAACAATTTATGGGTAAAATGCATGCAAAAATGTCTAAACTTTATCTATATGTGATTGAAATGCGCAAAAATGGCTAAACTTGAATCATATATGTGGTTAGAGTTCAGTCATGTATTGTGACCTACCAATTCAAGATAAAATTTGTGACTTCAAATACCAGGTTTTTTGCAATTTTAATTATGTATACTTAAAGTTGTTCCGAAATAGATGAACTTACAAAATTTTATAAACTTAGGACCTGGCTTAAATAACGGCCAAAATTGGTTATCTGTGCACTTATAGCCCAGTTGATTAAATTAAAGCAATCCAAATGCCCGATTCATGATAACTATGAGTGAAACTATGTCCATATATATATAACTCAAGTGCATACATGTTGCTGGAGATTGCCACATAAATATTGCAATAACCTATTCGGAGTCGTAACATTATAAATGACTCATGATTTTAACATGGGTTTATAAAACTCAATCTAAGGAAAATGATTCTTTTCATTTTATAACTAAACGACATATGGTAGTTGACAATGATAATAATTGACCTAATTCCTCTTTCCTTTAACTAGAAACTAGAACAAAAAGAAAATGGATATTCACAAATAGAGGTGGCAAAATCAATAAATGAAAATATGATTTGCTCAACTCGGTTAAATTTGGACAGGTTAATGACTCGTCCATTTTGATCAATACAATTTAGCCTATCTAAAAGTTAGACTGATATGCAGTCCAAATTAACCCATAATATTTTTGTTACGTATCTGAAGAAATTATAAGAAAAACAATAAAAAAAATTAAAATGTAGTATGAGTTGAGCGAATTAGACTATTCCCTATTGTTAGTTTATTTAATTCAGCTCATTTCAATTTAAGTAACCTTTAGATGGATCATTAATCCGCTCATTAATTAACTTAGTTTATTTTTATCCATCCAATCCAGTATACTTGCTCATTTGTCACCCCTATTCATGAATATTCACATTTGTAAGTGGAGCAGTGTAGAAGCGATTTGCATGTCTCCTTCAAAAAGGTAAAAATTGTCTCAGAAGCAACAAATTTCCGACCCACTATAGAAACTCTTCATCATACATCATTAGCTTAATTTTATATATTCTCATCATAAGTCCATCCATGCTGTTAATTAATTAGCAACCACTATATTATCGACAAATTAATCAAAATATACATATTAAAGGTTAGCTTTTCTATAATTTTAATTTAGTTACAATATGTTAAAAAAACCATCAAGCAACATAATTAGCAATGCCAATGATGCTGGTGGCCAGAGTTGGAGACTTGAAGATTAAGGCAAATCTGTAATTAACGACCTAACACTGGTTTTTTATTTAATATGAGTATTGGTTTGTTTAAAGATGTGAAATTAGGGTTGTCCAGTGGGCCGGATCGACTCGATCCCGACCCGGCCCGCTTAACCCCCCCCCCCGATCCCCTTAAAAAAATGGTAACGGGGTTCGAACTAGGGGTCGTCCCTCCCACATCCCGGCCCGACGCCTCCCCCCGCAAAAATAACCGTTGCACAACGGCCAAATTTAGATTTTGACCGTTGTGCAACGTCTATAACGTCCATTTTGCCCCCCATCCCCCACCCCATAAACCCTCTTACCCCTTAATATTTATTTTTAACTCTTAAGTTAGTATATTTACACTTTAACCCTATTTCTCAACTATAAATACCTCATTTTTCTCTTTATTTTTCTCACAGATCATCCTACCATCTCTCTATCTATCTCTCTACAAGTCTACATTGCCTACTAAATATTTTATTTTATTTACTTATTTATATCAAAGTTCAAAAATTGGGAGTGAAGTTGACAACTAGCTTGAGGATCATCCATCGAGCAAAGTTTTCAATTTTCAACCTTGATTACACGTCGGCGTTTGGTACATTCGTTCCTTCTTTAAATTATTATTATTACTTTGTTTTAATTATCGTACTTAATTTCATTATCTTTAATTATTTATTTGCATAATTATAATGGAACGAATTGGACGTTTTATTTCTGGTAGAGGTACTACAGGTAACAGGGGTAAGGGTGCATCTTCTAGTAATTCTATTCCTAGTCCCGATGATTTCACTCATATAGAGGTGCGGTCAACCAGAGATCAACGAAGAAGACGACTACAACTACAACAAAATCTTATCCGAGGGAGAAGAAAGCGATGTCGAACAATTTGATCAACTTCCAATTCCGACAGAAGATTCTCAAGAGATTGTGAAGAAATTAGAAAAAGTATGGTTGCATATGTAATTTTTAATGACAATTTTACTATGTGATTTGCAATTTTTGAACTAGGAAACAAAGTTGCAATTTTGAAATTTTATTACAAAAAAATCATATTTCTATTAAATAATATAATAGGTACAAAAACAGTCTTGAGATGTTTTTATTCACTATCTTGTTCAATTATTTAAGTGCTTAAATATTAATATTTTTAAAATTAAGTGTCTAAAAAAAATCCCCAATCATTTTATTTTCCCATTGAGGCCGAACCTAAACCTGTGCTCGAGAGATAACTGTCCATACACCGATAAGGGATGTATGGATTCTCGAGAAGAGAGGAGTCGTAGTGGTCCCCCTCGGACCGCCCGGATCCCACGAGTGAATCGAATAATCCCGCAACCCGACCGGACCCGTCCCCACAAATCTCGGCCCCTCTTCCGGTGCGATGTGGGACAGGATGGGACCTTTTCCCGTTTCGCCTATCTCGGCCCGCCAGTCCTATCGGATCCCGATCCCATCCAACCCCCCCACCCACCCCGACCCAACCCACTGGCCAGCCCTATGTCAAATTAAGGGGTAGGTGTGGGTTGAATATAGGTGAGTCAAAATGGGTTAGATTAGTAAATGCAATTGTGTATTCAGCATGTTGCATGCAGATTCACGAGAATTTTAGTAGATTTTACTCAGACCCTAGATATATTAAAATATGCATTAAATTTCAAATAGTTGATTGTGTACGAATTCATGGTAGGAATTTATAAATTTTAAATTTTGAATTTGTCTCTGGTTATAAATGGGAATGTCATTAGCCCGTCCCAAAATTACTGAGTTGAAATAAATTGCTTCAAAAAAAGATTAAACAATATATCATAACCCAACCCACCCAACTTGCACCAAAGTTTTAATTTATCTATTTGTTCTCTTATGATTTGTTTAATTTTTTAATAAAACTTTTGTCCATTGTTAACAACTTTGACAAAGCCACGGGAGAAAACAATGGTAAAGATTGGACAATAAATAATATTGAAGCTACGAATTTTTTCCACAACAAATTATATTGAAGAAACCGTATCATAAAATCTTGCTAGATCCGAACTACTTAACAACAATTTAGCGACGAATTATGCAGTTAGTGTCAGTTTTTTTTTCAAAAATCTATTTATATAATAAAGCTAAGAATAGACAAAGTGATGTAGCACCTCTCTATGACCATCATTTCTATTTATCTTTTTATCAATTTTTTTACCTTTTTTTCTTATATCGCTCTCTAAATATTTGATGAAAATTAAAATTACTCTATCAATGAGTTTATAATTATTCACATTCATTTCTCAATTAAAGGGGATGGATAGACATTTAAGAAAATTAATTCTTTTAAATTACTTGCTGCGGCATTCCTTTCCTTTTGGCTCATTTCACTTCTATTCTCATTATTTGTCTTTTACTCCTTTTTTTTTAAAAAAAAAACAGTTTTTCCTTCGTTCTTTTCATTCAATTTGTTTACATCTCCTTTTCTACCTATTTAATATCTCATTATATCTCAATTATGTTACCACATCAGTTACCAAAAAACATTACCTATTGGTCTCTCCACTAATAGTAACATTGTTAATTTAGCTTATGCAAACTATTCCTTCAATTTGTCGTGGTTTTGTTGCAAACAAAGCTGCTTTAGTATCATCTTCCTTCACTTGGTTTATCTTATTTATTATTTTTCAATGTCTTGAATATCTATGTTAAGATGTAATATATTGTATCTTTTTGTTTAGATAGTTGTCCCAAAATATAAGAAAGTTAAGCGGTTTAATATAAACACCGAGCGGTAACTTTGAAGAGACAGACACTTCTTTCAAACAATTTGGTATTTTTGACAATTGTGAGGATCGTTCTAGCTATATAAGAAATCTTTGATTAATAATAACATATAAAAAGTCAAATAACTTACTTTAGAAATGGAATTTTTTTGCTTATTCTTTCTTTATATAGTTTTCAAAGAACCTGATTGCAGTTACTCGATCTTCTTAGCCTCTTTATACAAAATATACATACTCTCAATTAAGCATTATGTTATTGTCCTGACTTTTGATCCTTTACTGATTCATCATGCATGTTTCCACTCTTGATCTACTGCAGGTTCATCTAATATTGATGACAAAACTTTAAATAGAGAGTTTAATGGAGGAGGAGGAAAGAACAAAGTTAATTAGTTTTTTTCCATAAAATGAGGTGTCACATCGCTTCACTACAGAGTACAGACTAGCACAATAAAGTTTTTGAGTAGTGAAGATTTTTTTATTTTTATTTTTGATAATCCAGGTTTCCAGTGGTATTACCCAGACGTCCTGGAGGTAATAGCACCGGTCCTTCAACAACTATCACCAGGTAAATCGCAGGATGTGCTCCGGTGGCCAGTTTTCTGGGAGCGTACAACTGATCAATGAGACAAGGTCAAATTCCCCAACATGCAAAATTTATTCGTGCTTGCGGGGAATCGAACTCACGTTGTCCCATGCCAGAGCGCCTTATAGCGCCCAAGCTTTGCCACTGGACTATGCCCCGGAGGACAGTGAAGATTTTATTAATATGTGAAAGGTTCGACAGAGACATTAGGTGGTCGGCGGTAGCCGAATAAGTTATTATCGTAGTCATTTATTTTTCAGCATGATTACTACTATATGTTTAATTTTCTAATGTCTTGAAAAGGACTAATTTGTATCAATGAGATGTTATCAAAGTGACTGTGTAAAAATTCAATTTCGCTAACATTGGATATTAATTAATCTCACGAATTCAATAGCTGTTTCTGTTCATAGAAATTTGGCTTCGGCTCAACGCTTGGTAGAACAAATATCATACGAATTCATATTTTGGTTTTAAATGATTTTAGGTTTAATTCTTGAAAAGTTAAGTTTTACAAAGTATGCATCGGTTAAAATTATAATCTTTGTTGGAAATCTACTAAATGTGGAATTAAGTATATCCCATTAATTTATGACTCGAATAATTGGGGCCCGCACGTCGAAAGCGTCGTTTCCACACACGTGCACACGTAGTGCCAAGTATCGCAAATTTCATTAGTTAAAGAGATATTGATACGTATGTAATACGTTTGAGACATAGAATTATGGACGGTTATTGGCCAAATGACAAAGTATTCCACGTTGGTAAAAGAAGAAAGAAGTGTAAGATAAAACGAGTCGGAAATCGCCGCGGAGCCGTGAAGGGCGCAGCGCCACATCGTCGGCGCCGCCTCGAACAACGCCGACGCCGAGGCGAGAATCTTTGCGACGGAAGTTGGAAAAATCTAACCTTTGGGCTGGTTTTGGAGCATTGATTCTCCATTACTTGCCACATGAATTCAGCCATTATTTGACTGAATGTAACCCCTCAATCAAGTGTCATTACATGGCTATTGAAGGTCATTAGTTGGCTAGTTGAGGGGTCTTCTCCTTACACTATAAATTGAGGCATTTGGCTCATTTGAACACAACACTTAGAAAATATTTACAGATTTTCTTTTCTGAATTCATCTTCTTCCTCTCTAGCAAAGTTAATATACGCAAAGTTCTTCAAGAGTAATACTTAAGTTTTCTTTGCTCAATTGCTAAGTTGTTGTTGTATCTTGGGAGACTATTGCCTGATAACATAAAAGGAGATACACGGGACAATCTTGTCTTAAAGAAAGAGTGTCATCACTCGACTCAACGAATCACACAAGCAATCAGTTAAGTTCTTGCTTTCCAGTTTATTGTAATATTTAGTTTATCCTTTCTTACTATTGTAATAGCTGCTTACTTCCCATTCCCTACAACAATTGTATCCCAATAATTTTAAGACAAGATTTGTTGTACGTACGTTAGAAAGATGACTGGAATAGAACAAATTGCTTCTGATTCTGTTGTTGCTGCTGCTGCTACTCAAGGTAATCCCTCTGCCTTCCCCACTGCTCGAGGCACACCTAATGCTTTTCTGATTGCTCAAGGCTCATCTAACGCCTTTACCGTTGCTCAAGGGAACGTTGTCGTTCCTCCCTCCGCTGGATTCCACCATGAACGCCCTGAAAAGCTCATGGGGTCAAACTTCAAGAGATGGCAACAGAAGATGCTATTCTATCTGACTGTTATGGGAATGTCACGTTTTTTAACAGAAGATCCTCCACAAACTGGAGATGAAATGGACCATTCACCTTCTGAAATGGCTGAAGGGGGGCCTAGGTATCCCAAGTCCAGGAATTCCAAATGATTCTACATCACCTGGATTTGGAAGGAATGAAACCAAATGAGCAGTTTTTTGTTGTATCACTGATTGAAAAGTTACCTCCTTCGTGAAACGAGTTTATGAGTTACTTAAAACTCAAGACAAATGAGATGACCTTTGAAGAACTTATTAACAAACTCCAAATTCAGAAAGATAATAAGAAGGCCTTGCCTAGGGGTAAACAACCCGCTGAGGCAAAGGCAAATCTGGCTCAGGCCAAAGGGAACCCAAGCAAGAAGCGCAAGTTCCAGAAAGACGGCAAGACCCAAGCAGCGGAGAAGTTCAAAGGAAACTGTCACCAATGTGGGAAACCTGGTCATATGATCAAGGACTGCCGCAAGCTCAATACTGAGCAACAAGAGAAGGCCAAGGCTAAAGGCAAGACACATGTTAATGTCGTCAAAGACCAATTTTTGGATGACATGATTGATGAGTTCTCAGCGGTGGTGCTAGAAGCAAACCTTGTTGAGAATCCCATGCAGTGGTGGATGGACACATGTGCTACAAGACACATCTGTTCCAGTAGAGATGCCTTCTCCACTTATACACTGGTTACAAACAAGAAGTTGTTCATGGGCAACAACGCTTCCTCTGACGTGTTGGGGGTAGGAAAGGTAGTCCTGAAGATGACTTCTGGAAAGGAGCTCACTCTGAAGGAAGTGATGCATGTTCCATAGTTTAGAAGAAATTTAATTTTAGGTCCTTTATTGGTTAATGCTGGTTTTAGGCTAGTATTTGAGTCCAATAAATTTGTAGTCACTAAGAATGGAACGTTTGTGGGAAGAGGATTCGTCTGTGAAAGCCTCTTCAAAGTTAACACCATGTCTGTATTACGCACAAGCAATAATATTGAAGCCTCTTCTTCTTACTTGCTTGAGTCCTCTAATTTATGGCATCATAGATTAGGACATGTCAACTACAAGTACATCCCAAGGTTGGTAAAGTTGGAGTCATTGCCGTCTATCGACGTAAACCTTCAACATAAGTGTGAGGTGTGCGTAGAGGAAAAACTCACAAAACTTCTTTTTTGATCCGTCGAAAGGAATACCGCTCCTCTAGAACTTATTCACACAGATATATGTGATTTAAAGTTTTCACAAACTAGAGGGGGGAACAAGTACTTTTGTCACATTCATTGATGATATCACAAGGTATTGTTACCTTTACTCGTTAAAAAGTAAGGATGAAGCCTTTGAAGCGTTCCGACGTTACAAAGTAGAAGTTGAGAACCAACTAAGCATGCGGATTAAATCCATTCGTAGCGATAGAGGGGGAGAATACATACCGCCATTTGAGGAATATTGTGTCCAATCGGGCATTGTTCATCAAACGACGGTTTCATACTCACCTCAATCAAACGGTGTGGCGGAATGTAAGAATTGCACATTGAAGGAAATGATGAATGCCTTGCTCATCAATTCCAGTTTTCCCCAAAATATGTGGGGAGAAACTGTCCTTACCGCTAATATGATTCTTAACAGAGTTCCACATAAGGGTAAGGACAAGACTCCATATGAATCATGGAAAGGAAAGAAACCTACCTATAAATATTTAAGGTGCGGGGTTGTCTGGAAAGAGTCGAAGTACCCAAGCCAAAGCATGTCAAGATTGGGCCTAAGACTGTAGATTGCATATTCATCGGATATGTAAATAACAATAGTGCTTATCGTTTCTTAGTGCATAAGTAGATATTCCAGATATTTACGGGGGTATAATCATGGAATCAAGGAATGCACAATTCTTTGAAGATACATTTCTTAGAAAGGAAAAAGACATAACCTCTCGCAAACGAAGTTATGAACAAAGCTCTCAGGAACCGGGAGTCATTGACGGCCCATATCTAGATGGTTTAGATATAGTGGATCTCGAAGTGACTGAATATCCTGAATCTAGTGTTCCAGATTCTCAGAACTTGGAAACTCCAGAGATGGAACTAAGGCGAAGTAAAAGGGCCAGGAAGGATAAATCCTTCGGTCCTGACTTTGTAGATTATATGGTTGATGATGAACCAAGGACAATTGCTGAAGCATTATCAACTCCAGAGGCACCACTCTGGAAAGAAGCTATTGAGAGTGAAATAGGCTCCATTCTGCATAACCATACTTGGGAGTTGGTTGATCTTTCTCCGGGAAATAAACTGTTGGGTTGTAAGTGGATACTCAAATGGAAGTATAAAGCAGATGGGTCTATAGATAAGTACAAGGCCAGGTTGGTAGTCAAGGGCTATCGGCAAAAGAAAGGTCTTGACTACTTTGACACGTACTCCCCGGTGTTTAGGATGACGTTCATACGAGTATTCATTGCGATTGCAGCGTTGCGTGACCTTCAGATACATCAAATGGATGTCAAGACAGTCTTCCTAAATGATGATTTGGAAGAATAAATTTATATGGACCAACCCGAGGGGTATGTGGTTCAAGGGTAAGAGAAGAAAGTATGTCGTCTTGTCAAATCTCTGTACGGGTTGAAACAAGCCCCTAAGTAATGGCACGAAAAAATTGATAGTACTCTACTATCGAAGGGTTTCGCCATTAATGAGTGTGATAAATGTGTCTACATGAAAGGTAACTCTGACTCTTTTGTTATGATATGCATGTATGTAGACGACATGTTGATCATAGGGAGCAGTCCTAGCATGATTCTAGAGACTAAGAACATGTTGAAACAATGCTTCGACATGAAGGATATGGGTATCGCAGATGTCATCTTAGGGATAAAATCTCTAAGACGTCTGACGGACTGGTCTTATCTTAGTCTCACTACATCGAGGATGTTTTGAGAAAGTTCGAGATGTATGACAGTTCGCCTATAAAGTTACCAATGGATAGAAATAAAAAACTTGATAAAAATTGTGGTGCACCCATATGCCAGGAGCAATATGCACAGGTGATTGGTAGTTTGATGTACATAACAAATTGCATCCGACCTGATATTGCTTATACAGTCAACAAGTTGGCTAGGTTTACCCGTAATCCGAGTAATAATCATTGGAAGGCATTGAATCGGGTACTTCAATACATGAAATACACGGTAACTTACGAGTTGCATTATTCGAGATATCCAGTTGTACTAGAGGGATACAATGATGCAAATTGGATATCTGATATAGAGAACACCAAGTCCACCAGTGGGTATGTATTTACAATTGGTGGTGGGGCTGTGTCTTGAAAATCCTTTAAGCAAACTTGCATCGCTCGATCCACGATGGAATTGGATTTTATCACTTTAGACAAAGCAGGAGAAGAAGTTGAGTGGCTTCATGACTTCTTAGAGGATGTTCCTTGTTGGAACAAACCCGTACCTTCTGTAATGATCCACTGCGACAGCCAGTCGGCTCTAGGAAGGGCACAAAATTCTATGTACAATGGTAAGTCTCGTCATATTCGACGGAGACATAAGACCGTTAGGCAGCTGATCACAACGGGTATAATATCCATTGATTACATAAAATCAAAAGATAACATAGCTGACCCACTGACAAATTGCTTACCCAAGGATCAGATGTTCTGCCTGTCTAGGGGAATGGGCTTAAAACCCAAAGTATAAGGACCAATACGGTGGTAACCCAACCTTACTGACTGGAGATCCCAGGAATTAGGTTCAATGGGAAAACTAAGTTGTAAAGGTTCAGTTGATCGCTTCGGTGGAAGCATGAGCACTTCGGATAGTGATTTCTGTAAAGAAACACAAAATTCAAAGTCATTCCCGCGATAGACTACAAGTGTTATCTGCAGTGTGGGTGAAGGTTAAGTTTCAAAAACCTTTAATGATCCTCACCGGTTGAGGTTAGGTTTGGGGAAATTTTTAATGGTTCCTAACATTTGTAAAGTGGGGTATAGCAGGATACCTTGTAGGAGACCACCTATTTAAGTGTGAGGACAGACCGTCTCAAATGAACGCACTTAAGAATCCAAGAAGTGTCCACGACCACAACGGATAAAACATTACGAAGAACTGAGTAGAGAAAGTTGTTGTGTTGGTACCATTGACTTGGCTTACACTAAATATTGACGATTCAAGATATCACGTTCACCGCACAGTAAGTAAGTCCGATGGTATTCAACTATGGAAGGTTCAAAGCGTATGCTACCTATTCAGATGCAACATCGGTCCGCTAAAAGATTGCTGAAAAAGGCACCAAGTGTGTGCGCCAAAATATCTTTCAAGAGGGGAGTGTTGGAAATTTACTAAATGTGGAATTAAGTATATCCCATTAATTTATGACTCGAACAATGAGGGCCCGCACGTCGGAAACGTCGTTTCCACACACGTGCACACGTAGTGTCAAGTATAGCAAATTTCATTAGTGAAAGAGATATTGGTACGTATGTAATACGTTTGAGACATAGAATTATGGACGGTTATTGGCCAAATGACAAAGTATTCCACGTTGGTAAAAGAAGGGAGAAGTGTACGAAGTGTAAGATGAAACGAGTCGGAAATCACCGCGGAGCCGTGAAGGGCCGCAGAGCCACACCGTCGGAGCCGCTGCGCTTCGGAGGCAGAATGCTGTGACGGAAAGTTGGAAAAATCTGACCTTTGGGCTAGTCTTGGAGCATTGATTCTCCATTACTTGCCACATGAATTCAGCTATTATTTGGCTGAATGTAACCCCTCAATCAAGTGTCATTACATGGCTATTGAAGGTCATTAGTTGGCTAGTTGAGGGGTCTTCTCCTTACACTATAAATTGAGGCATTTGGCTCAATTGAACACAACACTCAACACTTAGAAAGTATTTACAGATTTTCTGAATCCATCTTCTTCCTCTCTAGCAAAGTTATTATACTCAAAGTTCTTCAAGAGTAACACTTGAGTTTCCTTTGCTCAATTGTTAAGTTGTTGTTGTATCTTGGGAGACTATTGCCTGATAACGTAAAAGGAGATATACGGGACAATCTTGTCTTAAAGAAAGAGTGTCATCACTCGATTCAGCGAATCACACAAGCAATCAGTTAAGTTCTTGCTTTCCAGTTTATTGTAATATTTAGTTTATCCTTTCTTGTTGTTGTAATAGTTGCTTACTTTTCGTTTGTATCCCAACAATCTTTTATGTTTATATAACCTTTTAAAAGAAAAAACAAGAAGATAAACTTTAATTTTTGAAAACCATAATTTTCGTTACTTCTAATATTCAGATGTTAGAAAAAGATAAATCATAAAGTTAATAAGGCATCCTACAACTGCGGATAAATATACAAAGTATTAAATCTTCTATATACATATAAAGTTAGGTATAAAAGAGGTGCCACTTCTCTTAGGCCATGTATATTTATTTATTTTCTCAGATTTTTACCCTTTTTGCATTACTCTCTTCTTTCAAAACTCATTATTGAATAGCCCACTTGAGTAACGTATTCTTTCAGTTACTAATTTTATTTACCCATCTTACAAAAACTAAAAAGATTCTTAGAATTTAAGGAGATTCTGCACAATTAAACCTTGAACATCACTAATTCATTATATACATACATATATATGGATGATGAAAAATAAAAAAAATGGTATGACGCTTATTCGTTAGGCTTTCACTATTGTTTGTCGCTGTAACTTCTTTTTATTTTCTAAGGTTCTGTTTTGATGTGACTTTTTTGTTTAGTTTTGTAATGTACCTTTGACATAAAATGTTTTACTCTCAAGTTACGTAGCCACAATGGGAGAACAACAAAAACTCATTCTTAAAACCTATTATTAGGAGACACTATTTCATAAAATAAGTAAAAGATTCTACAACCGCATGAAGCGCGGTTAAATTCACTAGTATAGTTAATGACCGGACTTTCTTATACTCCCTCCGGATCAAAAAGAGTGTTCACTTAGTCATTTGCACACTCCTTAAGAAAAATATTAACTTCTAGGCAAAAATAGATAATTTGACTAAAATGTTCCTAATTAAAAAGATATTGGGATTTGTCTAATTATGAACTACTCCTTCCGGATTAAAAAAAGTGTATTTTTTAGTAAAAAATAGTGTTCACTTATCAAATCAAGAAAATATCAGATTGGCCCGTTTTGTCATAAGTACCTTCATAGAATTAACCTTACTTTTTCATATTTGCCATTATTAAGTGTTAGATGATAATAACTCTGTATTTACTTTAAGATTAAACGCCGTTTACATATTTACGTTACCAAAACTTTGAGTTGGGGGTGGAGCAATTAAAGATTAATTAAATTATTCTTTTTTCTTTTAGTGAGGCGTGCTTGTAAACGTCATAATAATTTCACGTGTTCAACCTAGTGATCACTGACCACATTAAGAAAATTTCATCAATGTCTCAACAATTAAATATAGTTGGATCGCATTTGGGTTAAGAATGGGTCAAGTTATTAGTAGGGTAATCGAAACAAGTAATTGCACGGTTTTCTCTTCAAATGGACTGTTCTTTAATTTTAGTCCTTCAAGTGGGATGGTCTTTAATTTTTTCCCTTTAAAATCGATTTATGTCTATATGGGCATAAGTTCGGCATAATTGGCACATGCTCTTGGTATTGGTAAAAATATTTGTGTGGATATTAAGAAGAGTATTTAGTGCTAGCTACCTTATAAAGACCCTCATTACCTCACGATTGTAATTTTTTAATTTCTCACCTGAATACTAAAACTTTACGGCTATTTCTGAAAGTTCAATTGTTCTTCGTTGTTCAACAACAATATTCATCGCTTCATCCAAGAGATCAAATAAAAAAAATTCTCTTTTATTATTTTATCATTTATTTACTGTCAAAATAATATAATCATCCTCAAAAATTGTGGTGAAATAGCAATTACTTCTCTATTCTTAATCAGACCGGTCTATATTATTTTATTACCAATTAACTAGCTATTTCCTCCCACCACTTGGCAAACAAAACTTCGACAAAAGAAATGTTTTTTTTGGTAACCAACTTTTCCATTAATCACCCAGTGATAACAGTTACAAAGGACCATAACTAGGCTAAGACACAGCCTGTTATCTCATTACAAGCATCAAAACAAATACTAAGCTAACACTAGAGCTTTAAAACTAGAAAATGAGCTTACTAACAACATTACAGGTTCTAGCTGAAGCCCTGACATTACAAACTATGACAATTTCTCTTGCTATTTATTCTATTAGAATATGTTAGGTCTATTTATAATAAATTTATAATTATGGTAATATAGAATTTGTAGTCCTATTAGAATAGGGTTACCTTATTAGATTAGGAAAAGGAGGACCTTACATCTTTATAAGAAGGTCATTATGATGAATGTAAGGTAGAAAGAATTCTCTCATTATTCAAAAATTATCTCTACGTATGTTTTCATATGAAGGATTTGGGTTCCCTGAAGTATTTTCTGAGAGATGAAGTTGCACGTGGACCAACAGAGTTATTTCTTTGTCAACAGAAATATGCCTTGGATATAATCTCTGAGACTAGATTATTAGGAGCTAAGCAATCAATAAACCTATGGAACATAATCATGGTTTGGTGTTGACAGAAGGAACCAATTGGGAGATCTAAAATCATATCGATGTCTGGTTGGTAGATTGATATACCTCAGTTTTACGCGACCTGAGTTGTCATATTGCGTGCATGTTCTGTCCCAACTCATGCAGCAATCGAAGGAAGCACACTAGAATGCGATGATACGTATGGTGCATTACTTGAAGATGAACCTAGGACAAGGCATTGTAATGAGAAAAGTGTGATCTCCAATTGTACGGATAGTGTGATTCGGACTGGATCGGCTATCCACTGATTCGAAAATCACTTACCAGTTGGTTTATATCCCTCGAAAATTCACCCGTATCATGGAAAACCAAGAAGCAACACATTGTCCCTCGCTCGTCAGTAGCGACGGAATATCAGTCAATGGTAATGCCAGTCTGTGAGTTGAAATGATTAAAGGGAATTTTACATAGTTTGAGTGTTGAACATAAATCTCCACTGAAAATGTATTGTGATAGTCAAGCGGCATTGTATATTGCACGAAATTTGGTGTTTCATGAATGCACTAAACACATTGCAGTCGACTGTCACTATGTCCGGGACGCGCTCCAGTCTGAAATAATACTTCTCAGTCATGTGTTTGAAAGTATGTATGTCCTAGAGAAAATCATTATTAGGGACAAATGTACTTGAACACATTCGTATTATTAATAAGATTAATACATTTATGGCATTTGCAATTATTGAATATTATTTGGTTGTTTGTAATTATTCATTAATGTGCATCCCTTGAGCTTACGTTGTCATTAATAGAGTGAGATATTGATGATAGAGTGTAACTCTAAAAAGCCTCAACTAATGATCATCGAGAATGGGATATGAATGATATGTGATAAGTCGACATGTGGTCTGCATCACATTCTTAGAGAATGTAGTATGTCTCACCTGCTACTAGTAATGGTTACTAGTGATGGACACATGGATACTTTTGGAAAGTATTGGTATACCCTGCTGATAAACTATTTGTTATACATGTCTAAAGTGTTATCAGCGTGTGGGAGATAAATGTCATTTGACTTGAGGTCAATACACACATTGTTTACAGAGTAATGTACTTTGACCATGTTCTAAGCTTAAATTCCTTGTAGGATAAGACGTGGCTTGTGTTGGGTGCATTACGATGTAAACTAAGGTGGTAGTTGAGCTAAGAATAGGATTCATTCCTCGATTGGATATTCGAGAGAACACTTAACTTCTCAGTGATATTAGGTCGACCAAGTCATTGGCCAATGCAAGAGACATATTTAGAATATGGTCTAGTTGTCGACTAATATAGATGAGATAAAGTGATCAAGCCATTTGGATAGACACATGGCAAATCCTAAGCTTGATCGAGCATGTCGCGAATGAAAGGAGTTTATCATCTCGCATAAAGGTTATGTTTACTGGATTCATGTAAACGTACTTCACATATTGAGTTCGTCATAAGGCGCAGTCTAGGAGTTTCGTATGGACCCTAATTGGATTAGTGTCGATATATGAAGGCATATAGGATCACACTATGTCGGTTGGCTCTTTGATCTAAAGGTGTATTGAGAAATTATTAAATATTCGATTTAGAATCGAGATATTTAAAATGATAATAACTATGGGATAATTTCTATTAGATGGAAATTATTTAATTAAATCAAAATTGGATTTTGGATTTAATGTGTTGAATATATATATTAAATGAAAAACGGGAAACAATAATTTGACGTAAGGCGTCGCGACACCGACCCGGCAGCAGGCCCAGTTAGACTGGGCCACTGCATCTCGTTTTGGGCTAGATTTGGAGCCTAGTCCAAATATGAATTTTGCCCTAATTTCAGCTATATATCACTCCCCATTACCAATTCACATAACAATTCTTCCAAAGAATTCATTCTTTTTAGACTTAGAGTTTAGAAGAGAAAACTCTCTCAAATCTCTGCTAAGATTTCCTAGCTTTCTTGACAGAGAAATACACCATAGCATTGTGATTGCAATCAAAGGGAACAATCGTGTGTTCACCCTTTAGTAGAGATTCCATATTTCTATAACCTTTAAGTGTTCTTGTTTAAGTTTTACTTTGCACGTTTTCAATTGTCATATAACCATACCATAAACGAGGAATTGTTGGAGTAAGTAGAACAAAAATTTTAAACTTCCGGTGTGCCTACTTACATGTTTTGAACCCAACAAATCCCTACAGTGTTAACCAGTGAGCAATTGGTCGATGTGTTTATAAAGGCTTTGGGCAAATCACAACATAAATATTTACTTGGCAAGTTGGGCATTCGAGATCCTAATGCTCCAACTTGAGGGGTACTAGAATAGGATATGTCTATTTATGGTAAATTTGTAATTATGGTAATATATGATTTGTAGTTCTATTAGAATAGGGTTACCTTATTAGACTAGAAAAATGAGGATCTTATCTCTATATAAGAAAATCATTATGATGAATGAAAGATAGAAATAATTTTCCCATTATTCTTGTCTATCTAAATTCTCGCCCGTGTCTCAATTTTAAGTTTTAACATATTCCAATCTCGAGCTTGTTTCTAAAAAATCCTCTGGTTACGTTTTATCCATATGTCAAGTACATACTCAGCAAATACCATTCTAAAAATCTGTGTAGCTTGAGTCTTTCCTTTACCATTTGCTGTAATGAACCGTAAGAACTCATCCCAACATGTTGTCATTGGCATCTATTTATGGATCCATCTCAGTAACCTTGTCCATACTCTATGTGCATATTCACACTCCTGAAGAGGTGACCATTTGTTTCATCTTGGATCTCGCACCAAGAGAAATGGTTTTTCTTTCATTTTCTTTTGGGTCTCTATCAAGTAAAACCATATGTTAGGTACAATGAATATAAAAAATATTAATACAATCTTGACTTCTTTTTTTGGTAATAAATATAAATATAATAATGACTCAATAATGTTTCAATGCCAAGATTGAACGTGTTGTGAAGTTACTCAATTGTCAAACACTTTTGCCAGCTTGGATTAACCAATCATTTAATTCAATCGTCATAAAATTTGACAGCAAATTGTGATATTATGATAAGTTGATACTTAAGAATTAAGATCCAAGTTTATAGATAATTCCCATGTTCCACCTCGTTGGCAGTTAATTTGACTTGCTAGAGATGTTGGCGTTTGTTGGAAGTTCTTTTGCTTTAAAAAGTGTTTTTTGAACTGTTACTTGGAAAATAAAATTAACTTAGGGTGTGTTTGGTACGAAGAAAATATATATAAGTGGAGTTTTAATTTATTTTCTAATGTTTGGTAAGTAGGAATTTTTTTTACTAATCTATTCAAACACTATGGGGGCGGGGGGCGGGAGGGTGGATAAGAGACAATCAGTGCTTATAAAACTTGTTTTTTCCACCTCAACTAAGAAAATTATTTTTCTCATTTTTAACTAACTTGTTTTTGGTAGTCAAACTATGAAAAAGAGTTTTGCCTTTCGAAGGAATTGCATGGTTTGCGCTCCTTATGGGTTGGTCTTTAATTTTTTGCCCTTCAAAATCGAACGGTATGCCAACCGGCGCATACGTTCTTTAAGGCGCATGACATAATTTGTGGGATATTATGATGCAGAAATATAAATATGCACCGCGAAAGACTTGTTGCATAGGATGACTGGGCCAGGCTGAGTCAGAAAAGGCTATGATGACTTAGAAAAAATATTAACTAAAAAATTTATTCAACCAAACATAAGAAAATTGAAAAAATCAATCCTCTATACCAAACACGCCCTTAGTCCTATTTCTCTTTAACATATGTACTCTTTATGTATGAGAATGACATAAACACAACTTGTCATTTTCCACCACTCATCTTCTATCTTGAAATTCCTTTCAATTGATACCACAGGATCTTCAATCTTATTGAATCTTTTTTCTTTTCTTCTAAACCATGGTGTCCAAATCTCTCAACTTTAGTCTTCATCATCTTCATCCCCACCGTGAAATTTTCACAAAACCCAAGAACCTATATTCCCTTGGAACATCCTCAATTCCAACCACCTTAACTACTACTAATACTAGTAGTAGTACTAAAATTGTACACTCTTTTTTCCACAAAAAATGTAACAACAAAAAAATTCCTTCAACCATGGCATTATCAAGTCAAATTGATGAATTTCACCCTGATCCTAGCCTTACAAATGATGATCTCAAGCCAACGTCGACCGATCAACGCAACTTTTCGGGTTGGGAAATGGCTAGTTTATGGATTGGACTAGTTGTTGGTGTACCTTCATATTACCTAGCTGGTAGCCTAGTTGATCTTGGAATGTCATGGTGGCAAGGTATTGCAATTGTTGTTATAGCCAATTTGATAACTTTGGTACCACTTATATTAATAGGTCAACCAGGCACAAAATTTGGTATATCATTTCCTATTTTAGCAAGATCATCATTTGGGATTAAAGGTGCACATATTCCTACACTACTTAGAGCTTTAGTTGGTTGTGGTTGGTATGGTATTGAAACATGGATTGGTGGTGAAGCAATTTTTCTTTTATTACCAAAAATTGTTAAAAATTCAACTTTGGCACAATCACTTTCTTGGCTTGGCACTTCACCCCTTGAATTTGCATGTTTTGTCTGTTTTTGGATAGCACAATTGGCAATTGTGTGGAAAGGGATAGATGGTATTAGAGAATTGGAAAAATACTCTGCCCCAATACTTATTTCACTTACTTCTTGTTTACTCATTTGGGCCTATGTGAAGGCTGGTGGATTTGGTCATATGTTAAATTTATCATCAAGAATCTCTAGTTCAGAGTTTTGGTCACTTTTTTTCCCATCTTTAACAGCAAATATTAGTTTTTGGGCCACTTTGGCACTTAACATACCTGATTTTACGAGATATGCAAAGAGCCAAAAAGACCAAATTTTAGGCCAAGCAGGGCTACCAATCTTTATGGGGCTGTTTACTTTTGTTGGCTTGGCTGTGACATCTTCAACAAAAGTGATTTTTGGGCATGTAATTTCAAACCCCATTACACTTTTAGGTGAAATTGGTGGATTCTTGACAATTTTTCTAGCCATTTTTGGCATTAGCCTAGCCACAATTACAACCAACATTGCAGCCAATGTTGTCGCGCCGGCTAATGCCTTAGTCAATCTTAGCCCTTCAAGATTCACTTTTAGAAGAGGTGCAATTTTAACAGCATTGCTAGGAATTGTTTTTCAACCTTGGAGGTTATTAAAATCAAGTGAAAGTTTTGTGTACACTTGGTTAGTTGGATATTCTGCATTGTTGGGACCAATTATGGGCATAATTTTGGCTGATTATTATCTCATTCAAGGGATGAATTTGAGGATCAATGATCTGTACACATTGAGTCCAAATGGTGAATATTATTACTCAAGTGGCTATAATTTAAAGGCTATGTTTGCTTTGGTTGTTGGAGTTTTGCCTGTGATTCCAGGGTTTATGCAAAATGTTGGAATTTTGCCCGTGATTCCAAAGGCATTTGCTATCATTTACAACAATGCTTGGTTTTTTAGCTTGTTTTTAGCAGGGGGACTATATTGGATTCTTTCATTTTTTAAGGGGAAAAAGAAAAATCAACAACACATAGATCCCTTGTTACCTAATGCATCTTAGGGTTTTTGTTTTTTAGTTTCCCGCTCGGTGTTTGGTATTCGCTTTGGGATTTTGATAATTCGGATTCACGCTGCGGAAGGCCCATTAATGAGGAATTGCTCCCAACCAAAAGAAAATCATTACTAGGGCTCGAAATCGAGATATCCGTATGTTTTGTCATTAATTTTCTCCTTGCAATATGTATAGGAAAAAAAAACATATAGTTGTTATGTTTCTTTATTATCTACCTTTCATTTTCCATTTATCATCATTTACAACAAGCTTCGTTTTTAGCAGGGGGGGCTTTATTGCTTCGAGGGTTCCCACGGAACTGCGATTTAATATGTCTTTCATTTATGCATATCTTGTAAAAATATATAGTTTTTGTTTTACGGGAAAGGCAAATGAAATATTTGTCCTTGCAATATAAACCAATGTGCTTCTGTTAAACAAAGGTAATATACCTGTGATATACACTGAATATACAACAGTATATATCACAGGTATACAAAGCAGTGGCCCAGCAGCAAAGCAGTGGGCAGTGGCCCAAATCACTGAGGCCCATCACGGCTTTGGGCAGCAAAGCAGTGGGAAAATTTTGTATAAGAAAAGTATATTTTGTGTATATTGTAGTGTATTTGTTACTTAGATTAGGATATACACTTACCATAATTAGGATATACACTTACCATAATTGTATAGTTATAATTATAATTATGGTAGAATAATGTTTTAGAAATAGAATAGGAATAAGATTCTCCTATTATGAAAATATGTAACTTGTATATATAGTCTTTCAATTAATAAAAATAATCAAGGGGATTATTTCTTTCAGTTTCATAACTATTGCAAATAAGTTTTACGATCCAATTTGATTTGTGAGTAGTCCAACAGAACAGTTAAATTGCTTATAGAATGAATTCATATCTGTTTGTGTCATTACTTGTATTGTTTTCCTCTTTTTTGTTTGTGCTTTGAAAGCATGAAGATACGTTATGATTTGTTAATAATCCAATATGACAATTAGGTTTAATATAGCATGAAATCATATAGGTCTATCATGGCATGACACAATTAACTAATTTTGTTATGCTTGTCGACATCTTTTTTTTTACCATTTATGCCGCTCAGCTAAAGGGTATTTTAATCAAAAAAAAATTCATTAAACTTAAAACGATCAGTTCCGCACAAACATCAAAAGCCAGAACAGATTTAAATACTTACCCTAAAGTATTCTTTTTGTGGAAATCATCCGGTACAAAAGGGACAATACCATTCAATTGATTTATATGGTGTAAAATTCTCTAAAATAAAAGCATTAGTTTAGTTTGGGGAAAGAACGTACATGCCTCCTCAAATCAAAGTAATTATTCGTTCATATCCTTATTACTTTCCTACTCCTAAAAAATATCAAAATTACATATCCAAAATGCCCCCAAAATTATAATACCAACATGGTATATAAATATATTGAGATGGTATCATAGAAGATTGTTTCAGTCCTTCTCTTAGTCCTCCATGCTACCATCATGGTATATAAATATACTGAGATGATATCATGGGGAATCATGTTCATTTATTCAAAAAGACACACTTTTCGAAAGAAAAAAAACTCTATGATTCTATCATCTTATATACATATATTGTGATGGAATCATGGAGGACTGCTTCAGTCCTTCAATGAAACACTTCTCAGTCTGTCATGGTACTATTGTGGTATACAAATATACCTAGATAATATCATGGAAGAATGTTTCAGTCCTTCTCTTAGTCCTCTATAATACCATCATGACATATAAATATATTGCGATGATATTATGGAGGAAGAATTTTGGGTGAGGGGGGTACTTGGATAGATATTGTTGGCCGGTTGAGTAAAAAGCGAAATTAGTTTAAGAGGATCATGGAGCATGTAAAATTACATAAATACAATTTATTCTAATTTTTAATTATTTAATTACATTATGTACAACTTTTCATATCCGAAATTCATTAAACTAAAAATTTTGGTTTTCCTAAATTTCTAATGAAGTATGAATTACCATTAAATATGATCTTAATTAATAAATTACACCACATTTTATCATATATTTATTATTCAATTTTCTCTCTCTCTCTCTCTCTCTCTCTCTCTCTTTCATGAAATAGGAATATTAACTCACTTGTACTTAAATTTATATATATTTAATATAGTATACAATATATACCTAATATATGAATATTATATTGTGCTTCTTTAGTATACCTAATATATGAATACAATAATGTATGTGCTCGCTTTCATTTCCTGATAGTTTGGTTGCACTTGGGCCAAATATATATATATATATATATATACTTCTTCAAAGAATTGTATAATATATATTATATAAACAGTAAAATACTTGTTTATGTTTTGAATGTTAGCTAAGTATGTTAAAGATTTTTAGAAAAGTAATAAATGCGTTTTGATACGTATTTCATTTTATTATCACTAATATAGGAAACTTCTTATTTTTAGCTTTTTATTTATAGCAAACATTCTTGATATGGCCCTATATATTAAAGAGTATATATTGTAGTTTATGTAATTTAGTTAATAGTTATAAATTATAGAATATTCATTTATCAGTATTTATGTAACTTCCCCTAAATATTTTACATTTTAGGGGTATTTGATGTTGTTTCCCCTTTAGTTTGGGTCTCTATTTTGTATGACCCAATCATTCGGGGCCCCAGCCCAAGAAATGGCCACTTTTCAAATGATTGGGCGCATCTAGCTGTTTTCACAGGCCTTTTTTAACATTCAACAGCTTTTGTACGGCTGATTTATATTTTATACAAACGTCCTCTTTTTTGTCCTTTGCACTTTTTCTCATTTTGTACTGGTATTTAATTTTTGTTCATCAAATAGAAATTATGCATTTGGAGACCTATGTTCTTTACGGGATTCGATACAAATTATATCGAATTCCGCAAAGAACTTATGTTCCAAAAGGCATAAGTTCCATTTGAGGCAACTTTTTGCACGGTTTCCCTTCAAAGGCATTGGTCTTTTATTTTTGTCCCTCAAATTGTTTGTCTTTAATTTTTCTCTTTCGCTTAAAAAAATGACTGAAAATACTCTGAGGTCCCGAGTTCAAACCCCCACTCAGTCAAAAATTTAAAAAGAATTTGTGAGGCTGAGTTTGGATTTCCCAAGGCATGATTTGCCTGCAAACTCTCATAGTCTGCCTTCAGGCATAAGACAAACGTTGTCTTAAGATAGTCTTTGTCTTATGCCTGAAGGCAAACTATGCCTTGCGAAATTCAAATTCTGCCTTGCAATTTTTTTTTGAATTTTTTACTGAGCTGGATTAGAACCCAGAACCCAGAACCCAAGAATTTTTAGGCAAATGAAAAAAATTAAAGATTGTCAATTTGAGGGATAAAAATTAAAGACCAAGCCATTTGAAGTGAAAACCGTGCAATTTCTTGTTTTGTCCACCATTTAAATTTTGTACCAATTGTTTAAAATTTGCACAAATTATTCTTGAGAAATTATCTTTTCTGTCAACGTTAGACTCGAGCCTAATATTTCTTCATAGTAGCTTAACAATGTTGTCTAACTTTTATAATAACTTTCAAATGCTAGCTCGTGATTTTACATTTTCTCATAATATTTTTATTTTTTCTAAGAAAATCTTTATATCATGATCTAAAAGATTCATAACATGCAAAAACAAAAATTATTTACTAAATAATTATTCGAAAAATGAACAATTGGCCAAAATATCACCTTTCGTATTGGATGCTTTGGGCCTCTTTCAAGTTTCAAGTGAACATTATTTGGGATAGGTGTCAAATAAGGGTTATTGACACTTATGGCCTTATTTTTTGTTGGTCTTTAATTTTTTGGCTCATCATCACAAGTAATTTTTTAAGTGGAGTATAAATTAATATTTTAGCATCATATTATTTTATAAATTATGTCCCGTGCGCTTAAAGATACATATGGCCCACTAGGCATAAACATGATTTTTTACCCCATTTTGAAAATCTATAATGTTTTCATACTTCTCCTCCAGCATGATTTGAACCCTTGGACCTACCGATCATGGGTGGAGGTGCTTTACCAACCGAAAAAGTCTCACTTGTCTAGGCATAAAGAGGAGCTTGATTGCTAAATGGTAAAAATTAAAGATCAACCCATTTGAAAGTCAATAATTAAAAATCAGCCAATTTGAAGAACAATTCATGCTATTTCTTCGTCAGATAATTTATAAATGATGAATCTATAATTTATTTTGCTTAAACTAAAATTATTTAGATATTAATTTCCTAATTTTCTTAGAGGACCAAGAAAACATTTTGCTAGTATAGGAGCTAGTTCATACAGACGGATTTGCTTACACAAGATTTATGACAATATTCAAATTAATTAAAGACTCAAAAACTTCACTACCATATAATATTATTGCATTTATAAATATTCTATAGAATATACCTTTCATTATTGTAGGCATCCTTTTAGCCGGTCGATTGCTACACCATTGACATTGTATGTACTAAGTGAAACTTGACCCACTAATAAGATATTTACTGCTTTCTTTTATATTAAAGTAATTTATTTTGATTTTTCTAGTTCTTATCGTCTTATTGCTTCAACTTATTTTCAATCTTGTAGTCACTGTTCCCTTTATTGGATTTTAGCATCCACAATGAGTAAAAATTAGTGAATTTTTTGTTAAGAGTCTCAAGATATGAAATGAGAATATTGATTCTTTATATGGACTTAGACAATCTTCACCCTACAAGCTAGCTTTTGGGGTTGAGTTAGGTCCAAGATCTATTCTTTACATAGTATCAGAGCCAGACTCATTCCAATTATTTATCCACCGATGTTGGTTAAGAGTCTCATATCGGATATGGAATGAGAACATTGACTCCTTATATGGTCTTGAACAATCCTCACCCTACAAACTATCTTTTGAGTTTGAGTTAGACCCAAGATCCATTTACATTTTTTTCACAACAAATACAAAAACGAAAATAATATCTAGATCTGCATCTTATTTTAAAATAGAAACAAAATGTGAATGGAAAACAGAGTTCTGCTCACTTTATATATTATTACTTTTATTTTGTAGCACTAAATAGCTGTTAGCCATTAATGTACATTAATATCTAGATTTTCAAACTTTATTATAATGTGACACATTATGGGCCAACAATACTAGGCCCTGCAGGTGCTATTCTTTTGAAGAAATTTACCTATCATAACTAACTATTATTATATAATTATATTTAATAGCTATAATTTATAATAGTTATATTTCATAATTAAATATTATATTTTAATTACACATGATAATTAATATCTCAGATAAAAAATAACATAACAAATGAACCCTCTCTCTCGGGGTTGCTGTTGGGTTCTGCCGGAGTTGGAAGTGGCGGGCTGTTGTGGTGTTGGGTGAAGAGATGGAGACGAAGAGAGGGAGAAAAGGGAGGTGTTGGTGTGGTGGTGTGAAGGTTCATCGGTTGGTTGGATTTTCGCTGGCGGATCTGGTGGTTTGGTTGCCGGAGATGGCTCGGCGAGGTCGGCGGTCGGCGGCTTTGGGTGATGGAGTGGAGAGAGCAGTGGTGTGGTGATTGAATACGAAAAGGACGAGAGGGGTGTTGGTCGCTGGTGGTCGGAGTGGTGACTGCTCCAGTTCACCGGAACTAAAAGTTTCTCGCCGTAGCTGTGACGTGGTGGCGTTTGGGGGCTTCGCCGGCGGTAGGGGTGTCGTGGTGATATGGTGGAAAAACAGTAGCAGCCGCGGCGCCGTCATCAGATCTAGCCGTATGATGTATACATCTTTTAGATCTGGCCCGATGTATTCATCTATTAAATTGAAAAATGAATAAAAGAATTTTGGATGTATTTTTTTCTTGTATTTTTTCAGATTTAACTGTATTTTGAGTGTATTCATCTTTTTTCGTTTGTATTTTATTTTTTGTATTCATATTTGAGTGAATTCATTAAATTTTCGGTGTAAAATCAAATGTTTGTGGATGTATTTTAAATATAATAAATTGAATACAGTGTAAAAGTAAATTACAGATGAGTTGAATACATCTGACTTGAATATAGCTGAGTTAAATACAGAGCAGATTTTTACTCATTGTATTCATGAATACAACAAGGTTGTTTTATGAATACAACGAGTTGTAGCAACTAAAAAGTTGATACGACATGTAAATATTGAAACTATAGCTATGACAAATTTAAACCCCTAAACTATACTCATTTGTGTAAATTTCACTTCTTTTGACTCATGTTACCTTCGAAGCTTTATAGTCTGTTTAGCCAAGCTTCTTAAATCAACTTATTTTGAAAAATATTTTTTTGTAAAACTACTTTTCAAGAAAGTACTTTTGGTGAAAAATAGCTTTTGTTTGATCAATTAATTTAAAAAGAACTTTTGAGCAACAATTAGTGTTTAATCAAACTTTTAAAAAAAATTCTAAGTGTGTTTTTCTCAAAAGTACTTTTCAAAAAAGTGTGGGTTACAACAATTGCAGAAAACAGAAAATAAGTAAATATTACAAATTGCTAGAAAGTATAAATTAAATATTACAACAAATTGGAATCAAGAACGTTACAAACTCCTTGTGATTTGCTGAGTTGAGTGATGACACTGTCTTTAAGACAAGATTGTCTCGTATATATCCTTTTACGTTGTTGGTCAATAGTCTTCCAAAATACAACAACAACTTAACAAATGAGCAAAAGAAACTCAAGTGTTATTCTTGAAGAACTTTGAATATAGTAAACTTGGTAGAGAGGAAGAAGAAGATTTCAGAAAATTCTATAAGTGTTTCTTAGTGTTGAACAATTGAGCCAAAAACCTCAATTTATAGTGTAATGAGATAATCCCTGAACTAGCCAACTAATGGCCTTCAATAGCCATGTAATGACACTTATCGAGGGGTTACATTCAGCCAAATAATTGTTGAATTCATGTGTCAAATAATGGAGATTCAATGCTCCAAAGCCAGCCCAAAAGTCAGAACTTTCCATCTTTCCGTCGCAGCATTCTGCCTCCGAAGCATCGCGGCTCCAGTGGCTGAACACCCAATTAGCGCCGCGGCGCTGCCTGGAAGGCGTCGCGGCGCTCTGGCACCTCGGCTCGGATGGGGCTACGACGCGGCCCTTCGCGGCTCCGCGGTGATTTCCGACTCGTTTCATCTTACACTTCTTCTTTCGCTTACCAACATGGAATACTTGTCATTTGACCAATAACCGTTCATCATTCTATGTCTCAAACGTCTCACTTACGTACCAATATCTCTTTCACTAATGAAATTTGCGATACTTGGCACTACGTGTGCACGTGTGTGGAAACGGCGTTTCTGACGTGAGGGGCCCCAATTGTTCGAGTCATAAATAATGGAATAAACTTAATTCCACATTAGTAAATTTCCAACAAAAAGTACGTTCGGGCAAAACTATTTTTTAGCTTCTGAAAAAATGCTTCTGGTACTATCCATAAGCATTTATTTTCTCTCAAAAGTTTGGCCAAACACCTCACTTTTTTAAAATAAGCACTTATTGGAAAAAAAAATAAACTTTGCCAAAAAGTATTAATTATTATTAAAATTTCATTTCTTTAACGAGGGACGGAGCTACATTCTGCTTTCAGATTTAGCAAAACTCAAATAGTTTTAGCCCGTCATCTTGTATTTATATTTATAAATTTGATTAATTTATATAAATCATTTATTTATAACCTAATAAATTGCCTTTTCAAAATTTCAGAATCAATAAATTTAAAATTCTAGTTCCGCCTCTGTTTCTATTAAGTTGAAAAAATCAACAAATTTATAGTAGATGAACTAACCTTTATTAACTTAAATTAAAGCCGCCATCTTAAAGAAAACAAAAGAAGTAATTAAACCTAACATATATTCTTAGTATTCTAACTGTCTCTGTCTAATAAAAATGATATATAAATATAATTATGTAAAGGATTAAGTATTTAAGTCTAACATTTGTTTGATTTGATCTAAAGTCTAAACTATAGTTTGTTTGCCAGTTGCCATGCAATAAGCTGTTCTGATATCGATGGACATGTTTTTGTGGACGTTTAAATTGGAGAAAATCTTCCTTTTTGGCATTCTTTTGTAGACGAATCTAAATGTGTAAATTTTGATAACTATGTTTGGAAGTACCAAGCCAAAATGTTGATAAAAATGTATGAAGTTAAGTTTAGAGATAAGGTTTTGTCGAATATAGTCCAAAATTTCAGACAAAAAAGTCTTAAGTTTTGAACTGTCCGGCTAAACTTCGGACAAAAATAAAATTTTGAATTGTCAAGCCAAACTTTTAAACAAGAATATCGGGAGTTTGCTCACACAATCATTATGCTTAACGTTAGACATTTTATTGGAAGTTAGTGAAAGAAATAATCTCTTAAATATATCAATATACATACGATATACACGTTATGTATACTTGGTATAATTACCTAAAATTAGATCCGTATAATTTTAAGCACAATTTTTTTCAACTCCAGTCTCTTATATCTGAAGTTATTTTTGAAACAGCCCTCTAAAAGAAAACAAAAGAAGTAATTAAACCTAACACATTCTTAGTATTCTAATTGTCTCTGTCTAATAAAAAAGATACGTAAATTTAAATGTTTAAGTATTTAAGTCTAACATTTGATTTGATCTAAACTAAAGTTTGTTTTTGCCAGTTGCAATGCAATAATCTGTTTTGACGTCAATGGTTGTTTTTGTGATGACGTTTGATAAAAGGAGAATTATACTTTTGGTCTCTCAGTTATTCATAAGTTCTGATTAGATCCGCATGATATATGAAACAAGATATTTAATCTTCAGTTAATTAAAATGTGTATTTTAGTCCCTTTACGCTATGATATATGTTATGTAACTATGTTTAAATAATTTTTAGAAGTATATTACCTTCAAAATGGAATAACAATACAAATTTAACACTAACACGTTGATAATTAAATGGTACATCTGTTAACGATTTTGAAAATTTGTGAATATTTAGAAGTAAAGGGATCAAAAGTACACATTTTAAATATTTGAAGTTTAAATATACCCAGTAAAATATTACAAAAATTAAAATTAAAATTTACTAATAACTCATGGATCAAAAGTGTTATGAATCTTCTAATAATTAAAAATGAAATTGCAGTGAGATAATCCTATTAGCATTTGCTTTTGTCCCACATTGGAAAAACACATTTGTATCTCATGTAATAGACCCTATATAAAGGGTTTTACTTGCTTTTCTTTTACTTGCACTTTTAGCTCTCAAGAATAGTATTATTTTATTATCTTGTTATTGCTTTGTAAGAATTCATGTTATGAATAAAAGACTTTCATGAATTCTATCATGGTATCAAAGCCAAGAGCACAAGTTAATATTTTTAGCTCGATCGCGGATCCAACTTCGCGGTGAGTTAATTGGGGGTTCGCATGCAGCACGCCCCTGGTTCAGTTAAAAAAAAATTTGGCTTGTTTTGGAAGCTCGTGCTCGTTTTGGCTGCTCGTGCTCGTTCTGATCTTGGCTTCCACATCTAGGTTTCGTCTTTTTGGCTTCCGCATCTGATTGGTGAGATCTGCCCTTTTTTTTTTGCTTGTTATTTGGGATTGCTGCTTGTTATTTGGGATTTTTCTGTTTAAAATTCATAATGGCTGGAGGTGATAATTCTAAGCCTCCACATTCGGGACAAGGCAGAAGTCTTCTCAACAGAAGCCATATTTTGGGGGTCAATTCCAGAACTTGTATCCACCGACTCAGGCTGCCTTTGTGCCCTCTCTTGATCACCCAGCTTCAGGAGCCTCTGTGAGTCACAAGATCGATTCTCAGAGTGACCAATTTCAGTTCCCCGCCTTCCAACAGCTTTCAATGAATTCTCGCCTTATGCTCTTTCTGCTCCTTCCGGCTCATCACCATCTATTGGTTCGTATCATTTCGCCTTCTTGGATCTTGGACTCTGAGGTGGAAATCATATGTCTCCCGATTCTTCCGCCTTTGTATCTATGTCTTCCTGACTCCCTTCCACTTCGTTGTATCGCCGATGGCACACCTATGCCATTGATGTGCATTGGCACCATTCATACATCCACTATATCATTACACGATGTTTATTGCATTCCAAAATTACATATAAATCTTGCTTCTGCTGGTCAAATATGTGACTCTGGATGTTTTATTGGACTCTTCCCTAATTCTTGTTATGTGCAGGATCTAAAATCCAAGAGAGTGATTGGGACAGGGCGTAGAAAGGGGAGAGGTCTATATATTTTGGATGAGCTGCATCTTCCTACTCATGCAACAACTATGCCTGTTAATCTGTCTTCTTTTCATTTAACACATTCCTCTTCGAAGTTTTATTTGTGGCACTCTAGACTTGGTCATGTATCAGGTTCTCGCCTGCGTTTTATGTGTAATACTGGTGTTCTTGGTGATTTACAATCCGATGATATTTCTGATTGTAGTGGATGTAAACTTGGAAAATTTTCTGCTTTGCCTTTTAATCTTAGTACTTCTACTTCTTCTGTACCATTTGATCTAGTTCATTCAGATGTTTGGGGGTCATCACCTATCCCTACTAAGGGTGGCTCCAGATATTATGTTTCCTTTATTGATGATTATACTCGTCATTGTTGGGTTTATTTGTTGAAAAAACGCTCTGATTTTGTTCATACTTATGTTGAGTTTCAAGCCTATGTGAAAACTCAACATTCTGCCATTATTAAATGTTTTCGGGCTGATTTAGGAGGTGAATATACTAGTGGGGATCTTTCTGGTATTTTCAAAGTTGATGGTACAATACATCAGTCTTCTTGTACTGATACACCACAACAAAATGGGGTAGTCGAGAGAAAACATAGGCACATTGTTGAGACAGCTAGATCCATGCTTTTGTCCGCTAGTGTACCTAGTCAATTTTGGGGAGAAACTGTCATTACTTCTGTTTATCTTATTAATAGGATCCCTACCTCTCATAATTCTGGGATTTCTCCGTATGCTAGACTATTTGGTCACACCCCACTATATTTCCATTTGAGAGTTTTTGGTTCTATATGTTTTGTTCTACGTCCACATGCAGAGCGTACTAAGTTATCTTCTCGTGTCGCCATTTGTGTTTTTCTTGGATATGGGGTTGGGCAGAAAGGTTATCGTTGTCATGATCCAGTTTCTGAAAAATTGTTTGTGTCTCATAATGTTTCCTTTATTGAGCATGTTCCTTTCTTTTCCATCCCACCTACCTCACATGGCATGACAAAATCTGACCTTATTGATATTGATCCATTTGATGCTGATTGTCCATCTGATTCTACATCTATATCATCTGTTCCTTCTCGATCTTAGGCGGGTCCCATGATATTGATACTCGGCCGCTCCTATGCCTATTTCAGAACCTCTTGTGGTTGCAGATCCAGATCCACCTCGCTATCCTAAACGCACTCTGCGATCTACTCAGGTATCCGATTTTGATTATTCTTGCTATGCTCCATCATTCGCTTCCTTTCTAGTTTCTATTAATTCTCTCTGTGAGCCTACATCCTACTCTGAGGCAACTCGTGATCCTCTTTGGCAAGAGGCTATGAATGGGGAACTGGCTGCTTTGAACAAAACTGGTACTTGGGATTTGGTTTCTCTACCGACTGGTAAGAAAACTATTGGTTCTCGATGGGTGTACAAGATTAAGACAAAGTCTGATGGTTCTATTGAGCGATATAAAGCTCGTTTGGTTGCAAAGGGTTTTGCTCAAGAATATGGTATGGATTATGAAGAGACTTTTGCACCTGTTGCAAAGATGACATCTGTCCGGGTTCTTATGGCCTCTGTTCGTCATTGGCATATTTCACAAATGGATGTTAAAAATGCTTTTTTAAATGGGGATTTTCAAGAAGAAGTCTACATGGTCCTTCCACCTGGTGTTTCACATAGTCCAGGACAAGTGTGCAGGCTTAAGAAAGCTCTGTATGGTCTCAAACAAGCTCCAAGAGCTTGGTTCGACAAGTTCTCCACTGTAGTATCATCTCTTGGGTTTATTTCCAGCTTTCATGATTCGGCGTTATTTGTTAAATCATCCCCTGCAGGTTGTATTTTTCTTTTGTTGTATGTTGATGACATGATCATTACATGTGATGATATTGATGGTATTGCAAACCTAAAATCTACTTTATCTCGCCGTTTTGAGATGAAAGATTTAGGTCATCTACGTTACTTTTTAGGCATTGAGATAGCTTATTCTGAGAAGGGATATCTTCTCTCTCAGTCTAAGTACACTGCAGATATTCTTGAGCGGGCCCGTCTCACAGATACTCGTATAGTTGACTCTCCTCTTGAGGTTAATGTTTGATATACACCTACTGACGGGGATCATCTTCCTGATCCCACTTTATATCGTTCAGTTGTAGGGAGTCTGGTGTACCTCACCATTACTCGCCCTGACATGCATATGCTGTTCACATTGTCAGTCAGTTTGTTTGCTCTCCTACATCTATACATTGGGCTGCAGTTATGCGTATTCTTCGCTATCTTCGAGGAATGATTTATCAGAGTCTCTTGTTTCCATCGACCTCATCCTTGGAGCTTCGTGCATTTTCTGATGCAGATTGGGTTGGTGACCTAACTGATCGGAAATCAACTACTGGTTATTGTGTATTTTTAGGAGATTCACCCATCTCATGGAAAAGTAAGAAACAAGATGTGGTTTCTCGCTCTTCAACTGAGGCAGAATATAGTGCTATGGCTTCTACTACATGTGAGATTGTATGGTTACGTCGGTTATTGGTTGATATGGGTGTCTGTCTTTCTTCACCAACACCGATGTATTGTGATAATAAGAGTTCTATTCAGATTGCGCACAACACAGTCTTTCATGAACGTACCAAGCATATTGAGATTGATTGTCATATTATTCGATATCATCTTCAGCAACGCACTCTATCCTTGCCATTTGTCTCATCTTCGATGCAACTTGCAGATTTCTTCACAAAGGCGCATACCTTAAAGCGTCACCGGTTCTTTCTTGGCAAACTCTCGATGCTTCTGTCTACACCATCGCGAGTTTGAGAGGAGATATTAGCATTTGCTTTTGTCCCGCATTGGAAAAACACATTTGTATCTCATGTAATAGACCCTATATAAAGGGCTTTATTTGCTTTTCTTTTACTTGCACTTTTAGCTCTCAAGAATAGTATTATTTTATTATCTTGTTATTGCTTTGTAAAAATTCATGTTATGAATAAAAGACTTTCATGAATTCTATCAAATCCTTGTTTTTGACATTTTTTAAAGATGAATCTAAATGTGCAATTTTTTATATTTATCCTGAGAAAGTTGTCAATAACTAAGCAATAACCCCTCTTGACGACAAGAGGAGGTTATTCAGATGGTAATTGTCCTCTACTTTCAATCCGTAGGTTGCGAGTTTGAGTCACTAAGGGAGCAAAGCGAGGAGCTCCTGGGGAGGCCATGAACAAAAACAAGAAAAAAGAATGGTAGGGTCAAAGTTTTGTCTTAACCAAAAAGAATTCCTAAACTTTTTTGACTTTTGTTTTTTGATTTGTGCTCTTTTATTACCTTAATTAATTCAAAAAAAAATCAGGCTGAACAGTATGATTTTAAATTATATGCACCGAAAGAGTGAAAATATTATATCATCAATATAATTTAATCTATTATACAGTAATGTATTACTTATCATTTATTCTTTGTGGCAAATCAATATTATTAAATAAAGTTATCTATAATTATTTTCAATGCATACGAGTTAAAGTGAAACTGTATTGTTCTTGTTTGTCATGCAGGGGAAAGGCACATTGCTTTGATCATCTCTTCGAAGTAATTGAAGTATAAATTTTTCATGACTAGATGAACATATAAATGCCACTTATGTCATTAACAGTATGTCACGAAATTTCGGGTACGAACTTTGAATATAAAGAATATATTAATGCCACTTATTCCCATTAATAGTTAGTTATAAGGTTTCAGGTTTGGACTTTAGATATGAAAAATATCTTGGCAGAAAGTATTTTTCTCCTTAATGAGCCTTACAAAATATAAATTTAAACTAATAAAAATTCAATGCAGTTATCGAACATCGTCCAATAAGAAACTAAAAAAACAATAATTCACATGTTTTTGTATGTTTCGAATATACCCATAGATTCATCTCATGATAGTTCTAAAAGAAACATTATTAGTTGGCAAACTAGCCTCCTATAAAGAGAAAAGGATGTATTATTCTGGTGCATGCATCTCATTTTATATAATTCAACAACTTGCTAAATAGAGACAATAATAATGACTGGTACTGAGCCTCTGCAAATCCTAAAATGAAAATAATTTTAGAAATATCCTCTTCTTTAACTACAATCTCTAGTTCTCTACCTCAAGTATTCATAAAAACAAACTACTTGGAACCATATCGATATTAAAAGGAGCATGCATCATGAAATAGTACTTAAATTTCATGATGTAACATCTAATTAGCCTTCATATGTCCCACCTAAATCTATTTACAGAGATATGTACGAATGATACATACACATGCGCCGTGGCGGAGCCAGAGATATCCATATAAGGGGATTCAAAAATATATTGGAATGTCACACATAAAATTTGTGTATATAGTTAAAGGCTTAAAGCAATTCTCTATTCCCTTTGTTACTACATTAGAATCTTGCTGTCAAAATGAATAAATTTTGTTTTGTAATTCTGTTAGTATTACATGACCGAATAATTCAAAGAGGGAGGAAATTGTGGGGAGGGTCATTTTAAGCCGATGGCTTGTCCGGCAGTTGTCAAAGCGAGATTTTTTAGGACAAAGAACTTGAATTAAATTTGTTTTCCGGAAGGAGTAGCCGTCATTCTTTACCAAGAACGTTGTGTCATTTTAAATTCGACATATTTCAGATGCATGAAGGCCCCGTAATATATGACACGAAGTGATTTATAAAGATTCATTTTGCTTCTCTCGTATATTTTATATGTCAATATCCAACAAAATTAAACAGTTTATATATAATTCAATTTTTTTTTTGTGCAATATAATTTTTCGATGAGAGAATTCCATTAATCCGCTGCGTGACTCTAGCTACGATCCGAAGAGTTGATCATTTGAACTATACATATACAAAAGAAGTCCACTAAAGGAGAGTGGGGGTGGGGGCGGAGATGTTAGAATATCAAAATGTCCTATACTATGCTACAAAAACTAGTCATTGACATTTTCGTTTTCATATTTTTTATTTTTTTCGCTTTGTATTTGGGCCCCTTTTAAACGAATTGAAACAAGACATATTATACTACAAATATTATGCTTACAACTTACAAATAAATAAACTAAGGTATAAGGTGACGTGGATAAAAATCATGCAATGAATCAAGAACAAAATGACAAAACAAATGACACGAGAGCAACTTAGTGCAAGGATTGTTCACCAGCTTGGCACAACCCTAACCACACATGGATGATGGATCATGACCTTTTTATTTGAAATTATGGTTGGATGATTGACTTTTTTTTAGGTTTTTTTTCTTTTTTAAAAATTTGTTCGTAGGTCACTCTTGCCTTGCAAAATTATATAAGAAAAAAAATGAAAGAAAAATTATGTCAACGCACCATTGTAAATACTTCAAGAACTAGTATATACAACTCAGAGTATTTTATACTCCTATGAATTGTGCGGTGTCAAAAATTTATTGTACAATCGAGCCACTCATAAAGTAATTACGACTATTTTTTTTGTGATAAACTTTAAGTAGTTTATAACCTAGTAAAATGATGACTAACTTGCTATCACTTGTTAAACTGCATTAATTATGTGAATTACCTTTACACTTTCATGTATCTAACTTTGATACTTTAATTTGTTATTGTTGGGCGATAATATAGTAAGAAAATGAGTTAGTATGTGTATATATAACTTTAATACTTATATACTAGTAGTGTTGGCGAATGGCGATTATATAGTACGATAATGAGTGAGTAAGAGATTTTCTTTTCCTTTTCTTTATTTAGTTTAAGGAAGTCAACTTGAGTTTTCTACAAATTAAATAAATGATGAGACAATTCTAAATCGAGTTAAGTTATTGAATTGGAAAAAAAAGAGTCAACCTTATTTGAAGTAAATAAACTTTATTTTTATGGTCCCGTGAAGATTGAGAGCACCTATTTAGATTAGTGAAGCGTTAACATTAGAAATATATTTGAATATTACAAATTTACAATAACCACAACTACGTCTCAATCTCAACTTAATAGAGAACGGTTATATTCGAGTAATAATCTTTAACAAAATATTGTCTTACTTTTAAATTGTTTTATGTTGTCTCACTTATGGATTCAAAATGTAATATGTGGGTTCATATGAATTCATTAGCTTTTGGCTATACATATATATATATTCACTAAATATCTCAGATAATGAACTCATTTGTTATGGTAGATTAACTTGAGATCCATCTAGAAACTAAGAAATTTCAAAAAAATTGTCCGCCTCTGGTCACGTCTAAATCATATGAACTCAATTTATGATAGAGATGAAAATATTGGAAAATCAACCGTTCTAGAGGTTGGAGATTTTGTTAAGAGTTACCTACACTTTCTCTTTTTTTGCTTCAAAAGATGATTATATTATATTACTAACAAACCAAAAGTTACATAATACATGCTACAATCAAATGAGGTATCACATATGGGGATATTTCTTTTGATATTTATCCCCGTAGCATCGTACATATTATATTTTCTTACAGATTTGGATATACTTTGGATACCATGTATATACAGGAAATTCTACTCTTGTAATTAGATAACAAAGTAATAACATATATATCAAGCTTGTAATTAGATAACAAAGTATATCAACATCAGAAACCCATAGGCTGATACATATATACCGTTTCATAAAGATCCCCATGTAAGAAGGCATTCTTGACATCAAGCTGATAAATGGGCTAAGACTTGGATAGAGTAATGCTGAGGACGGTCCAGATGGTTGCAGGCTTTACGACCAGGATGAACATTTCATCACAGTCCACTCCCACCTGTTGAGACCTGCCATCACCTAAAAGAAGAGCCTTGTACCTCTCAAAAGAACCATCTGATTTCTTTTTATGTCTAAAAATCCACATAGAACGAATAATGTTAGCATCAGGTGGATGTGGTACTAGTCCCCACATCTTATTATCAATAAGATCATTATATTCGTCAATCATTGAGGCTTTTCAATTAGGGTCGGACAAGGCATCCTTCGGATTTTGAGGGACGTGGGAAAGGACAACTTAAACGGATAGGTTAAACAACCATTTAGGTTTATAAATTTCGTGCATGGCACGGATTTCCATAGCCCGAGAGCATGTCCCGGGATGCGGGATAGGAGGGGGGTATGCCGCGGGACTGCCAAGAAGAGAAGGAAGGGTAGAGGTGGCGGGACCGGCTGGTCGATGCTTGGTTTGCCGAGAGGTGGCTGCGAAATCACCCTAAGGCAGGTTGTTCTAAGACACCATCGGTAGAACCGGGTGGGCAGTATCTCCCAGACTGTCCGAAGTGAGGGTGGATGTCAGGGTCTGGGACGACGGACTATGTAAATGATGAATTAGAAGATGGTTCATGCCATCATCTAGGAAGTCATAGGAATACCGAGGTCGCGAGTTTAGGGAGGTAAAAAGGAATTGAGACTCATCAAATAGGACATGATGTGAAATAATAATTTTACGGCTTGACAAGTCATAGCACGAGCAACCACGATGATTGGCGGGGTAACCAGAAACATACACGGAGAAGACAGGGGTTGGATTTTGTGAGTGATCGGATGGAGAGGATAACAGAGACATCCAGAGATACGCAAATGTTGGTAGGATGAGTTCTTACGAAACATAACTTGAGTGGGCGACCGTTGAGCTAGAGAATTATTTGGTATTATGTTTAGGGGATAGGTGGCCATGGAGAGTGTGTAATGCCAATTTTGAGGGGGAATTGAGGCGTGAACAAGTAGGGCATGAATTCGGTTGTTTATGATTTGGATTTTCCGTTCGGCCTTACCATTTTGGGAGGAGGTGTGAGGGTAGGAAAAATAAAAGGTAAGACCGTTATTGGAGCAAAATTGTCTGAGTTGATTATTATTGAATTTCCTGCCATTGTCACATTAAAAACATTTAATGCTCTTTTCAAATTGTGTTTTTACGATAGCACTAAATGAGGAAAAAATGGGGTAGACCTGAGATTTATTGTCAATTGGAAACGTCCATAGAAAGTTGGAATAATCGTCCAAAAAAAACTTAATATCGATAGCCAGCCGTACTTAAAATAAGGGACGTCCACAAATCACTATGTATGATATCGAAAGGTAGTAAAGTACAATTTGTGGATGCAAAAAATGGTAATTTAACATGTTTCCCAAAAACGCAGGATTCACAAATAGGAGTCCTAGAAATACGGTTGCAATTAATAAAAATTATTTTTTCAAAGGGAGCGTAAAACAGAATCTCCTAGATGTCCTAAGCTAGAGTGCCGTAAGGAAGACGAAAGAGCAACAAAGGTTTATGGAACTGAGGCTGAATTGTTGACGGTGTTTGGAATAGGGTAGAGATCTGCGGTGCTGTCACATCTCATTATTCGTCTCCCTATCGTAAAATATTTTACAGAAAATCCAAAAGGACCAAAGTCAAGGGAAACATTATTATCAGTTGTGAAACGTCGCACATCGATTAGATTCTTAATGAGTTTTAGGGCAAGAAGGACATTTTTTAAGATTAGTGGTGGATGTGGTGGGGATAATGAGGAATGACCAAAATTGCAAATGGGAATGCCTTTTCCACTACCAATAATAATATTCCGATTTAAATTATTCAAATTGAAATAAGACGAGAGGGTACCTTGTGATGACGTCATGTGAGATGTGGCGTTTGTGTCCATATACCAATTTTTATCTGGAGCGTTGAGTGACATTGTATTCATAGATGTCTCAATGTCAGTCAGTGCATAAGTTAAGGGCGGGAGGGGGGAGGGGTTATGCTGTGTAGGCCTGTTGGGGACGTGGGTCGAGTATGCCAGAATGGGCCTATCGGTTCTGAGGTGGAGTCCACGAGGATGTCGGATACGGGCTAGGAGGAGAGGCCCATAACGTTGCGGCCCACGACGGGTAGGCAGCCCACGGTGGAGGCTGCTACCAATGTCGCGGTCGCTGTTGGTTGTTTTCTACCGGCGGGGACTGCCCCTTCCTGCCGCCGTTGTAGCCGAAATTCCTCATGTCGTGGTACTTGCCGGCTGCCTGCTCTGGCGGTTGTTGCGGGTGGATGCGGGCCGCTGCGGGTCCTCGGGATGGCGGTTCTGGTTGCCGAAGTTGGAGGCCCTCCGACGGTGGTGGTGAGGGTGGCGTCAACAATGCTGGCATGAGTGGTGTTGCACTTGATTTTCCGAGTTTCCTCAAGAATAAGCTTCGAACGGGCCTCATAAAGGAATATGTTTCCTTGATTGTATTCATCAATCATGTATAATATATATAGTAGCACAAGAATATTTAAACTAAGTAACTAATCAACTTAATTACAATAGAAAATATAATTTTATCTAAAATAATAGATATATAATTAATGAAAAATATTTAAAAAATATTCTATTACATATGAAAAAATAAATAGTGGTTATAAGGTAGGCGGGCACAAGCCACAAGGTCAGACCCTAATTAGTTCAGGAAAAAGTTATAAACCACGAATAGGGATTGAGAGGTTTTTTAAATTTTTAATATATTGTGGGGACTTCATAGACTTTGAGCGTGAAAGAAGTTAGTAATTAAAAATATCAAGTAAGTATCTAATGCACAGATAAGTTTAGTGTTTTGGTTGGATGGAGGATGCATCTCGACACCTTTATTATATTTCTTTTCCCAAAGGATTAGATATCACACGTCTCATCTAAGTAATTCCAAGATAATTGACAAAAAAAATAAAAGTTATTGAAAAAGAAGTATCTAAACATAGGGTGTCTTTGGTAAAAAGTAAAGTGTTTTCTTAAAAAATATTTTTTTGAAAAATATTCATAAGTGATTTTCTTACTTATGTTTTGTTGTTTAATAAGTAAATAGAAAAATTATCTCAAGAAGATTTATTTAAAATTTAGGCAAATTCCACGAGGGAGGGGGTATGGAGGTGGTGTTGGTTACAATGATGCAGGAAACGAAAATATATAACTGCTAAGTATTACAAGCAACTGAAATTACAATTAACTTGAACAATAAACTGGAATTACAAGAAACTGGAATTGCAATAAACTTGGTATGCTGAGTCGAGTGTTTGCACTCTGTCTTTAAGACAATATTGCCCCGTATGTATCATTTCTACGTCCTGGACAATTGTCTCCCAAGATAAAACAACAAATGAACAAATAAGCAAAGGAAACTCAAGTGCTACCGTGAAGAATTTTGAGTAATGAAATGATGCTGGAAGGTAGTGGGAAGAACTGATTTCGTTTCTGTTTTTGTGTTATGTGTGTCTCAACAATCTGGCCAAAGAGTTCTTTATATAGTTGAAGGAGAGGCTTACCAACTGCCCACATAAGTGTCATTACTTGAGTAATGACAATTATGGAGGTAGTAATTCACCAAAATAAATGGTGAATTGATGAGTGTGCAACGGATTGGCATTTAGGAAGATTAATTCAGCCAAAATAAATGGCTGAATTGAGTGTTGGCTGACGTTCCAGAAACCACAAAGTTCTCTATCGAATTTGACTTTCTTGAAACTTCAGGGACCAAACTGTACATAAGCAAAGTTTTATGCCGAATTTGACTTTCTGAAAACTTCAGGGATCAAACTGTACATATGAAAGAATTCAGGTCCAAAAAGATAATATTAGAAGAAGCACAGCCCGTGGCCCGGACGGGCGGGCGGCGGTGCGCGTGTGGGCTATCCTCGAACCGAAGCACATCTAGGTCCTCCCTCCTTTAAACACATGTAATACTCCTTGGGTCCCAAACCCCAAGCCAACCTTGAGACTTATAAACAAAACAATTATTTCTTCCTCCACCGATGAGGGAGAATTGATCTCAATACCACACTTTTCCATGCTTCAAACACCTCACTTCGTGGACCAATATCCCTTTCATTTCTCAACGAAATTTGACGATCCTTGGCCCTACGGTTATCTACTTATTTAGTAGATTATGCACGTGTGAAGAACCTGATTCTCCAACATGCGGAACACTAGTGTTTAAGCCATTAAAGTTGGTTGAACGCAACTCCCGCCAAAGGCACATTTCCAATAGGTGGGTGTAGTGTTGCGTAGTAGAGAAATAACCAACATGGAATCACAGTTTTGAAACTTGTTTTCGCTCAACCAAAGTCATTATCCTGACATTTTAAAAGACGTTATCCTCTAAACCAAACACTCCCATATATAAATTAATTTTCCGGAAAATGATATAGGATACTATATTAGTAGTAAAAAAATTCCTTTCAAAGGCTAATATACTATACCAATTTGAACTTTTAAGTGCGACATGACCTATCCTGTTACTACTGAAAGAAAAAAGGTATCCACACAATACGATTAAGTGATACGTATTTTCATTATAAGTAGCTCTTAGAATTAAATTGTTTGATTTAATGTAAATATTAGATGTGGCGTGAGTATGCATTTTCCATTATTGAATGAAACAAAAATATCTACTTTTTCACCTACGTTAACTTCATTTTTTTGTTTTAATTAATATTCTAGAATTGAACCAAGAAAGTAGTGAAGGAAACAAAAACAGTAGCTAGGTCGTAAAAGATAGGTCTAGATGGGGGTGTCTCTATGGATGAGAATTTGACACATTGTTGAAAAATATTGAACCATGAAAATAAAAGAGACATGTGATACACTTTGTTGTACTATAGTTTGCATCTATATATTTGGATAGAGTATAAGATTGAGTGTATCCATTGTAACTACATAATATCTTATCCTTAGATTTTAATTGCAGGTATTGAAAGATTAAGTTAAGATTTTAAATTTATGAATTTCGAGTTTTAAAAAAATAAGCTTACTGAATTTTAAATAAACTATTTATATAATTTCAGTATATTTTTAAATAAGATTGAGCCAAAATTAACGGATTCTTCCAAACACGTAAGTAAAATTATTACTCTGTTCTTGTATGTACTATTGTGTACATGTATATACTCACATATATATATATATATATATATATATATATATATATATATATATATATATATATATATATATATATATATATATATATATATATATATATATAGCGATACGTTAAAGAAAGAGTCCATTCGAAATATATCTTGCATTTGTTTTAGTAGGATATCAAAACAGGTAGATGTTTGTTTAAACATCAATGTTATCGTTAACTATTATCAAAAAGACTATTTGTCCTACTTAAAAGTGTAAGGCCACACACACTTGAGAAAGGGTATTGGATAAATAAATAAATATATATATTATGAGTTGATTACACAATTAAATAAAAGAGACCAATTGTACATTTTGTTTAGTTTGTATAAAAGATGAGGCAGAAAAAAATCTTATAGAACTTCCAAATAATTTCTCTCTCCCAAAATAAATAAAAGAATATTAGGATACGTGTTAATTAGAGAGAGGTCTTTATTTGATTGGTTGGTCGGTTTGTTTGACGTTGTCACTGACCTGGCCTCTATCATAAAAAATGCATGAGATTAGCATCACTTTTATTCATTTAATCCCTATAAACTATATATGCTCTTTTGATTTTCCACAAATAAAAAAAATCAAATATAAATTTGATAGAAGTGTAATTTTTAAACCCAATGGCAACAAATTACCTAGCTTAAACCCTCAAATAATTACAGGAATAGGAAAAGATTAAAAAATAATTCATTAATAATAAAATTATCTCTTCAATGATATGATATATTGTACAACAAAACTACGCCAATATACAAATGGATACACTATTTAACTAAGAACGACGATGACCTTTTCGCCATGGTAAGTAATACTATCTTGACAGTTCTCATTATATTACGAGCAATAATAAGCGTATGACATGATGTGCCTTTTACATGAATTTTATCATTTAATTATAGTTAATTAATATTTACTCTTAAATATATTTGATAGAATATTCAAATATTCTAGTAAATATTTTAATATCTTTGTATATCTTTTATATTAGGTTGGTTAATATCCTTAGATAAATTAGCCTAATTGTCTTACCTAATTTGTAGCCTTGAATTATGTTGATACTCGTGTATATCATTCGCTGTTTGAATGGAATACAACATGGAACAATTTCCTTCATGGTATCAGAACACGGAAAGAAGGCTGGAGTAGATTGTGATGAAACTTTCAGTCATGTGGTGAAACCAGCAACAATTCGATCTGTTCTTAGTATTGTTTTATCTAAATCATGACTCATTCATCAGTTGGATATCAAAAATACATTTTTACATGGTCAGCTACATGCGACCGTTTATATGCATCAACCTATGGGATTCAAGGACCCGGTTCATATAGATTTTGTATGTCTCTTGAAAAAATATGTTTATGGTCTGAAACAGGCCCCTCGTGTCTGGTATCAACGGTTCATTGACTTTGTATCCACCATTGGTTTCTCCCATAGTAAATCCGATCATTCATTATTTATCTATCGCAAGGGTTATGACATGGCATACATTCTCTTATATGTTGATAATATCATCCTTATTGCTTCTTCTGATGAACTTCGTAAGTCTATTATGTCACTCATTGCTTCAGAATTTGCTATGAAAGATTTGGGCCCTCTCAGCTATTTTTTTGGGCATTGCGGTAACCAGACATACAAGTGATTTATTTCTTTGCCAACGGAAATATGCTGAGGAGATCATAGATAGAGCCGGCATGACCTCTTGTAAACCTGCTCCAACACCAGTGGACACTAAAGCCAAGCTTAGTGTCTCCTTGGGTTCTCCATATGAGGATCCAACTCATTATCGCAGTTTAGTAGTAGTATTGTAGTATCTTACTTTTACGAGACCCGATATATCATATGCTGTACAGCATGTATGTTTACGCATGCATGATCCAAAGCATAAAAATATGAATGCTCTTAAACAAATTACGTGTTATGTACAGGGCACCCTAGACTTTGGTTTACATTTGTACAAATCATTAATTTCTGGTCTCATTCATACACTGATGCTGATTGGGGTGGATATCCCGACACTAGATGGTCCACTAATGGTTATTGCATTTTTCTTGGAGATAATTTGATTTCTTGGTCCTCTAAATGACAACCCATTTTGTCTTGGTCAAGTGCCGAAGCCGAGTATAGAGGGGTAGCAGATGTCGTTTCTGAGTCTTGTTGGATTCGTAATCTGCTTTTGGAACTTCACTGTCCGATCCACAGGGCTACATTGGAGTATTATGACAATGTGAGTGCGATATATCTCTCCAGTAATCCTGTTCAACATCAACGCACTAAACACATTGAGATGAATATACATTTTGTACTTGTGAAAGTTGCTCGTGGACATGTTCATGTCCTAAATGTTCCCTCTCGCTATCAAATTGTTGACATTTTCATTAAAGGGCTTCCACGCATACTCTTTGATGATTTTTGAGTTAGTCTCAGCGTACGAGAATCTCCCGCTTCGACTGCGGGGTGTGATAGAATAAGCAAATATTCTTGTAAATATTTTTAATATCTTTTATATTAGGTTAGTTAATATCCTTAGTCAAACTAGCCTAGTTGTCTTACCTAATTTGTATCCTTGAATTATGCTGGTACTCTTGTATATTATTCATTGTTTGAATGGAATACATCACAGAACAATTTCCTTCATGATATCAGAGCCATGCCAATTTCAATTCTTTGTTCGTCGATGCTGGGGCCCTAAATTATATTGTTCACGCTCCAGTTGACGAGGTCTGGACGTAGGGGGAGTGTTAAGAGTCCCACATCGAAAATGGAATAGGAACATGAACTCCTTATATGGATTTGGACAATCCTCAGCCTACAAGCTAGCTTTTGGGGTTGAATTAGGTCCATGATCCATTTTTTACAAGGTTACTTAGTCACATTAAATTAATGTGATTTGATGTACGTAACCGATCCAAGTCAACTTTTATATAAAATTAAGGGTCGAGCTACAATTTTGATTACAGATTCGAAAGAATTCAACAGCTTTACTCTAAACCTTATATTAGTGTTAAATTTTTATTTATTCTGTACAAATACTTTATCCAAAATTTAATAAGCTATTTTTTTTAGAATTTAGAACTCACGTCTTTATACAAAATGTTGTCAGATACAATGAAACGTAATTAGCAATCTAGCTCCCAAAATAAATTAAATGAACATCTTTTTCTCTTTTAGGAACGTGCTACTCGTAGTAGAGTAAACTATTCATAGATGGACCAATTCTCCTGTAAAACTTCAAGGTTTTGAACCAATCATCATTAAGGCCAGTCAGAAATGGTGTGACAATTCTAAACTAGGCCAAAGACTCAATTCCGCAAGACCATTGAAAACCAAAGAACTAATCAAGTTTCCAAGAAATTGTACAATCAAGAATATCAAATTATTGTGATGACCCAAGAGACCCCACTCCAATTGATGATGTACATTACATAAAAGTCAGCTACTAGAGAAAGAACCAACCCCACCCCTCCACCTCCACCCCCACCCAAACAAACACACACCCCTTCCCACATAAACCAACTCCTGGTTTTTGGTTGGCCAGGAAAGGGGGAGGGGGTTGGGGTTTTATATATATATATATGCGCGTGTGTCACTACCAGAAATTCGCCTTTATATCCGACTGCCAATTCGTCAGAATAAAGTAGTCAAAAATCACCTACTTCCAAGTCCAACACCGTTCACACGGTTTCACGTCCGTTGTAAAACAACTGATTGGAAAGGTCTTCTAATGGAATTCGTCGCTATTTCTCGATAACAATCATCGGGATAACTGAAAAAAAAACGACCTTAAATATAGGGATGAACATATATCGATTTTGTATCCGAAAAATATGAATCGAATAAAAATCGATTTTTTTTAAAAATCAAATCCAACTTTAAAAAAATATGATATGGTCGGTTTATATCGCCGAACGTATCGGATTATATCGGTTTTTTCTAGTAGGTCGGGGTGGGTCGGGTCGGGGAATTTTTTGTTTTTTTTTTAAATTAAATTTCCAACACTTAAATTGGCATTCACACCTACATTACCACAAAATTTTGACGTTGGAATGTATTGTATATCATGAGATGTTTACTAAAGAAAAAAGAAAATTAGAAACCGGTTGGGGGAAAACACAAATTGATTGAAAAAATGGACGTTTTCATAAAAATTGGCGACGCCTTGCAGCGGTTGTTTGACCGGCCGCGTCTCGAAAAAATACGCAAAATCAAAAAACAAATCGGGCAAAATGGACATCCGAGCACAGAGTTATGACCATTTAAAGTTTTACTAATTTACAACTACTTTCTATCCCTACATTTTATGTCAATGCTTTCGTGATATGTTAATCAAGTTCATGCCGCATTCGATTTCCATAAAAGCTTCATAGATTGGTTTCAATGACTATGATTAAAGAGATAGTAGTAGCCTAAAATAAAAAATAAGATTAATTACATATTTAATTCAGTTTTTCAGTTCGGTTCGTATCCAAAATTAAAAAACGAGCCGAATCACTAAATCCTGATTATGTTCGATTTTTCAAAAAATCAATTTTTTAAAAAAACCGAATTCGGTTATCTGGATTTTTTGTCCACCCCTACTTAAATAGCCGATCATTTTCTGATGGATGTAGTCGAATTGTTTATCAATTATAGTTTTTTTATTTTTTGTTTCCAACCATGGTAGTCGAAAAAAGTGACTTTTTTGTATTTTATATTTTCCGCTACTATGCTCGGAATGGAGTATGTATGTATAGATTCAGTGTGGAGGATAAAGCTTTTGATTTGGGTAATTAATCGAACTCATTATTTCAACACAGAGTTTTTAATACACGTGTGACTATAATTATGTCAAATATTGAATCTGAATTTAAGAAGTTCAGTACTATAAATCTTAAAAGACGAACCCAAATTTAATAGTTAAATCCAATTTTATATGTATATTGAAATTAGCAATGGTAGCAATTTTATGGAGGGCTTCTATGCCATGAACCTATCACCAATGTGGTCAACATTTCTACAAAAAAAGATAGCCACTACAGAAAGAGTCAAAGAACAAACTCCCTCCCCCACTTCCCCACATAGACCAACCCCTGGTTTTTGGTTGGGGGGTTTTGTAGGTCCTAGGATAGTATATATATGTACATATAAGCTAATCATATATATATATGTGTGTGAAGGGGATGGAGCTATGCAGAGGTAAGGGCCCGGGTTCGCTAGAATCTCCTTCATCAAAAAATAACTAACCGAGTTTTCTTGTGGTGGTATATAAACGATTGACATAAGAGAAGATGTTGGTGTAGCGATAAAAGGATTTAAATATTGTGTTATATCACGTGCTCAATTACCAAATATGACATTTTGATATTTTTGAATTACCTTGCATAAAACTTAATTTAGCAATGAAATTTCAACGGCGATAGAAATACTAGTTAATTTCTTTTTATATGTCCAAGTCGAGATAGAAATTAATCGTGATGCGTGCAAACTAGTTTGAACATCAAAATTATTAAAAAAACAAACTTGAAACTATCAATTGTAGCAATTTTGTGGAGGGCGTTCGTTCATGCCATGAACTATTCACCACTAGGGTCCACACTTATACATTGTCAACGGTTTCACTTTATCAAATCGAAAACCGGCACTTGGAATTCAAGATTTTTTTTCTAAAAAAAAAACCAAAGCTGGTTTTGGAAACTAGATCCTGTTTGTTTCTTTATCTTTTCTCTCTATATAAGTAGTCACTCATTTTCTTAAATCCCACCATCTCCTTTATATTTCCCTCTCACTTCCTTTTCAACTTCTACATAGTTCATACAACACATATATTTCTCTTTTTTTCATTCTTTCTTTTTTTAAAAAAAAAATGTCTCCATCATTAGCAAAATCTGGTGAAAGATTGAAGAATGAAATTGAAGATTATCATAAAGGAGTGAAGTATTTGCATGAAAGTGGAATCCAAAGAGTTCCAAAAAAATATATCTTTCCTATTTCGGAACGTCCAAATTATGCTATAAATGGGAAGCAACAAGCTAGCAAAGTACACAACCTTAAGCTGCCCATCATAGATTTTGCTCAACTCCATGGTCCTAATAGAGCTCAAGTTCTTGATTCACTATCATATGCTTGTGAAAACTTTGGATTTTTTCAGATAAATTGAGATTCCTTTGAATGGAACTGTTCCGTCTGTCCCGTAACACACTTTTCTTTTTAGTTTGTCCAAAAAAAATGATGTGTTTCTATATTAGAGACAATTTAGCTTTAAACTCTTCATTTTAAAATTTAAACATCAATTTGCCCTCTAATAGAGGACACTATTGAAGAAATTAGGCACTAAACTGAGGTTTAGTGATGCTTATCACTAGGGATGGCAAAACTCCAACCATCGGTTTACCAAATGTCTATGGCATGTTTTCGACTACAAATTTTAAAAATCTTTCTTTATTTCTTAAATTACGTGCACAATCGAACACTGTCACGTAAATTGAGATAGAGAAAGCTAGTACATTAGTTTAGGAAGTCCTAATTACTACGAATCAATCATATACAATGTTTACGGTACGATAGTTGGCTGTTTACAACTTAGCTATATCTACCGTCTTTTCTACTTCTTTTGGTATAACACAATTCTTGAGTTAGTGGTAGTTTATAGTTAAATCATTTAACATCTAGGAATGCATTTTGAAGTTGTTACTTTAATGTTCTCATGCAGTTGGTAAACCATGGAATTCCAGAAGAGGTAATAAGAAGCATGGTGGATGTTGGGGGAAGGTTTTTTGATCTTCCATTAGTAGAAAGAGAGAAGTACATGACAACAGACATGACAACACCAGTTAGATATGGGACAAGTTTTAATCAAACAAAAGACGGTGTCTTTTGTTGGAGAGACTTTCTCAAGTTGGTTTGTGACCCTCTTCCTGATGTTCTTCCTCATTGGCCTTCTTCTCCCTCCGATTTTAGGTATGTACACTGATAGTGTATTTGATTTATAGATCACGATTTCGACCTGAAATCAGTCTATCATATAGGGTGTGGCATTTTCTCGTACTCTGCGTGATCGCGAAATACTTCGTGATCGGACTGCTAAAAGTATATAAATTGAACTCCCCTTTTGATGACACCTAAACTTAAACTATTCGGATCATTAATTTTTCCAATATATTGTTTTGTGCATGGTTATAAGCAAAGGCTTACAACTAGAAGCCCTAATCTTAACTACATACTAACATGAGTATTATATTATTAACATGAATAATAGTAATAAAAAGGTCATAATCATTATATTAGACAAGATTATATAATTCTTTAACATGTTTTATTTAATTTGAAACAGGGAAAAGACAGTTGCATACTCGAAAGAGACCAAATTTTTGTTTTTAAAGTTAGTGGAAGCCATCCTAGAAAGCCTTGGCATTGCAACAAAAAACAAGACAAAAATTGATGATGAAGAAATGTTACAAGAATTTGAAGATGGAAGCCAACTTATGGCTGTCAATTTCTATCCACCTTGTCCTGATCCTGATTTGACACTTGGAATGCCACCTCATTCTGATTATGGATTCCTCACTCTTCTTCTTCAAGATGAAGTTGAAGGTTTGCAAGTGAAGTGCAATGAAGATTGGGTCACTGTTCAACCTATCCCTGGTGCTTTTGTGGTCAATGTTGGTGACCACCTCGAGGTACGTACGAGATATTTCAGAGTTCTATTTATATACACTGAAAATATAAAATAACTTATTGAATATATCATGTCAAATAACATATAATAGTAGTAACATACTATGTACAAAAGCAATATACTATGTACACAAGCAATATTATTTAAGGAGTCATTTGGACATGATTTGATGAAATCATGATAGATTTTAAGTTGAAGTTTTGTTTGAACATATAATTTGAATTTTTTAAATTGTATTTTTTCTTAAGGACATGAAAACCACACAAAGTTGTGAAAATCATCAAAACTTTCATAATTCTTATACAATCTTACCAAATGAACAAATCATAGTTCGTAACAAAATTTATACGCTACTAAAAGACCTTTTTAAAAAAAGTAAAATATCAATTGATCAAACTTTAATCAAATAAAATGGAAAATTGAACATGAATTTTAGTGTAACTACTCTTTAATATAATAAAAAAATACATTATTACCTTCATGAACTTGAACCTTAATTTCAAAAAGACACTTAAACTTTGCGGACATTAATTCATTACAACTTTAAATCGATATTATTACCTCCTTTCTCGGCCAACTCCAATCTTTTAAAAAATAGGTCCTCCGGGGTATAATCCAGTGGCAAAGCCTGGGCGCTATAAGGCGCTCTGGCATGGGACAGCGTGGGTTCGATTCCCCGCAAGCACGAAGAAACTCTGCATGTTGGGGAATTTGACCTTGTCTCATTGATCAGTTGTACGCTCCCAGAAAACTGGACACCGGAGCACATCCCGCGATTTACCTGGTAATAGTGTTGAAGGACCGGTGCTATTACCTTCAGGACGTAGTCAGGCGCAAGCCTGGAGACCTGGATTATCAAAAAAAAAAGTGTTAACCCCCCACACCAATTCTTATCTAACACGTGTCAATGAAATTAAAAAATATATTGTTTTGTTTTTTTCTTTATTGTTTTCTCTTTCTTACTTTTTGAGCTTTTTTCCTTCCGGACCCCCACCCCTCAAGCCGTACATCTTCTTCTTCATCTAACCCCTCTCCATATTCTTTTTTTCATCTCAAGTATTTCAAACTTTTTCCATAAAATTTTCTAGTCTTTGTTGAGTTATTGGTAACAAGATTTAATTTTTTTCTTCTTTTGTAAGTAAATCCAAAGTTTTGGGGATATCATCAATTAGTTTATCTCCTTTTCATATTAGTTCAACACAATTAAAAATGAAGATTTCAAAAATATCAAATAATAATTTATAAGCCGTTGGGCTAAAACTTAGATAAAAAAGCTAGATGTTACCTCCATTCTTGAATTCTTAAAATTCAATTTAATGGGTTTTGCAAAATTGTTCGAAATGTAAAAGAAATTTTTGAATAAGATTTTGAAATTAAAAAAATAAAGAGTCAAAATGGTTAGTAAAGAAGGTGGGCGGACTGATGGCAGAAGTGGTGGCATTGAAAATGGTGTGGAAGTGGCAACAAGTTAATGGAGGAAGAAGAAAGAACAGGAAAAAATAGCAAGAAAACATAAGAAAATACATTTTGTAAAGAAAAATTTGTAAAAAATAAAATTTAATCGTTTTCTGGGTTCTAGAGCACTCTATATGCCAAGTGGTCAAAGAAGAAGTTAATAATATCAGTTCAAAGTTGTTGAGGATTAATAGGATCCCGCAAAGTTTAAGTATCTTTTTAAAAATACGGTTCAAGTTCAGGAAGGAATGATATAAATGATTGATGAATATATCTATCAACTTATTAATCTATTTCTTTTTAAATGATTTGAGATTTCATCTCGTAAATTAAATCATGAGATTAAATTACATGTCCAAATAATTATTTTTAAGTTCAACCTTCAGGTTTTCACTGGCTGAACCCATCAGTCATTTCAATGTATGGGTTCAAGATTTAGCATTATTTGAATTTTAGTATATATTACTAACATATATATGTCTGCGGTCACCTGGTAAAAAAAAGTTAAAATACATTGTTGATAATAAAAAATTCTTCATACTATTTGTTTATGTATGTTAAATCCAATATTTTATACTTTGTTTTAAGTTATGTTTTTCACTTTTTTCTAAATTTATTTTAAAAAGAATGTTATTTTATACGTACATATAGTAACTCTTTGCTTTTAACGTTCCAAATGACATATTTAAGACCACAAGATCAATAGATTTTTTTGATACATTATACATATGTTTAATTTGAGACGGTAAGATTTAAAAAATCTTTCTTATTTTCTTAAATTTCATATTCAATCAAACTAAGACATATAAAAAGAGATGGAGCGACTAATATCACAAACACCGAAATATTAACTCAAACACATTCTTTTACTTTTATTGTCAATGAACATTCGAATTCCATAATTGACATGATTTTCTGGTGTGATTTACTTTTTTTGCAGATATTTAGCAATGGGAAGTACAAGAGTGTGCTACATAGAGTTCTTGTGAACTCCTTGAAGTCAAGAATTTCAGTGGCTTCTTTGCATAGTCTTCCATTTAATAGCATAGTGAAACCATCACCTATATTAATTAGTGAGACAAATCCAAAACGTTACAAAGACACAAATTTTGCTGCATTTCTTGAGTACATAAAATCTTGTGATTCCACAAACAAAAGTTTTCTCGAGACAAGGAAATTAACATGAAAAAAAAACGCTACTAAAAATTCGCTAAATCAAACAGTTCTATTCAAATTCTGAATCTTCATGTAAGAAGAAGAAGCGGTTCATCGGCCACTAGATCAATGAAGAATTTCATCCCAATTTCCACAGCCTTCCAGTGGAAGTTCTCGGGAATGTCCGTCAGAAATATCGAATTTCTAGTAGTGAAAGAAGGGGCTCCATAAGAGTTTGGAGAAGTTTTGTGTTTTTTGACTTTTTCATTAGTAGTCTATTTTTTATTTTTTTGATTGGTTGGATCAATTATTTAGAAATTATTGGTTTGGTATATAGTTCACATCAGTTAACGACATATTTGTATTGGGCATATTATAAATGTACATACAGCAGCTCTAGCTTCTTCCAATTATTTCTTTTCCGAGGAATCTTCTTCTTCTTTAATTTTCTCTTGTATTTGGTAAGTATTAACTTTTTAAAATAAGGAAAAATTGATCATTTATTTCTTTAAATTCATGTATTTTGAAGTTTATTAATCAACCATCAAGGGATGTGGTGGGATAAATGGAATTTTATTGTGTTAATTAGGTTCAAATTTTACATGTGGCTGCCTATTGTGTTAATCTGAGTTATTAGGAGTAAATTCAAATAAATAATGTTTCGTTAGCAAATAAGGGCATTGAATTGATGAGCTTTTTGCTAATGGCAGGGGCTCATTTGACTTCATCTATTAATTAATGAAGGGTAAAATTGAATTATTTTTCATAATTTAGGGACAAATTTAACCATTGGCTTAAAAGATGACATAAATAAAGAAATTCAAAATACTTACTGATATTACACGTCACCTTCCCGTGGCCAATTCAGTTGACTTGAAAGGTGGCTCCAATGATAAAATGACAAAATCCTCGTAAAAATGTTACAGGCAATTGAAAAATTAAAAAAACCAAAAGGCTTATGTCTATTTTGGAAACTTTATTACTACAATGTTTTGTTCTTCCAGTTAAGTATTACTCCTAGTAACTAACACAAGTTATATGAAACTTTGTTTTATTGCATAGTTATTGGATAAAAAGGTGCAAATTTTGAGTTCACTTATTTGTGAAACTAAAAGGAAATCACACACAATTTACTTCAATTTGCAGGGCACAAAATAAAGTTTTTCTCCCTTCAATGGCATAATAGTAATGAATGGCTTGCACTACTTTTCCGGTGGACTACAGTACTTGTAGTCCAAAATGGAAAATTGACTTCTTTTTGAAAAAATTAAGTAATTTTTTCATTGTAATGAAATCTGGGTACTCGCAATCATATCACCTACAGTATATAACATTTTATCTCCGACAAATAATATTTCAACAGATTTCGTAAGATTATACATGCGCGTGATATCATATACTATAGAATTAATTAATTTATCAGCGAAAATACATACATATCTGTAACGACCCGTTCGATATGTTTTGGTTATTTTGTGTATTTTCCTGAAAACTCCCTTTTCCCTAACCTTGTTATGGTAATGTTGGTGTGCGGGGATGAGTGGCGCAATTCCCGAGGCAATCATATGAGAATAACGGGAGAAAACTGAAGTTATGAGTTTTGGAAGTTCCATGTTTGAAAAAATTAATTAGGAGTTGACTTTTGAGTAAACACGTCCGGAATTGAGTTTTGATGGTTCCATCAGCTCAGGAACGTGATTTATGACTTAGACGGATTGTTGGAACAGGTTCCGAATGTTTTGAAAGAGTTTCGGGTAAGTTTGTGAAAGTTGGAAAGTCTTAAGTTATGAAATAAGCTTTGGTTGACTAAAAGCCAATATTGAGGGCATTTGAGTCCTTTTTTGAAGTTTCGTCGATTCCATCGGGTCCGAAAATACATACATATCTGTAACGACCCGTTCGATATGTTTTGGCTATTTTATGTATTTTCCCGAAAACTCCCTTTTCCCTATCCTTGTTATGGTAATGTTGGTGTGCGGGGATGGGTGGCGCAATTCCCGAGGCAATCAGATGAGAATAACGGGAGAAAATTGAAGTTCTGAGTTTTGGAAGTTCCATGTTTGGAAAAATTAACTAGGAGTTGACTTTTGAGTAAACACGTCCGGAATTGAGTTTTGATGGTTCCATCAGCTCAGAAACGTATGACTTAGGCGGATTGTTGGAATAGGTTCCGAATGTTTTGAAAGAGTTTCGGGTAAGTTTGTGAAAGTTGGAAAATCTTAAGTTATGAAATAAGCTTTGGTTGACTAAAAGTCAATATTGAGGGCATTTGAGTCCTTTTTTGAAGTTTCGTCGATTCCATCGGGTCCGAAATGTCGAATATGATATTGTCGAGTCGTTGGTTCGGTTCTCAATGTACTCGGGTGTATTTTCTCTAGACAGAATTAGGCTCCCGTTGAGAGATCTATTAGTGATTGGGCCACCCCTCCTGGCAAAGAAAGAAATGCAGGTTCAGGCGATTATATGATTCGAATCACAGTTGGGTGGATTTATGATTCAGACTCTCTATTTTGTAGTATCCCTATGAAATGGGAGTGATGGTGTAAATGACTTTATGATAGTCAAATTCAACGGTTAATAGCTCAGAAGTCGAGGAAGTATATTCATGTTATAGCAAGTGATGAAGAGAAGTATGATGATTCTAAATGGTACGATTAGTGGGATAATCAGTAATGAGCATTGTGGTTATAAAAGATCTCGATGGAACAATTTCGGTATGGCATAAAAATTTCTTGAAATGCATTGAGATGATGAATTTTGTGATAAGATAGGAGGGAGTAGGACTTGTATTGGATTGCATGTAAAGGTTCTTGAGCTACTTGACAGAACACAAAGGTAATGAAAGAAATTTGAATGGATCAATATCAGTTATATGATGAGCCCAAGTGGTGTATGGGCTCGTACAGTAAAGGTTTCTATGGAAGAATGAATCTTGCGGGAGTAATTGGGTGTAAATTTTTGGCCAAGTCGGTGGTTTCATGTTTGCTTGATATTTCAGTATAGGAAGCTAAGTAATCATTGTTGAATTATGAGGTTGTTCATTCTGCGTAAGACTACTCTATTTATGAAAGGAATACTTTAGGAGAATAATTTGGTCGGTAAGATGGATTGTGTCGCAAGATTTTGATGGAAAGCAGTAACTGACTAATGAAAAATACTCTAGTGATAGACGACTGTGCATATTTAACTACTTACATAAATACCGGTTGTTGCATCTAAGGTGAGAGAATAAATGTGGATTTTGTATGTGTTGCTTAGGCTCGACGAGTCTCTACGAGTGATGGTGGATGGTAACCAATTCAAGTGGCGGAGCATACTTTTCAGGTGGCTATATGGAGTTGGTAGATTCATGAACCAAGGTGAAAGAATAATTCATCCGATAAGGAATGGTCAAGGAAACTGTTATGAGCTATATGAAAACATCGATAGGATTTTATGTGTAGGAGTTGAGGATCACCCTACAGTTTATGGACTAGTTCGATGGTGGTTTGAAGTATTACAACGACAATAATCAACTTTGTTGATATGATCAGGTTTGGTCGACACTTCGGGTAGAAGGGCTTCGTGAAAATGGTATGTATAACTTCAGATGTTTTAGAGGAGTGCTTCATTAATGATTCGAATAAGGCAAGAGAAATTTACATATGCTCCATATTATGATTTACTACTATCTACATGATTGACTTAGCTACTCTAAAAGATGTACAGAATTTTGACTCACCCCACAAGTAGGTTGAGTGGTTTCAGTTGATGATGATAAAAGTTTTTTTTAGTAGAATATGGTAGGTGATCTAGTGGTTTCAGAGGATAAATTTTCATAAGACTTGGAACTGAAGCAGCGTAACTACTTGAATCGCGTACGGGTTATGGTGGCATTATATTATATCATTCAGATTGGACGTAAAAGTGACAAGTATGATTGAGGAATGAAGTCTATGGGAAAATTCAACATGGTGTATGGCAAGTGCCAAAAAGACTTTGTGATTAAAGATTAATGATGAGGTGACTTTTACAGTACCAAGATGGGTAATTTCATGGTATCTTTGAATGGGCGAGCTACAATTGATTGGTCAGGAGAAATATCTACAATTAAAAAGGTTGAATTTATAATTTCACGGTGAGACCTTGTACGTGGTAGTAGAATGTGTTGAAGCGACGGCGGATAGTTAATATGGTTGAGTATTTCAGATACGAATGACTTGAGAGTATTTGTGTGTGGTAAGGCACATAGATTGTAAGGTTTGATACTCTTGAATTCGCTGAATGCGTTATAAGTTATGGCATTCAGAGATTTTATAGTGGTGAATGGTGAAGTTTGGGGCCATAGGCCTTATGTTAGAGTGCTGAGATGATGAATGCGTTTAGTGAAAGTACAAGGAAGAGAGTTCGAAGTAACTAGACTCCGTGAAGATTTAAGGTCATAAAGTATAGTTCATCGGTACGTGGTTGACTACTTGGGTGAATCCAAGCTTTAGAAGTTGGGAACGACATTATGAGGATGTGTATTTAGGAACAACCGATCATAATAGGTCACTATGGATTTGTGAAAGGCTTACTTGCTATTTTATTAGGATTCTGAAACAGTTCGGGTGATTATTGATGATGTCCTCAGAAAGATGTACAATTATTCTAGTAACCCACTTCTTAAATGACATATTTCAGTTCAAATCAGAGGTATGTCATGTTCTTCGAGTCTTATTGGAGGTTACACGGAGATTTGATACTATTTTCGTCGTCGGGAGGTATACTAAATGTTCTAATTGTCAACTTAGTTACTTAGAGATGTTTGGGAAGATGAACAAACGGCTATGGTAAGTCTTTGGAGAGATTGGTTGATCCTTACAAGTCTGGCATGATGAGATGATCACTAGGATGATGCGCGCGGTATATCATGGAATGATCAAAAGAATTTGAATGATGAGTGGTGACTCATGAGTTTCAGCTCGTCGAGACGGAGTTAATAGATTTGAAATTTGCACAATCGGCCATGGATGAGATTAGTAAATTGCGCTCAGAGATGATTATATCCAAATTAGGTAGTTTAAATGGAGTCGAATGGAAAGGTTGTGTATCAGACTGTTGGTGCAAAATGAAAGAAAGGTTTTGACAAGACTTGACAGATTAAGTTAAGAAAGCAAAATGCTATGGACCTTTGGTAGGATTTCCACAGATTTGGGAAAATCCTAGTGCTACTTGGGTATGTGCAGATTGTTTGACAAAGTCGGCTCATTTTATATCGATCCAGACTAAATGCAATTCAGAGGAGTTGGTAAGAGTTTTCATTAAGAGATAACTTATTACATGAGGTGTCCACTTTTATCATTTCGAATAGAGGCATGCAGTATATACTCAATTTCTGGGGATAATTGCAGAAGGAGTTGGCTTACGGGTGTAGCTTAGCACAACATTTCACCCTCAAATAGATGGTCAGACCGGGGGGATTATTCAGGGTCCTTGAGGATATGTTATGGGCATGTGTGATTTACTATGTTGGACAATGAGAGCAGTTCTTGCTTTTGGTTGAGTTGCTTACAGTAATAATAACTATCACTCAAGCATCGTGATAGCACCGTTTGAGGCATTATGTGGTAGGAGATATCATCTTTCCGTTGGATGACTCGATGTATTTGAGGTTAGGCCTTGGAGTACAAACTTGTGGTGTAATTATTTGGGCGAGGTCAAGTTGTTCCATGAGGGATTCTTACAGATCAAAGTAGGCAAATTAGGTATTTCGATCCGAGGGTTCGTGACTTAGAGTTCATGTTGGCTAGCGGTTTTTATTGGGAGTTTCGCTCATGAAGGGCGTGATGGGGCAGTTTGAGCCCTAGATATTGTGACCCTTCGAGATGGTTCAACGTATTAGTGGGGTAGCCTATGAGTTGGTGTTGCCTCATGGGTTGTCGAGTGTTCATCCTTTGTTATGATATTTCATACTTAAAAGGTACCACTCGGGTGGTTCACATGTGATTTCGATATGATTCGGTATTGCTTGATCAGGAATTGGCTTATAACGAGAAGCTAGTTGCTATTTTCGGTAAGTATATTCAGGAGTGAGGTCTAATGAAGGTACTTCAGTAAAGGTTTGGTGGAGGCATCATCCTGTCGAGAAGACTAACTGAGATACTGTGAAAGACATGCCAATTATATACCCTAAGTGTTTCGGAGATTTAGGTACTTTTCTCTTTTATGTCCGAGGACGAACATGTATTTAAGTGGTGGATGATGTAATGACTCATTCGGTCATTTTGGCTATTTTGTGTTTTTCCCCAAAAAACACCCTTTTCCCTAGACTTGTTATGGTAATGTTGGTGTGCGGTATGGGTGGCGCAATTCCTGAGGCAATCAGATGAGAATAACGGGAGAAAACTAAAGTTCTAAATTTTGGAAGTTCCATGTTTGAGAGATTTGACTAGGAATTGACTTTTGAGTAAACGCATCCGAAATTGAGTTCCGATGGTTCATCAGCTCCGGAACATGATTTATGACTTAGGCAGACTGTTGGAACGGGTTTCGAATGTTTTGAAAGAGTTTCGGGTAAGTTTCTGGAAGTTGGAAAGTGTTAAATTATCAAATAAGCTTTGGTTGACTAAAAGTCATTATTGAGGGCATTTGAGTACTTTTATGAAGTTTCATCGATTCCATCGGGTCTGAAATATCAAATATGGTATAGTCGAGTCGTTTGTTTGATTTCTGAGGTACTCGGGTGTGTTTTAGGCATTTGATTGAAATTCTAGGAGTTTAAAAGATTAAGAGTTGACTTGGGTCAACATTTGTTCAAGATTACCTCGTATGATGATTTCGAGTGCACAAGCAGATTCATTGCGTATTTTAGGAGTGGTTTACATATTTGGTTGGTGTTATGGGGTTTCCAGATGAATTCTGAGGGTCGAATCGAAGTTTGGAACACACCAGAAATTTTCTAGTGTGCAGTTTGTTTCTGTGCTCCGCGATCGCTTGGCACATGCCGCAGTCGTGAGCTTCTAGGAAAAATGGTGATTATAATCGCGACTCCTTAGACTGTGATCGCATAGTATTAAGTTCAAAATGTCCCGCGATCACGACAGTGGGTCCACGATCGCGAGAGGACAACTGTTCAGCGATTTAAAATGTCCAAAATGACCTATTTCATTTCATTCTCATATTTTGAGCTTAGGATATCGGTTTGGAGAGTTTTGGAGGATATTTTCAAGACTTTTCAAATGGGTAAGTTCCTAATCACTCCCTTATGATTATATCTTCGGTTATTAAAAGATTCCATGCTAGATATCATTATTTGGGATGAGAAAGATGGGTGAAAAGGCCATAGGTTGAGAAAAAGGGAAGTTCTTCAATTGACTATGAAATTGATCTTAATTTTGGATGATATTTGATATCTAGACTCCATAGATGATGGGTAAACTGATTTTGAAATAAATTTCTGATTTGCCCTTCGAGGCTCGGGGTCCTATTTTGATGTGACGTTTTGGGTCTGAAAGTTTTATATAGTAATATGGGTATCGATGGAATCGTGTATTGATGTACTTTCCATATTTGTTTAGTTTTGGACCTTCCTGAAGCGTTACAAAAAAAAAGCTTCATTGAAGCTATTAGACTTATATTCCAAACAAGTTGAGATCTTGTACCTTTCTTAAGCATCATGATTGGTTTAAATAAATTAACTAAATATGTGAGTAATGGGGATTATAAGGGGGTCCCGATACTTGTGAGGTAACGATAGGGATGGCAACGGATCAGATCTGGACCGGATCCTACTAGATCCAGATCCAGATCCGTTTTTCATACCTGGATCCAGAAAAATCAGATCCAAATCCGGATCCATCGGATCCACCGGGTCCAAGGATCGGATCTGGATCCACATGTAAAAAAAATTTGCCTTGCTAAGAATTTTTTTTTGAATTGACAAACGATTTTACTTAGCTAACAGTTTACTGTGTTTCAATTTTGAAATGTTCATATGAGATATTTTATTCGTTGTCTCGTTTTGATTGTGAGCTATTAATTGAAAATGTTGGACAATGACAATAGTTATGAAAAATGATGTCTAGTATTTCCACAATGCAGAACTTGCATGTACTTGGAATCTTTACAAATGAAGTGAATATAATTTTAACTACTTGTCTGTGGAGATGTTAGTCATTCACTAATATAATATTGATTTTATTATCGAAGTTACCTTTTTATTTTTTAGTTTTTGAGTTAACGCGGGGATACATTAAACTTGCAAGGACGTGCTTAGCAATTTTAAGAAAACACTTATAAAATTACATTCTAGGTTATGAATTTATTTAATAAAAAATGGATACACGGGTCGGATCTGGACCGGATACTGATCTCAAATACAAGATCCAGATCCGTCAGAAATGGATTCGGGTCCGATCCGGATCCGTCGGGTCCAAATTTTGAAGATCCATATCCTATAAAATGGATCCGGACCGGGTCCAGGATCCACTGCCATCTCTAGGTAACGCGCACTCGTATCGGGTACCGGTGCCATATTATATGTATTTGTGCTTTAAATTACTTAGAAGAATGTCACATTTTTTGCACTAGCTGATAGTATGGTATGATCCATTGGATCTGTGAGAGGTATGAAGTCTGTACTTTCTGCGATATTATTATATGTCTGTGTGCTATGCGACTGTGTGTCTCCTTAAATCCCATCATACTTGTTTAAAATGAAAAGAAGCTAAAGATCGAGTCTTTATTATATAAATTGTTAAGTTAGAACCCGTGTGACATGTAATTGCTTCTTGTTGTTGAGCATACTATATCCATGTTTCATACTGTAAAACATGTGTGACTTATAATTGCTTCTTGTTATTGTGCATATCATAATTACATTTCATAATGTATAAACCTGTGTGGCAATAGACGAGTATAAGAGTTATGTGATTATACTTACATATTGTGTGAGCATACTTAGGTACTGTGTCAGCATGCTGTGTGATTATACTTAGGTATTGTGTGAGCCTGCTGTGTGAGCATACATAGGTACTGTGTGAGCCTGCTGTGTGATTATACTTAGGTACTGTGTGAGCCTGCTGTGTGATTATACTTAGGTATTGTGTGTGAGCCTAAGTGGTAAATGGACCTCGTGAGTCCCCCATGAGTCACGATTCGTTGACATTCGAATGTGTGTATACCGGTGATGAGAAACAAAGGCCTTGAATTGCATAACATCTACATTTCATATCATTACTCATTCCTTCCTTGTTACTTGTTTGCCTAAACTGCGTAATTGATGGTTTATCATGCTACTTGGCTATTTGAGTGTTCCTGAGTAGTGAGAGGTTCTTAGGCTTAGGTTTAAATCTCGAATTGATTAGACTATATTCATATGAACCGTGAATACGTTACTAGGCTTGGGAAACTAGATGCTATAACCTAAGCTTGGACTCTTGATTTGAGTGGATCGGATATTGCGTCGTTATAGTAAACTAATAGTAGTTATTGTAGAAGTAGTAATCGGTTGGCCAACCCTCATCTCCGTTTATGATGGGGTCGGTCGACGATGCTGCTGAGTACCCGTTGTTTTTGTACTCACGCTACAATTGTTGCACATTTTCGTGTGCAGGATATGTTCCTAGTTCTAGTGGAGTTAGCGACTACCCAGCCGCTGTGGAGCTATTTCTAAAAATTCGGGGTGAGCTACATGATAGATCCGTGTCACCGGATACTCCTTTATGTCTTGATTTTGTTTTCTCATTTCTGGACAATCATGTATTTAGGGATGTATCCCAACCTGTATTCCTTATATAGTTCTTGTACAAGTGACACCAGTCTTGGAAATTTGTATTATTTATACTATGAGACCCTTTTAAGACTTAAATTGATTTACTTAATGATTTCCGCACTGTATTTTTCTATTTAATTCTAATTGGATGGTTATGATTGACTTACTGACCTTTGGGGTTAGTGTCATCACGACTTTGTGATTTTGGGTCGTGACAATATCTAACGTTGCAATTATCTTCTTTGGTTTGCAAAATTAGCCTGATCAAAACGATCTTTCATCTTGCTTTCTATTTCTTAACTTTTAATTTGCTTTTATCTTGTGTTCACAAGCAAAAGTCTGATAAGGAATAAAAGCCCAAGAATCTTCAAATAGAACTCCATTATATTTAAACCCAAGAAACACATTATAGTGATTATATTTATTTCTCGGTATAAGATAGTAAATTAGTATATGTTTGAAAGCCATCATTCTTTTAGTTATTTGAAATCATGTTCAGACATTCAGTTTGATCAAAATGAAAATATTTGAAAGCCATCACACTTTTTGTTTGAAATCATATAGTTTAGAGATTCAGTTGGATTAAAATTAATATTTGAAAGCCATCACACATGTTCATTGAATTTTGTTTCATTTGGAGATACATCGGAAACTCTATAAATTAATGCTTTTGGGACCACCAAAATTTATTAATTAAAAGATATATTAATTAATGGATAAATTAATAATTATTATTTTATATATTAATTAATACTTTATTAATTTCTAGATAAATTTATAATGAAATACTCAATTTACAAACACCCTTCAATCTTTTACTTAATTATTATTCAATGTACTATATCAAATGAAGCATCCTTCAATCTCCCACTTTATTATGCTTCTGTGTTCAATGTACTACTTTATGAATATTAAAAAATATTTCCTATATAAACACAAGATAAAATCATGCTAACACAAACAATGGATGTCGAACATGTCCTGGACTACCCAGAAGAAAATGTAGTTGCACAATTGTTGACTGATGAAGAAATAATTGAGAGCGTTATGGGAACTGATAAAGGTGATGAAGATGATGATGAAAGTTCTACAGTTGAGCCCCCTTCGCGAAACGATGCTATTAAAGCGGCAATCACATTGAATAATTTCTTGTTGAACTATGAGAAAACAACACCAGAAGTTCTTACAATGATAAAAAAAAAATTAGAGATGAGATTCAATGTGACATTGATTTCAACAAAAAACAAAAGACAACTGAGTCATTTTTCAAGAAGTCTTCATAAATCACTCATGTATTCTGTAGTATATAAGGAATTATTAATTTATATTTTATATGGGGTCTATATGAGTAATCAAAAAATGTATTATCTTATAATTTTAGCGAATTATTAATTTAGCACGTTATCCCCGAGTCGGGACCGACCAAATATATTGTCTAAGAGAGTTTATTAAATAATCGAGTATTAATTAATAGAGTTTCTACTGTAGTGTACATTGATGCACTCGTACCTTCACGTTTAAACCATGCATTTAAAAGGAAAACATTCTCTTTACGTGTCTCTTGTAACAAACTTCAAATTATATACGTTAACGTAAGAAATTTTTTTACACCATCAGGTCATTCAAAATACTGACATAATTAAGCAGAATTTTCATCAAGAGGGTTGAACATCAACTATATATACATAAAGAAACTGACCTTATGTATGCGATGTAATTTACCGAAAAAAGGATTCAGATGAAAACATTGATATATACGGGTAAGCCTTCTTAAAATATGCTATTTGAAATTTGGAAATAAAATAAGTTACTTGATACAACAATAAAAGTTATTTGATGGTGTAAACATTAAACATTCCTTACATGACAATATGTACTACTGAAACTCCTTTTAATCTTATCGCTTAATTACTAATTTCACTTTAGATTTATGAGGATTTGGAGCTCCACAACCCGTATAAATTATGGATTATTAGATAGACACACATATGATGAAATTAAGCTAAAAAATGGTATAACAATGATAACATCAAGTATTGATTGTCTTAAAGTTATTTCTTATAATTTCAAAATGTTAATCAAACATACCCTTCAAAACGATCTAGAATTACCAGTCAAGCCGCCTGAATTTGGAAGTTTTATAGTTTAATATATTACTCATAATAATTTTTAGTTTTAAAGATAAAGTGTAAGTCAATCTAGTCTAATCTCATTAGACGGCTTTTAAGAAAGAAAATATAACACACTATTGACAGTGTGGCTCAGTCAACTGACTAATTAACTAAAATTAATTAGGATGAGTTTAACCACGTGTTATATTTGTTTCACTTAGAGGATTCCATGTTCTGAGCTGATATTATGAATATAAAGGTAGGTATGAATGTAAGAACACGACCAAGTACTTGCCCTTATTTTTCCTCCTCAAACAATTTAATTTCTTTCTTTTGTTTTATCGTAAAATGTCAATTTCATTTTGACAATTATCTTTAATCAGTTGTTACAGGTTTAAGTATTAAGAATGAAAAACCTTTAAGTAGCACATAAACAAAAAAGTACTAAAAGGGTCAGCCCGGTGCACTAAATTCTTTCATTTTTTTAGTTTTTTTTTTAGCTTACATTACATTGCATAGCGTCATGATTTCAAGGCATAAAATGTTGCTATTTAAATGAGATGCAACTCTTACAGATTACTGAACATTGAAAAGAACAAGACTAAACCACAACTAATAGGAGTCATAACGAACTTAAAATTGAAAAAAAGGAAAAAGAATAGGAAAACATAGAAGAGAAAGTCAATGAAACTAGTTTAGCAGAAAACAATAAATGCACAAGGAAGCCATGTAAAGATTACGTAAAGCAAGCTGGTCCTGCCAATCTATTCATTCAATAAGTCACCTAAATTCCTATTGATTTTGAGACATTATAAGTCACCCTAAACAAATAAAGTAAACATACCCTCACATTATGTATAGTAAAAATAAGTAAAGTTATTGATTAAGATACATTAACCCGACATACTTATATTTGCATATTTTCATACGTAAGTTTTCTTCAATTAAATTGACAAATGTTCCGTTATTTTTTTCACATTTTTAATTTTGAGAAAAGGTAAATTTTCTTTTCAGGTTCTCTTTTTTTTTTTTCATGTTCTATTTTCTTAATAGGCAATAACATATGATTAGAAAAAAGGGAAAAACATAATTAGGTAGTTTTTAAAGAATTATTACATATACAGGACAACATTTATTGATTATCAGTTATGTCATCTAAAATATTATTCAATATAAGGGAGAGTGTAACTAAATGATTCACTTCCTATTTTTGTGACAACTATTATCAATATTCCTTAACAGATTCTAATAGATCAAAACAATCCTACCGGACGAGAATAACGTAAATACAACCCCAAATCTAACAAAATAATTCACCTTCCTCTTATACGAGATGATGTTTTTTAACGTTGCACACTGTACTTGGACCTTTTCCAGTCCGTTGTTGGGTTTGAGTTTTTCCGGCTCTCCACCAAACGTGTGCATGATCAAGAAAAAAATGAAGAACAATTATGAATTTTTCCACGGCAAAGGATGGTGATAATGAAGCGATGTTGGTAGTGTGTCTAACTTAGGAAGAAGGGATGTTCGAAGTTTGGATGAATGTTTGTATTACTAAAGCAATTATTGTTTGTATCACTTTCCTAAAGCAATTATAGTTTGTATTACTTGGGACAAATATATATTGATGAAAGCAGTGTCACTTGACATCGCTTTCCTAAAGAAATTCATTATAAGTGAAGGTAAATAATATATAACGGAATCAAAATAATTAGTATATACGTATAGGATGTATGACATGTATTTATACAGCGCCCTTTAGCAGTTAACCATGGTAAATTAGCATGCATTTTCATCTTATTAAATCACTCAACTATAATAATCTACACGGTTTAATGTAAACACCGAATACGAATAAGTACCACTCATTAAAGGGTATGCCTAACTCTAGGAATAAGTAGGTGCAAATTTTGAAGAGCATGAGCTAAATTTTAGCAGAGATAAGAAACACTAGGATTTCTAATTTTCATCTGTATAAGAAACACTAGGATTTCTAATTTTCATCTGTATAGTTTTGATAAGCAGAATTATCTAATATCTCAGTAAAATAATTAAAGTGTGAACAAGCTAAAATAAAAACAAAAAAAAACTTAAATAACCATTTTATCATTTGTTATAGTATGATGAGCTAAATCTAATGCTTAGAGTGACAAATCAAGAAAATATATCATGACATGCAAAAGAAAATTTTAAATTACTTAATATGCTTGGTTGTGTTCTTTGAATGTGGTGTAAGTTGTTTCTTTTGATAAGTCACTGTTACAGATGTCGCATTTGAATGGATCAATCTTATCCACAGCCTCAGCCTTAGCCTCGACTATCATGTTACATTTCTTTGATGTTGCATGTTCCTAAACAAGAGATAACTAAACTAATATAAAATATAAGAGATGAAAATTTATAAAATAACTAACTATTTAAGTTTACAAAAAATGACCTAAAAAGTCTCAACTATACCTATTAGTGGATCGAGTCAGTCCAGTCTCATAACTAGCTAAGACCTAATTTTTTTTTTACCAGACCGGCTTGACCCCTTAACAAGAATAGTTGAGACTTCCCAACTTATTTGGGGTGAATCGAAGTTGTTAGTTTACTTTATATGTTATCATCTCTTATATTTTATATTAGTTAAAGTTATTTCTTGTGTCTAAATAATACAAAGTTATTTCTTTTTTATTCATCAATAAGAAAAAAAATTAAGATGTTATATTTTTTAGTGTATAATAAATTTATAAATTGGATAACTGGCGAAGATTAAGCAAAGGATTAAACAATTCTACAACGCCAGATGTTCTTTATACGGTCTCCAAACACGGCACCGACGAATCAGCAAACAGCCCAGGCGGGGTGGTGGAATTGTGGGAGTTGATTGCCAACTTTTGCAAACAGCCCTGAATTCAAAGTAGTATGCAACAACCAAAGGGGAACAAATATTTCCCAGAATGTCTTCCGGATCGTGGTTAGACCACAGATAACCATAATCAATCCATTGAAGAAATCACAATATTTTTGCTTTTAGCTTCGATGCCTAAGTGAGTTTCTCTATAGAATTTGGATTCGTTATTAACATCAACCCTTTATATGATATAGATAATCATTTGTAAGAAGTGCGAGGATTTGTAGAATGATTGCAGCGACAAGGTATGTAAGGCTATTCCCTTCTTTCAAAAGCATGAAACCCTAGGAGTTTATCATTTTCAAAAGAAACGTCAAAATCTTCATTTTACTTGTATATCATGATCTCTTGTGGAGAATTGTTCATTGTTATTTCTATCATTATGTTCATTGTTGTTTGGTTATTGATTTACCTTATCATAATCCTTCGGAGAGAAGTGTTTCACAAAGTTAATCGTGACTAAACGTCATTCCAAAAGTAAAGTCAAAGAGTTCTGAGTTCCAAAGAGACCTTAAGTGCTACTATATATATCACTCACACCACCGTAGCGAATAGCCGGTGGGTAGCAGACATGTACATTAGACACACCGCGCCACGCTATAGTTGGTCGGGCAGACACTTATATGTGCATCCGTACATACACCTCAGAGTATACCTGAGGGCAGTGACATATTATACACCTCGAGTTATAAGCCGAGGGTAGTTTAAATAGTAAGGCCTATCCACACAGGTTTTATTTTAGTTTCAGAGTTTCCTTGTTCGCCTTATATGACGTCTAGGTTGCTTTATACTTTCCTTTACAACTTATCTTTTCATCTTACTTTTATGCCTTTCTTTACAACTTATATTTTCATATTGTTATTCATTCTTTACATACCGGTACATTTCTTTCATACTAACGTCTCTTTTGTCAGAGGCGTTGTGTGTTCATGCCGCATGTTCTGATAGAGGCTCTGCTAGGCCACTTTAGTAGGAGTTGTCGAGTTCAGCCGTCGGTAAGTAAGCTTCGTCTTTCCCAGAGCTTCCTGGTTAGATATTGAGTATGTTTTGCAGAGTTATGTACATAGTGGGTGTGGTCGAGGCATGATAGTATAGGTATTTGTAGAGGCTCATAGACTGGTATGGTATATACAATTGTTGATGTATAGCCTTGTCGGCTAAGTTGTCTTTTGTTGAACCATGTTGTGACCTTGTCGGTCCTGTTATGTATATATGTTGGGATAGTTCCTCTTGTTTAGCATTGTTGTCATATACTCTAGTACGTCCTTGTCAACAATTATCCATTGTGAGAGAGATCTCAATTCCTGATATGTTGTTTTATGTCACTCAATGACTTGATTGGGACATTCTTCTTTTAATACGTGGCTGAAAGTTCTACTCATGCCGAAGTCTGGTCATCAGAGTGGTACACTTTGGCTAGCAGGACACTGGATACCGACCACACCCATCCTAATTTGAGGTGTGACAAATTTAGTATTAGAACAGGTCAGACCTAGGGAGTCTGTGAGCCGTGTCTAGTATAGTTTTATTAATGGGTGTGTTGTGCACCACACTTATAAACAAGAAGCTTCTAGACATCTAGGGATGGTTGTTGTTCTTTCACTTCCTAGATCGTGCTATAGAGCGGAGTTACATGATTTTGAGTCTAATTCATGCTCTAATTCCATTTTCAGTCATGCCATTTACTACAAGAGCTACCGCTAGTTATCAAGCCGGTGCTGATAATGGTGAATGTACCAGTAATGCCCCGCCCAACCAAGATGATAGAGTTGAAGCTCAAGGAGAGTCACACTTCTACGTATCACCTGTCCCACCCCTCTTAGGAGGAGGCTAGAGGAGGTGTAGTGCCTCCAGCTCCTCATGACACGGTACCTCCAGTTCCACAGAATCTGGTTCCTCCAATTCTTCCACCCAAGTCTTCTGAGCAAGGAGTGGCAAATGTCGTGCAATTATTAGCACAAATAGTAGCTACCCAACAACGTTAGATACGAGAGGAGGTGCAGTGCCTCCAGCTCTTCATGACATGGTACATCCAGTTCCACAGAATCTGGTTCCTCCAATTTCTCCACCCAAGTCTTCTGAGCAAGAAGTGGCAGATGTGGTGCAGTTATTAGCACATATAGTAGATACCCAACAATGTTAGATAAGGGCTTCTACAGGCGCTGATAGTAGCTACCCAACAATGTCGAACCGTCAAAAGGATCATTTTTTAGCGATGCTGATTTTTCTTGGGTTTAAATGGGTTTTTTGCGATTTGAGACCTCATTTTCTCCAAGACCACGCCCTAATGCTCTCTCCAAACCCTCTCTAAGATACCATATCATCATAAGATCAAATTAAAGGCCAATTACGCAAGATTAACGTGATAAATCCCGTGGTTATCGTAAGAATTATCTTCTCCTTGAAGAATCAATTTTGGAAAACCTTGGAGGCAAGATAACCTACTGTTTTGAGGAGATTGTGATGCGTGAAGGTAACTTTTATCCTCATCTACCTATTCTTATGATTAATTGATGATTTGGAGCAAGTTGAGAATTTTTTTTGTAATCGAAACTCGTAAACTTATGAAATCGTGGTATGACTTGTTGGACTGTTTTACTTGGAATATGAGTTGAAATTGATAAGCAAACTGATTGTATACGTTATGGGACTAATAGAAGTACTATTTGAAGGATAGTGGGATCAAATTACATAAATTTTTCTTATAAGAGAAACCTAAGAATCCTATATCCTTAAAGTTGTCGAAAGATGCCTAAGTGAGTTTCTCTATAGAATTTGGATTCAATATTAACATCAAACATTTATATGATATAGATAATCATCCGTAAGAAGTGCGAGGACTTGTAGAACGATTTTAGCTTCGTGGACAAGGTGTGTAAGGCTATCCCCTTCTTTCAAAAGCATGAAATCCAAAGAGTTTATCATTTTCAAAAGAAACATCGAAAGCTTCATTCTACTTGTATATCATGATCTTTTGTCGAGAATTGTTCATTGTTTTTTTAATTCTTATGATCATTGTTGTTTAGTTATTAATTTACCTTATCATAAGCCTTTGGAAAGAAGTATTTCACAGAGTTAATTGTTAGAGTCGACTAAAAGTCATTTCAAAAGTAAAGTCAAAGAGTTCTGAGTTCCAAAGATATATCACCATTGCGAATAACCGATAAGAAGCTGCATATGTACATTAGCCGTCGGTAAGTAAGCTTCGTCTTTTCCAGAGCTTTCTGGTCAGATATTGAGTATGTTTTGCAGGGTTGTACATAGAGGGTAGGTCGGGGTCCTGTCCCGACCACATGACAATACATGTATTCGTAGAGGCTCATAGACTAGTCTGGTATGTACAATTATTGATGTATAGCCTTGTCGGCTAAGTTGTTTGTTGAACTATGTTGTGACCTTGTCGGTCCTGTTATGTATATATGTTGGGCTAGTTCCTCTTGTTTATCATTGTTGTTGGGGTATACTCCAGTACAGTCTTATCGGCCGAAAGTTCTACTCATGCTGAAGTCTGGTCATCAGAGTGGTACGCTCGGGCCAGCAGGGCACCGGGTGCCGGCCACACTCCTCCTTGTTTGGGGTGTGATAATTATTTACCCACAATCTTATCCGGGTCACTTATAATTCTGGCATCTACCCCAACCGAACTCAATGGGTCTGTCGAGTATGCCCCTTTGAAGTATGATAAAGTGAAACTAATATCCAATCAATACCAATTCAAAAGTTTACATATATAGCAAGTAGCTATTTAAGTGAAACTACGCTAAAGGACTCATACAATCTTTACTTTAGACACTTGAAAATTATCCACTTTAAATCAGGCTTGGCCACTCACATGAACTAAATGGTTTAAATGCATACATACAACATAAATCATATGCTTTTTATGAAAAGCAAGTAAACTAAGAGTTTAAGTCTCACTTGCCTTATAACCGGAATGCAACCTCTATTGAAATGCTAAATTCTCTTCAAACAATCTTCAATAGTCTTAATCTATTCAATAACATAAATAAATGGTCTAAATTAGTCTAGGAAAACTAATCCTATAATTTTTAGGTTTATAACTAAATCTCAACATTCTATACCTTGATTCCATAATTCTTTTTAAAAGGTAAAAATTGTATCTCAATACTCTTAGTAAACAATTATACAAATATGTTCTAGTCCCAAAATAAGAATAATCATAGTGTGTAACTAAAAAATAAAGGAAACTAAAGCAAACAAAAAGAAAAATTAAAAGAAAGACACAGTGACGAGTTGAAGCAGTCGGGTAATGTCACCTTTTTGGATACCTACTTTGTTTTATTTTAAATCATACCACTAACCAATTCTCAACTTCCCATAATTGTCATAATCATTAGTCTCCCCAATCATTAGGGTAATCATTAGCATTCTCTTCATTCTTTTGTTGCCATCACCGATATACTACTACATATCTCTACAATAGCAATTCTATGTTTACATACTAAAAACAGTTACAATATGTACCTGAAAGTTTGCTTTTATAAAAGAGGGTTCTTCACTGTTATAATACCTTGGATACAGCAACAAACGGACTGCCCTAACAGTTCTCTTTTTTTTTTCTTGATTAGGAATAAGATAATAAATTTTTTGTGCCTCCACTTTCACTTAAAACGTTACTGGTAGCTGTAGTGGTGGCCCTGGCCCAGTAATTTACTCTTAACTAATTCACCATCTAATATTATATCATATGTATAATATTTTCAAACACTAAATATATACATATATGTTATATGGATATAATTAATACCCTCTTCGATATGAAACTCGTTAAAATTAGTACGCTATAATTAAGGAAGTAACTCTAAAACTCACTTGGAAAATATCGGGTTGTTACACTTGTCAAGCAATGTTACAAGTCTAGAGTGTTTGGTAATATGGGGTATGTTCTCAATGGTGACACTTGAATTGCCAAGGACGTCCCTGAGGAACCTCACCCTACCTCTCCTTCCAAAACCAAACCATCTGAGTGTTCTCCTGTCATCTTTGAGTGTCTTGTGGATATTCTCTCCAAACTCAATGCTATTGATACCAAAATTGAGACCCTCAAAGACTTGATGGCATCTTCTCTGTTTCACATGGAAAAAATTCGAGAATCCACAAAAGAAACAAATGCTGATATTGCTTGTCCAAGGGTTAAGTTAGGCAAGGTGATTAAGTAAGCAGTGAAGTTGTCTGCAAAACTTCAGATTAGTGTGAGTGATCTTCCGGACAAAATGTCTGACACCATGGAGGTCACGAAGGATGTCATTTTTGTTGGAAATTAGCCTTTGACAGAAGTTGCGACCGACCAACTTTAACGGCTTAAACACTAGTGTTACACATGTTGGAGAATCCGTTTTTTCACACATGCATGATCTACTAAGTACGTAGTTAATCGTAGGGCCAAGAATCGTCAAATTTCATTGAGAAATGAAAGAGATATTGGTTCACGAAGTAAGGTGTTTGAAGCATGAAAAAGTGTGGTGTGTGATCAATTCTCCCTCATCGATAGAGGAAGAAAGAATTGTTGTGTATATAAGACTCGAAATTGGTTTGGGGTTTGGGACCCCAAGGGGTATCCCATGTGTTTAAAGGAGGGAGGACCTAGATGTGCTTCGGTTCGAGGAAAGCCCACACGCGCGCCGCGTCCCGTCCGGTCCGGTTTCGGGCTCACGGGCTGTGGGCTGTGGGCTGTGGGTCTTCTAATATTATCTTTTTGGGCCAAAGAACTTTGCCATGTACAGTTTGGACCAAAATTCTTTCAGATGTACAGTTTGGTCCCTGAAGTTTTCTGAAAGTCAGAATTTGGGCAAACAGAACAGAAACGCCAAGCACTTAATTCAGCCATTTATTTTGGCTGAATTACTCCTCCTATAATTGCCAATCCGTTGGTCTTTCTCACAATTTATTTTGGTGGCTTTACTACCTCCATAATGGCCATTATTTGGCCAATAATGGGCTGTTATGGAGGTAGTTAAACAGCCCCTCCCTCACCTATATAAACACCCCCTTACACCATTGTTGAACACTCACAATATACACGAAAATACACAACCAGAAAATCAGTTCTTTCTACAACTTTCAAGTATCATTTCGTTACTCAATATTCTTCACGGTAGCTCTTGAGTTTCCTTTGCTCAATTGTTCCATTGCTGTTTTATCTTGGGAGACGAATTGTCCAGGACGTATAAAGGATACATACGGGATAATATTGTCTTAAGGACAGAGTGCCACACTCGACTCAGCAAACAAAAACAGTTTCCAGTTTTCTTGTTTAACATCTTGTAATTTTCAGTTTTCTAGTTGAATTGTAATTTCAATTCTTACATTAGCAGTTACTTGTAATTTTCATTTCCTACATCCTTTGTAATCCAACAATTTTCAACACCTTCGACTTACTTTCTTCGCCCTCTTTCGAAGTAGCAACAACAACAGCAACAACAAGAGGAGCAATAGTTTTATAATCTGTGTTTATGTGTTTGATTGGCACGTTTAGACAATGTGTTTTGTGGGACATAAGTCCTATGCTTGTTTTTTTGCTACTCATGTGCTGATGGTTCAACACTATAACTATTTTCGTGATATGCCTTAGTAACTGTTCTGCTAAATGTTGTGCATGTGTCGAATGTCATTTTTCTATCTCTATTTCTCTGTCTTTTTATTAATGTCAAAGAGGGAGAATAAAAAGCACATGACGAAAATGCTTTTACAAGTTTTCCCCAAATGGAAATGTTTTTGCAATTGGTCAATACTGTACTCTATTGTGGGCGTCTTAAATTTATTTCCTTATTCCAAAAGGTGGAATCTCCCACCCCAGGAGCCCCCACACCCCGGTCCGACAGGTCTGTGAAGGAGGTAAATCATGGTAACTCAATTGATTTCAAAGGTTAGACCAGTACCACGCTGCGCACAAGGGGCCCTCCTTTATTTCAAGAAGAAACCCCCACACTGCCGCTGACGGGATTCGATCCTTGGTCTCTTATTCCAAATATCCCCCTTGAAACCAATTGAGCTGCCCAAGCGGACGTCTTAAATTTATTTCCTACTTCCTCCGCTACCAAGTTTTTGCATGAATTGTTCCTATTTTGAGGTGGTCTTTAATTTTTACCTTCAAATATGATGATTTTTATTTTTTGTCCATGTTTTTTATTTAATGAAAATTTGTGGATCAAAGTATTCTTATCTATGATTTGATTTTTGTTCATCGTCCGACATAAGTTTTGTTGAAATCAACTTATCTGGCGTAAGTTGTGTAATATCTAATTCGTTCGACATAAGTTTAGATAACTTTTGCCTTGTCCGGTATAAATTTTGTCGGAGCTAAGTTATGCCTTTTAAGGCGTAAGAAAGACATAACTTGTGAGTTCTGAACTTAACTTATGCCTCTATCGATTTAAATTATGTAGGAATTAAGCAACATAATTGTTATGTTATATAAGATATAACTTGTGTTATATTATGATACGAAAATATAAACTTATGCTGATCGATTCTTTTTTATTTTTCAACGTTAGAAATATTTTCGATCATTTTTTTTATTGTTGAGAGTGCCGAAGGACAAAAATTAAAGACCACAAATTTGAGAAACAAAAATTAAATAACACCCGAGATAGAGGATTCGTGTGAATGGGACCCGATTCTTAATAAATATCAATTTAGCCTTTAATATTTTTTATCCAAAATATATATTGACTTACATAATAAAAAAATTAATTACGTTTTTTTTAAATAGTACCTTTATTTAGATAAAAAATGAGTTTTGAGAGAGTAGTAGTATTTTCATTTCAGCTTATTATATAATTTTTTGTCCATGTTGTTTTTCTTTTTTCCAGCTTCGTTTAATATGGATTCTCACAATCTTCTTCACTCTCTTAACCCCCCCCCCCCTTCCCAATAATCACCCTACCCAATGCTCCCTCAATTTAGATCGCAGTTACTTTAAACCGGAATCGAACGGTTCAGTCCATACCTCACTTACTCCCGTTTTCTCTACGGCGCCGATGAACCGTGACGTGTCACAGTCGTTAGCCGAGTCACCGGTTCTCGAAACCGTTAAACCGGAATCGAACGGTTCGGTTAATGTCGTTCGGTTCGATGAAGTTGTTGCTCCAGTTCGGCATCGTGATACGAACGGCGTCGTTGTATACAGAAGAAACAAGAGATTAAAAAGTGCCACTAATTCAGTTGGTAAAGTTGTAATTAACGATGTGACGGAGGGTAAAATAATTGAACGGAGTGATTCCAAGTGTAATTCAGGTGGTAAAGTTGTAATTAACGATGTAACGGAGGGTATTTCCGGAATTCCAGTGTGCAACGGCGGCAACGCGGATAATGTTGATGTCGAAGAAGAACAGAGTAATTTGAAGTGTAATTCAGGTGGCAAAGTTATAATTAACGATGTAACAGAGGGTATTTCCGGAATTCCCTTGTGTAATGGCAATGCGGAGATGGTGGAGATTGAAGTCAAAGAGGAGTCAACGTTGACAGTGAACTGTGCTACTACTGAGTCGGTTTGGAAGCTGGATGTGGAGCCACTCCTCGATAGGGAGGTGTTGGATGGGAAATTGATCACATGTGGTAATGTTCATGATAGTAATGGTGCACCTATATGGAGTAGTAGTAGTAGTCCTATGAAGAAGATATCGATTATAGGAAGGCCTACTACGGTTAAGGAGCTTTTCGAGACTGGTTTGCTCGATGGCTATCCAGTTTTCTATAATGGCGGCAAGAGGGTAATGCTTTCTAAAGCTTAAATGTGTCGATTATTGTTTGGTAGGATGTATTAGAGTAAATAATACATGTATTAGCTTTGGTATTATTAATCATGTTTTTCTGTATAACTAATATACACCATATTTGGTTATTATTCTTATACATTGCAAACCATGATATTAGCTAAGGGTGTCAAATGGGCGGGTTGGGCTAAAATTGGCCCAAGAAAAATAGGCTAAGTTAATAAAGGGGCTGGGCTAAAATTGGCCCAAAAGTTATTTGGGCTGAAATGGGCTAAAAATGGGTTGGGTCATATTTGACACCCCTAATATTAGCAATATACAAAGACTTACGGGGCACTTCCGGGGGTTATGGCGATGTGCAGGGAGGTTTTGGCTTTGGGGACAGGAACGGGGGAGGCGTCTCACTCTTGGAGTTCGCTAGAGCTTCTGGGATGGTGATAGCCAATTCGAGGTTCTTGAAGAAGGAGGAGCACTTGGTGACTTTCAGTAGTTCGGTGGCTAAGACTCAGAAAGACTTTTTGCTCCGTAAAAGGTTGACAACGGTCTTTGTAAAGACTGCAAGGTTTTACCGAATGAGAACCTTACAACCCGACATAAGCTTTTGGTGATGGATTTGGAGATCAAGATGGAGAAGAAGATGAGGGTTGTGGATGACAGGTTAAGAATCAAATGGGGGAGTTTGACCATGACTAGGCAAAAGAGATAGGGGAGAGGTTGATAGCCAAGGGGGATTGGGGTAGTAGTGGGGATGCCACCAAGTATGTAGGACAGGACGGCCAGTTGCATTCAGAAGGTTGCTAGAGAAGTGCTAGGGGTCTTGCGGGGTAGTCGTGGTGGGCATCGAGGGGACTGGTGGTGGAATGGTAAAGTTCAAGAGAAGATGGAAGCGAAGAAAACAGCGTATGCGGAATTGGTAGAAAGCAAGGATGATATGGAGAAGTGGACGCAAGGATGAGGCGGAGAAGTGGACGAATAGGGAATTGTATAAGATAGCGAAAGGAGGCAAAGTTAGTGGTTACGGCGGCGAAAACGATGGCTTTTGAACGCCTGTATGTGGAATTAGAGGAAAAAAACGGGGATAAAAAGTTGTACAGACTAGCCGGGTTAGGGAGAGGAGGACCCAGAACTTGGACCACGTGAGGTGCATCAAGTATGAGGACAACAAAGTACTGGTGTAGGACGCACATATTAGGCGGAGATGACAGTCTTACTTCTATAAACTCTTGAGCGAAAAAGAAGATAGAGACATTGTGCTAGAAGATCTATAGCAATCTGGTAGGTATCGGAATTTTGGATATTGGTGGAGCATTAAGGTTGAGAATGTTCAGGGTGCTGTTCGCTGGATGTGTAGAGGACGAGCGACCGGGTCTGATGAGATCCTAGTGGAATTTTGGAAGAGCGCATGCAGGGTAGGTTTGGAGTGGCTGTCGAAGTTGTTTAACGTTACTTTTAAGACGGCGAGAATTCCCGAAGAATGGAGGTGGAGTACAATGAATTTTTTGTTCAAGAACAAATGTGATATCCAGAGTTGCAACAACTATAGGGGTATCAAACTGCTAAGCCACACTATGAATGTTTGGGAAAGAGTCATGGAGATGAGGGTGAGAAGAGGCGTGTCTGTTTTCGAGAACCAGTTTGGATTCATGCCGGGGCGTTCGACTACAAAAGCCATTCATCGTATTAGGAGGTTGGTGGAACAATATAGGGAGAGGAAGAGACTTACATATGATTTTCATCGACCTCGATAAGGCATACGACAAAGTCCTAGGGAGGTTCTATGAAGATGTTTGGAGGTTAAATGTGTACCTGTGGCATACACTAGGGCAATCAATGATATGTATGATGGAGCCAAGATCATGTACAGACAGTAGGAGGAGACTCAGAACACTTTCTAGTGATGATGGGGTTGCACCAGGGATCAACTCTTAGCCCATTCCTATTTGCCATGGTGATGGATGGACTGACGCGACAAATCCAATGGTAGGTGCCATGGTGTATGTTATTTGCAGACGACATAGTCCTGATTGATGAGACTCGTAGCGGAGTGAATGATAAGCTGGAGGTTTGGAGACAAACTCTGGAGTCTAAATAGTTCAGGCTGAGTAGGACCAAGACAGAATACTTGGAGTGCAAGTTCAGTAACGGGAGCGACCATGAGATAGGCGTGGAGGTGAGCTTGGTACTCAGGCCATTCCTAAGAAAGGAAGCTTCAAGTACCTCGGGTCTATTATCCAAGAGAATGAAGAGATTGATGACAATGTCACACATCGTATTGGGGCAGGGTGGATGAAACCTATTTGCCATGGTGATGGATGGACTGACGCGACAAATCCAAGGGTAGGTGCCATGGTGTATGTTATTTGCTGACGACATAGTCCTGATTGATGAGACTCGCAGCGGAGTGAATGATAAGCTGGAGGTTTGGAGACAGACTCTGGAGTCTAAAGGGTTCAGGCTGAGTAGGACCAAGAAAGAATACTTGGAGTGCAAGTTCAGTAACGGGAGCGACCCTGAGATAGGCGCGGAGGTGAGGCTTGATACTCAGGCCATTCCTAAGAAAGGAAGCTTCAAGTACCTCGGGTTTATTATCCAAGAGAATGAAGAGATTGATGACAATGTCACACATCGTATTGGGGCAGGGTGGATGAAATAGAGGCTCCCTATTTGCCATGGTGATGGATGGACTGACGCGACAAATCCAAGGGTAGGTGCCATGGTGTATGTTATTTGCAGACGACATAGTCCTGATTGATGAAACTCGCAGCGGAGTGAATGATAAGCTGAAGGTTTGGAGACAGATTCTGGAGTCTAAAGAGTTCAGGCTGAGTAGGACCAAGACAAAATACTTGGAGTGCAAGTTCAGTAACGGGAGCGACCCTGAGATAGGCGCGGAGGTGAGACTTGGTACTCAGGCCATTCCTAAGAAAGGAAGCTTCATGTACCTCGGGTCTATTATCCAAGGGAATGAAGAGATTGATGACTATGTCAGACATCGTATTGGGGCAGGGTGGATGAAATGAAGGCTTGCATTTGGAGTGTTATGCGATTAAAAGGTGCTATTGGGGCAGGGTGGATGAAATGAAGGCTTGCATTTGGAGTGTTATGCGATTAAAAGGTGCCACCGAAACTTAAAGGCAAGTTCTATAGGGTGGTGGTTAGACCGACTATGCTGTATGGGGCGGAATGTTGGCCGGTCAATACTTCGCACACCCAAAAGATGAAAGTTGCAGAGATGAGGATGATGAGATGGATGTGTGGTCATACAAGGAGGTATAAAATTGGAAATGATGATATCCGAGACAGAGTGTGAGTGACCTCAGTGAAGGATAAGATGCGGGAAGCTAGGTTGAGATGGTTCGGGCACGTGCAGATGAAGGACACAAATGCCCCAGTGCGGAGGTGTGAGAGGTTGGCTCTGGACGGGTTCAGGAGGTATAGAGGTAGGCCGAAGAAGTATTGGGGAGAGATGATTAAACGAGATATGACTCAGGTGCAACTTACTGAGGACATGACCTTAGATAGGGGGTTATGGAGGACACGGATTAGGGTAGAAGGGTAGTAGGTAGTCTAGCGTAGTCCTACTTACGCTTACAAATGGGTAGTTGTAGTGTTATTATTGTAGGCCCGCTTAGCCTACCATACTAGCAGGTGCAATATTGTTTTATAGTCACCTATCATTTGATTTCTGCTGCTATGTGTTCTCTAGTGTACTTTGTTTATCTTATTTTATCTTTTATCTTATTTCATCTTTATGTTTATCTTATCTTTATCTTATTTCATCTTTATCTTATCTTACTTATTTGCCTTAGTTACTGCTTCTTTTTCAGAATGCATTATCGTGGCTTATTCGCTTTTGATACCAGTATTTTCATACTGCTTTAAATTTCATGTCTGAGTCTAACCGTTTCTCTTGTTGTGCTTTGTCTTGAGCCGAAGGTCTCTCGGAAACAACCGCTCTACCTACGAAGGTAGAGGTAAGGTCTGTGTACACTCTACCCTCCCCAGACCCCACATTGTGGGATTTCACTGGGTATGTTGTTGTTGTTGTATACAAAGACTTACTAATACATGGTTAAGCATGGTTAAAGACAGAACTGCCCTTAATACGCCAAACAAAACAGTGAATAAGAAATAATCCCGCATTACTAATACACCATATTCAGTACTATTCTGATACACTCTACCAAACGACCCGTAACTCTTGCATGAAAATGCCAATACATTATAATTATCTCTGCTATACTTGTATTTGGAATGATTTGGGTCCGGATAGAGCAGACTGGTTACAGATGATTTTGGCAGAGGCTTAATAGTAGTGGTTATAGACACACACATACACACACATATATATTCATTATTGGCAGAAAAAAGGGCTGGAAAAGCACCAAAGGGTGTGGCCTAGTAGTTAATGAAGTAAGATGAGAATTATGACGTCTCAAGTTCAAACCCCAACGGAGGCAAAAGCAATAGGTTGTTTCCTCCCATCTGTCCAAGCCTTGGTGGACTGAATTATCCGGTACATGCGTTGGTGGGAGGTAGCAGGTACCGTTGAATTAGTCGAGTGCGTGCAAGCTAGTCCGAACACCATGATTATAAAAAAAAAAGAAAAAAAGAAGAAAGGGCTGGAAACACGTTGTTGCCCAGTGGCCGACCTTGCTTCTTGCTGGGGTAGTTATGGGACAAAACCATCGGAGCCAGTTTATATTATGCCATTGAATATAGAAAACAATATATTTACAGAGTTATAGCTTGAACATGATTGGGACCCAAACGAGTTGAAAACAGTAAAGCAGCATCGGCATTCAACTGTGGGCGTGTTACGTGGATTTATTATTGCAGTAAGCTACATCATTTAGCTTGCTGTGATTTCTCTTGTAAAAAACCTTATCTAGCTTTGCTGATCGATTGTTCCTCATCTAGTTTGGACTGAAAATTCAAATATGGTCATGGAATTGAGTAGTTTTGTCTTATTCTGAAGGCTAAAGTTGTCTTAATTTAGGGAATTCCACTGAGGGGAACAGTCAAAGATATTGGAATTCTTTGTTCTTGTGATCTGTGCAAGGGTGCCAGGGTGAGTATTTGTTATTTCTATTTCTCCTTTTTGCTATTTGTTGACTCTGTAGTTGTTTGGGTCTTGACACTTCCATTAACTGGCTGTATGACTTTAAGTTCTGTACCAATTTTTGTTCTTTTAGGTTATTCCTCCTTGCAAATTTGAGATCCATGCATGTAAAACATATAGACGTGCATCACAGTATATCTGCCTGGAAAATGGAAAGAGTCTCCTTGATGTGGTCAAAGAATGTAGGAAAGGTTCTTTGAAGCAATTAGAAGCAACAGTTCGGAGCTTCATTGGCCCGATTCATGTGAAAGAAAATATCATATGTCAGAATTGCAATGGTGAGCTCTCTTATGTGAACTTTAATATGGTGCATGTTTTTGCGTAAGTACACTTAAATGATCTTTTTCTTGATTTCTCATGGTGGCCAGAGTCTTTTGCTGCAACTTCAGTTGGAAAAATTGACCAAGTGTGTGATTCTTGCATAATCTCTTTAAGATCAGAAGCCACTCCAACCCGGTCAATAAAAGTTGAAGCTGGGTATGTTTTGGTTGAAAATAAGATTATGATTATATTGATACTTTTGGGTGCTTCACTGTACTCTAGTTTTCGTTTACTCCATCAGTTTCATTTTATGTGTCTTAGTTTGACTAGGTAAGGAGTTTTAAGAATGTAAAGAAGACTTTTGAATCTTGTGGCCTTAAACTAAATAGCTTTGGCTCAGACCCTGTATATGTATTAAGAAATTAACTAAATATCTATAAATATTTGATTGTGAACTCAGTTATTATTTTATGTTAACTTAAAGTCGTTGTAGGAGTCCATAAACTTCAAATCCTAGATCTGCCTATGTCCAAGCAAAAGGCTAAATCGTATAGGAAGAGCGTGGTCTATTAAATCTATTTAGTGTGAGGCAGGTGTTTGAAGGGGAGCCTTAGAGTAACTGGTAAAGTTGCTGCCATGTGATTTGGAGGTTACGGGTTCAAGTCGTGGAAACAACCTCTTGCAGAAGTGCAAGGTAAGACTGTGTACAATAGACCCTTGTGGTCCGGCCCTTCCCTGGACACCGCACATAGCGGGAGCTTAGTGCACCGGGCTGCCCTAGCGTGAGGCAGGTGTTTCTGCTCTCAGCTTTCAGGATTAATGCTTATGAGGAATGGAATCTAACTAGTGCTTGTCATGAACTTAAATCTATTTATCATTCTTTTGGACAAGTGGTAAAGTTGCTGCCATGTGACCAGGAGGTCATAGGTTCAAGCCGTGGAAACAGCCTCTTGCAGAAATGTGAGGTAAGGCTGCGTACAATAGACCCTTGTGGTCCGGCCCTTCACCGGACCCTGCGCATAGCGAGAGCTTAGTGCACCGGGCTGCCTTTTTATCATTCTTTTGGACAAGTGGAATGGATTTAACACTATTAATTCTCTTTGTCACATCTCATGTTTCTTTATTATTGATATCTTTTTGAGAGTTGAGTTTATGATTTTTCCATGTAAACATTAGTTGATGTATTTTTACGAATGGTTGTATTACTTTTTAGTTTGTATAGACTATAGATGTGTTTGCATAGTCAGAAGCTCTCAATAGTCTCTTCTTTTGTTGTAATGAATTGCTAATCTTGTTTTTGCAAAAAAATAGGATACTTGAGCCTGTTCTGAACATAAATTCCTCCGAAACTTCAACTGCATCAGATACTTCACTAAAAAGGAGTAGAGGAAGAAAAAAGAGAAAGTTGGTATCTTTTCCGATTGACGATTCTTCTTGATTTTGCACTCTGAATTTTTTCAACATGAGTAAATGGTTTAGCCAACTTGTAATAATGATGTTTTATTATTGCTGCAAGGGCTGTGGAAATATATCCAAGGAAAAAGTCCCTCAGAATATCTTCAGCGCATATAATCTCAGGAATGAAGGATCAGTTGAAGACACCAAACAGGTGTGTTATGTTACTCAATATTTCTCTATTTGGTATCTTCACTTTTGCTTTGTCTGCAACATCAAATTTACTTTGTAAAAATGCAAATGTTTTCCATCTCTCTTAATCACTTCTATATGGAACCATCAAGGTTATCCAATCCAGTTCTTTCTCCACACTCAAATGGAGCTGCCACGATGTGCAACTCTTTCAGAGATGAGATGCAGGGCAAGATCTCAAAAAAGTTGGTGAATATTTGGCTAGTCAATTGCCAGTAATTTCCTTTTATCTGATATATTACCTCTCACTTGTATGGTGCCTGTATTCTTTAATTCAGATTGTCGAAATCCATTGCAGCTTCGAGTTCCTCGAAAATTGGTTCTCTTGGTGTTTCAGTACACTCGAGGACCCAATGGAAAATTACAAAAAAGTTGGTACCATTCCTCTTTGACATTTGCTTATTTTGGATTTCATCTGTCAGCACATTTCTTATAGTCAATGTCATTGCATTTAGGGATCAAAAGATGCATTGGTTGGTTTTCGAGGAAGGTGGACTGCCTGATGGGACTGAAGTAGCTTATTATTCTCGTGGAAAGGTACCGATCATTCCCTTTTGTACCCTTTTCCTTAGTAGTTGAGACCTATCATATATGGTTTGTTGTGTTATAATTGTGATTTGCTCATTTATCATTGGCAGAAATTGCTCGTTGGTTATAAACAGGGATCTGGTATATTTTGTTCTTGCTGCAATTCTGAGGTACAATTCTTGTAGCTTGCGTAATTTTTCCAAAAAATGAGAACCCTGGTTCTTTGCATAGGGTTTCATAACCATCACGTAAGACATAATGATTGCTTTCCTGTTGTGGTTAGGTTAGTCCATCACAATTTGAAGCTCATGCAGGTTGGGCGTCTCGCAAAAAACCGTCAGTGTCATTCTTCTGTTTAGCTGTCTTTTAAGGAATATTGATCCTCTTTAGCTGTTAGCTTACCTTGTTCTTCTGCTTCATTCCCATTTAGATGTTTGACATTGTCTCATCTCTCTGCAGCTATGGATACATTTACACTTCAAATGGAGTGTCTCTACATGAATTTGCTATATCCCTATTGAAAGGTCGTAAGTCTTCCGTCAAAGACAGTGATGACCTGTGCATCATATGCGCAGATGGTGGAAACCTGGTGCTTTGTGATGGATGTCCAAGGGCCTTCCATAAAGGTTAAGTTGTAGGGCCTTAATATTTCCACCCGAACTTTTTTTGGTGCATGTGGGGTTTCTTTTTTGCAAAACCATCAAGTTATATTTCATCATCCCATGCATTAACTAGCTTTTCTTTTCTCCTTTTTTGGGGGGTGGGTGGGTGTTGGGTCAGGTTACGACAACTGCTCATATATTAGAGCACCGAGTTATACATTGGGACACAGCCCCGATTCTCACCCCACACTACCCTCCCCTGAAGGGGGAAAACTAGAGAGGCATGAGTGAGATAAGCAAAAGAGATTTAGAAAAGATATTATATATGGCTAATTGTGGAAGTTACTGTCCAAGTGCCAGGATTGTTTAGTTTGTAGTAGGCCCACAGCTCTTTAGATGTTTTTCAAGTTTAGTTTGCTCTTTTCATTTTGGGAGGACAAAGTTAGAGAAGAAAAAGTCTAAACATATTGTAGAGGAAGATAATATGTCTGAAACAATTTCAATTCTGATTCTGAGTTCACATTGCACTATGTTTTACACCATTTTCCATCTGAACTGTCTCCTTCAGTTCTTTAGAGGAGTCTATGATGATCAATAAGGATTACTCAAGTGGACTGAGGCCTTGTTCGTTTTTATATTAAGATGAAATGTATGAATTATTAATATATTGTTTCTGAATCTGAACGCCGGATAATTAAAACTGTTTGTTTTCTCGGCATTGAACTTAATACTCTCTCCGACTAATTTATGTAACGGTGTTTGGCTGGGCAAGGAATTTAAAAAATTAAATGACTTAACCAAATATATGTAAAGTATCCTTTTAAATGAGTGGTGGTGAGAGTTCCCCTAAGTCATGTCATTAAGGGTAAATCACATGAAACAGGATGGAGGAAGTATAATTTATCTTTATTTAAAAGCTAATAAAAGAAAACTACTCTTTCCGTCCCAATTTATATTGATGTAGTTTGACTGGGCTAAAACAAGCCAAAGATAATTATGTGGTTATAGATCATCTTGTTAAGCATAAAAGGTAAAGTTTAAAGTTAAATTGTTGCCAAATAAGGAAACGTGTCATTCTTTGAGACTGACTAAAAAGGGAAGTGTGTCATATAAATTGGGACAGATGGAGTAATAATTAAATTTTAACTTACATGGTGTTCGGGTAGCTTACCCATACCTCGACTATTCCACCGGTACTTGCTACCTCCCACCAGCACCCCACCCAAACATAGGTAGCTGGGTACACAAGTGACTGTTCATCTCTAAAAATAAAAGGAAGAAAATTAAGGCTCTGATAGTTGTCTACTTAATCGTATAGATTTGCTTATAATGACAAATAAGAAGAGGAGGATTAATATAGCCTGTGTCCAGGAGATCAAATAGGTAGGACCTAAAGCTAAGGATGTGTATGGGTATAAGTTATGGTTCTCGGGTAGGTCGAGGTATAGGAATGAGGTAGGCATTTTTGTAGACAACGAGCTAAATGATCAGGTGGTAGAGGTTAGGAGGGTCAATCACAGGATGATAGCGATTAAGTTGGTAGTTGGAGGATCCATTATGAACATTATTAGTGCTTACGCGCCGCAGACAGGCTTGGACGAGGAGGAGAAGAGGCGCTTTTGGGAGGATTTGAACGAGGTGGTGGGAGGTATACCATCCACTGAGAAGTTATTTGTAAGAGGGGATTTCAATGGACATATCGGGTCACTTCCAGGGGTTATGACGACGTGCGATGGAGGCTTTGGCCTCGGGGACAGGAACGAGTGAGGCGTCTCACTTTTGGAGTTCGCTAAAGCTTTTGGGATGGTAATAGCCAACTCGAGGTTCATCAAGGAGGAGCATTTTGTGACTTCCGTAGCTCGGTGGCTAAGACTCATATAGACTTTTTGCTCCTTTGGAAGGTTGACAACGGTCTTTGTAAAGACTGCAAGGTTATTCCGAGTGAGTATCTTACAACCCGATATAAGCTTTTGATGATGGATTTGAAGATCAAGATGGAGAAGAAGAGGAGGGTTGTGGATGACAGACAAAGAATCAAATGGGGGAGTTTGACCATGGCTAGTGCAAAGGAGATGGGGGAGAGGTTGATGGCCAAGGGGGCTTGGGGGAGTAGGGGGGATGCGACTGGTATGTGGTACAGGACGACCGGTTGCATTCGGGAGGTAGCTAGAGAAGTGCTAGGGGTCTCGCGGGGTAGCCGTGGTGGGCATAGAGGGGAATGATGGTGGAATGGTAAAGTTCAAGAGAAGGTGGAAGCAAAGAAAGCAGCGTATGCGAAATTAATAGAAAGCAAAGATTAGGTGGAGAAGTGGTCGAATAGGGAATTGTATAAGATGGCGAGGAAGGATGCAAAGCTAGCGGTTACTGCGGCGAAAACGATGACTTTTGAACGTCTATATGTGGAATTAGAGGAAAAAGGTGGGGATAAGAAGTTGTATAGACTAGCCAAGGCGAGGGAGAGGAGGGTCCATGACTTGGATCACGTGAGGTGCATTAAGGATGAGGACGACAAAGTACTGGGGAAGGACGCGCATATTAAACGGAGGTGACAGTCGTACTTTCATAAACTTTTGAACGAAAAAGGAGATAAAGACATTGTGCTGGGAGATCTGGAGCAATTCGGAAGGTACCTGAATTTTGGATATTGTAGAAGCATTATGGTTGAGGAGGTTAAGGGTGTTGTTCGCAGGATGCGCGGGGGACGAGCGACCGGGCCTGTTGAGATCCCAGTTGAATTTTGGAAGAGCGTAGGCAGGGCAGGTTTGAAGTGGCTGACTGAGTTGTTTAATGTCATTTTTAAGACGGTGAGAATGCTCGAAGAATGGAGATGGAGTACAATGATTCCTTTGTACAAGAACAAATGTGACATCCAGAGTTGTGACAACTATAAGAGTATCAAGTTGCTAAGCCACACTATGAAAATTTGGAAGAGGATCGTGGAGATGAGGGTGATAAGAGGCATGTTTATTTCCGAGAATTAATTTGGATTCATGTCGGGGCGTTCGACTACATAAGTTATTCATTTTATTAGGAGGTTGGTGGAGTAGTATAGGGAGAGGAATAACGACTTACATATGGTTTTCATCGACCTCGAGAAGGCATACGACAAAGTCCCTAGGGAGGTTCTATAAAGATGTTTGGAGGTTAGAGGTGTACCTGTGGCGTACACTAGGGCGATCAAGGATATGTATGATGGAGCCAAGACCAGGGTACAGACAGTAGGAGGAGACTCGGAGCACTTTCCAGTGATGATGGAGCTGCACCAGGAATCAACTCTTAGCCCATTCTTATGTGCCTTGGTGATGGATGGATTGACGCGACAAATTCAAGGGGAGGTGTCATGATATATGTTATTCGCAGATGACATAGTCCTGATTGATGAAACTTGCAGCGGAGTGAACGCTATGCTAGAGGTTTGGAGACAGACTCTGGAGTTTAAATGGTTCAGGTTGAGTAGGACCAAGACATAATACTTGAGTGCAAGTTCAGTAACGGGAGCGACTATGAGACAGGCGTGGAGGTGAGCCTTGGTACTCTGGTCATTCCAAAGAAAGGATGTTTCAAGTACATCGGGTCTATTATTCAAGGGAATGGATAGATTGATGACGATGTCACACATCGTATTGGGGCAGTGTGGATGAAATGGAAGCTCGCATCTGGAGTCTTGTGCGATAAAAAGGTGCCACTAAAACTTAAAGGCAAGTTCTATAGGGTAGTGGTTAGACCGACTATGTTGTATGAGGCGGATTGTTAGCCAGTCAAGACTTCGCACATCCAAAAGATGAAAGTTGCAGAGATGAGGATAGTGAGATGAATGTGTGGACATATAATGAGGGATATGATTAGAAATGAAGATATCCGAGACAGAGTGAGAGTGGCCTCGGTGGAGGATAAGATGCGGGAAGCGAGGTTGAGATGGTTCAGGCATGTGCAGAGGATACACAAATGCTCCAGTGCGGAGGTTGGCTATGGACGGGTTCAAGAGGGGTAGAGGTAGACCGAAGAAGTATTGGAGAGAGGTGATTAGACAAGATATGACGCAAATGCAATTTACTGAGGACATGACCTTAGTTAGGAGGTTGTGGAGGACACATATTAGGGTAGAAGGGTAGTATGTAGTTGAGCGTAGTCCTACTTACGCTTACATATTGGTAGTTGTAGTGTTATTATTATAGGTCTGCTTAGCCTATCATACTAGTAGATGCAGTATTGCTTTATAGTCCCATGTCGTTTTATTTCTGCTGCTATGTGTTCTTTAGTGTACTTTGTTTACCTTATTTACTTGCGTTAGTTACTGCTTCTTTTTTCAGAATGCTCTATCATGACTTATTCGCTTTTGTTACAATCATTTTCATATTGCTTTAAATTTCTTGTCCGGGTCAAGACCGTTTCTCTTGCTTTGCTTGTGCTTATGCTTTGTATTGAGCTGAGTGTCTTTCGGAAATAGCCGCTCTACCTACCAAGATAGAGGTAAGGTCTGCATACACTCTACCCTCCCCAGACCCCACATTGTGGGATTTCACTGGGTATGTTGTTGTTGTTGACAAATAAGCTGTGTTTTTGCACAATCTGTTCCATGTCTCCATTTAGGCGAGCAGCATGTAGCTATGGATTAGTTTTGAGAAAATTTCAGCCCGTGCCTTTGTTTTGTTTGTTTTTTCTTTCTTTTACCACTTAGGATTCTGGTTGCTTTGTTGGTAAGATTTCTTTCCATTTAAATGGCATTGATTGTTTTCAATTGTCTATGCAGAGTGTGCATCTTTGTTAGCTGTTCCCCGTGGTAAATGGTACTGTAAGTATTGTGAAAACAAGTTTCAGAGGGAGAAGTTTGTGGAGCACAATGCAAATGCTGTTGCTGCTGGGAGGATTTCTGGTATTGATCCTATAGAGCAAATAACGCAACGTTGCATTCGTATTGTCAAGAACCCAGAAGAGGCAGAAGTTATAGCATGTGTTTTATGCAGGTAGTTGTCTGCTCTTAAAGTTGTTCAAAACCTAATGTCTTAGCTTTTGTAGTATGATGAAGTGCATGTTTTTTGTACACAGGTGTTACGATTTTAGTAAATCTGGATTTGGTCCACGCACGGTTATCCTTTGTGACCAGGTATTTCCTCCACATTTCTTTTAACTGCCATATTCGACTAAGTTATATGATTAAAATGCTTTACTCACCTTTCAAATCCAGTGTGAGAAGGAATATCATGTTGGCTGCTTGAAGAAACGCAAGATAGCAGATTTAAAGGTTAGTCCATTTGCATCTTAGGATTATTATTTCATGGGAGATCTCCTTTCTTTGTCCAGGATTCCTTCTCCTTTATTTTGTTTCATTCCCTTTTCTCCTCTTTTCTTTTCCTTTTTACAATTATATTTTTTGGATTCTCATGTTAAAAATTTAGTGCAACTTGCATCGCAGGAGCTGCCTAAAGGAAAATGGTTCTGCTGTGTGGATTGCAAGAGGATCTATTCTGCACTGCAAAATTCGCTGACCTCGGGAGAAGAGAAGCTGTCAGAATCTTGCCTGGGTGCTGTAAGAATGAAGCTAAAGGAAAAACGTTTCGATTTTGTTGGTGTTCCTGATGTGAGATGGAGACTTCTAAGTGGCAAAATTACTTCTCGTGAAACCAGAGTGTTACTAGCAGAAGCTGTTTCAATCTTCCATGTAAGCATCAGCCCTGAATTATTTTTGTTCACACTTTCAGTGAGCAGACTTTGGCTATGATAACCATGTCCACTGTGATGTTACTTACTGTTTAGTCTCCAACTTATCTGAGATGGGATGGGTTTGCTGAGTAGGGTTCAGTTTCATGCACTTTGGTGTGTTTTTTATGTGGCCAAATTAAGCTTATTTTTGAGAAACGAAAATCGGTGCTTCAGAGAATTTGCTAATCATGAGAAACAGACTTGTCATAGCTATATTTCATGGCAACTTTCTTGGAATTTTACCTGCCGTTTCCTTTTGTAGTCCAAGTTGATTTAGTGTTCTCTTTATGTTATTTCGTCCTATTTTTTTCTTGTACTCTAGAGGTTTATGACTTTCTTATTATGTTTTGTGGTTAGCTCATTTTAAATTTTCTCTGTTCCCTTAAAGGGTTTTAAACTATTTTGAGGTTGTATATCTTCTATTTTTTCGATGAAAAATGAGTGGAAAAGTTAGAATCATCATCATCATCATTGGCTTTTCAGGATTGTTTTGATCCTATTGTTGATTCAGCAACTGGACGTGATTTCATTCCATCTATGGTCTATGGGTAAGCTTCTTCATTGTTATGCAGAGTGAACTGGGTTTTCATTTATTTTTGCCATTTTTGATATCTATGATACTTGTTCTTCCTTGCAGAAGGAATATTAGGGGCCAAGACTTTGGGGGCATGTACTGTGCTATATTGACAGTAAAGTAAGAAACCCATTGCAATTCGTTTAATTTGAAACTCTCATTTTAAGCTCATTTTGATTACATAACTTAAGAGGCTATTTGGTTATCGTGCAGCTCAACAGTAGTATCAGCAGGGATCCTCCGTATTTTTGGTCAGGAAATGGCAGAGCTACCTCTTGTGGCAACACGTATTGGTAGCCAGGGCCAGGTAAAAGCTTTGCAACTGTTCAGGAAAATGACAACATTTATTTTCTATCAGATGACTCTCTCAATTGTTGTTGCTTTACCTGTGTCACATAGTCCTTATATTTCATTCAATACTTGATTGGGTTAGATATAATCATATAATTACATACTGAAAGGTCCAAATTTGGAATGTATTGGCTTATTTATACTTGTTTTGGCTTTTAAAGACCGGAGTTGCTTAACTTGTCAAAAAGAAGGTTGGTTGACTGACTGGACCATTTCTTTATAATAATTTCCTGCTTGGACCATATTTGATCCAACGAATGTAGATATGACGAATTTTTTAAAAAACTGGTGGAACAGGCACAGCATCCTCCAAAATTTACTGGCCAATCACAGAATTGACTTCTGCTGGACTATTGGCCTATTGGGCGGCTGGCAGTATTTCAGCTCTTACATTAGTCTTTATTGCTGGTCTTTTTTCTTCAAGATGATCCGGATAGAGTTCTAATTTGGGTAATACTAAGATACATTTAGACCAAAACTTGATGTCCCTGAACACCCTCTCTATCCCAGCTTATTTTTTGCCACGGTGGATAACATTGACTGGCAACAAAATGCATCTAACATCGTCATGTTGACACTAGATGTTTGTGAATTCTGATGATACTTTTTACGGGAAGTCATCGTACTTGCTTATTACATTTTGAGGCACATTTTGAAGCCGGTCAAGTAATTAGAAATAGTCAAATACATTTTATTAGTGATATGTCTTCAGCTATTGTTCTTGAAATGTCCAAGTTAAGAATGTATTCTTTGAAATGTTTACAGGGTTACTTTCAGTTGCTTTTATCCTGCATAGAAAAATTGCTTGCTTTCTTAAATGTAAGAAAATTTGTACTACCTGCTGCTGTTGAAGCAATGTCAATATGGACCGAGAAATTCGGATTCAAAGAGATACCACCAGATCAGGTATGTTTTGCATGAGTCCTGGCCTCTGCTGCATCTGATTTTGGTCCCTTTTTTCCCCCGAATTATAAGCGATTGTTCTACTTTGCAGCTTGTCAGCTACAAAAAAACCTGTTGGCAAATGATTACCTTCAAAGGAACATCTATGCTGGAAAAAATGGTTCCTAAGTGTCGAATCATTCGGCATGAGGGAACTGAAACTGATGCACCAGATGAGTAGTAGGTTGCGAAAGTGTGTTTTTTCTTCCATTCAACCCATTTTGTAGAGCGATTTCTGGTCACGTGTACATATTAGAATTTTATTTAATCAAAGAGGATGAATTATGAATTTGAGAGGATCAAAGGTTTCAAGTCAAAGCTGGTTGCATGTTTGTAAGTTAGATTCATGTTGCCCCAATCCACCCTTTGCTCCTCGGGTATTGAAAAAGAGTGAAAGAAGAAAGCATAGCTTATCCTTTGATATGTTGGCTTTCCTTTACTATTACTAGTATTATGTAGATATTAGTTCGACTAGGTATTTATCATAAATTAATAAATATGGACATGGTATCGTCCCACCATTAACTTTCTGGACACTTGTTGAGAGAGAACTCATCAAACTAATTCTTGAGGATGATAAATATGTTAATTTATCAGACTTTAGTGTCAATACTCTAGTAACATACTGACTCTATTTTATTTCCTACCCCAAGAACTTCGAAAGATTATTGCCTACCTGAATGAATGCGTAAAAAAGTAACAAAATTTTAAGGAGAAAGATAAACAACAATTTTCATGCCAAACTGTGGACTCCAAAACATTCCAAATGCAACTGGTAAGGTATTGTTCGCTTTTATCAGTTGCCTCTGAAACTTGTTGCTTAATAAGCTTTTCATGTTCAATCGCTAGCTAGCAGATCGTGGACTGTTGCACTCATCCCTTTAGAGATTTGATGTTTGCCCCACCATTATATTAGAGGATGTACCGCCTTTGGTTGGCCACCTGTCACGGCCTAGGCCCAAATATTAAGATATTGCTCGCTTTGCCCAATCGCTCCGGCCCCCTTCAAATATCTTTTTTGCGCAGATTTCACTTCAAAGGCACTGGTCTTTATTTTTTTTCTCTCAAATTATTGATTTTTAATTTTTGTTCTTCACTTAAAAAAGTGGCTGATATATTTCGAGGTGTCGGATTCGAACCCTTCTCAATCAAAAATTTAAAAAGAATTCTCAAGATAGAGTTTGAGATTCGTAAGACAGTTTGCCTGCAAACTCTCAGAGTTTGCTTTCGGGCATAAGGAAAACTCTTTCTTAAGGTAGAGTTTGCCTGACGCCTGAAGGCAAAATCCCAAACTCTAGCTTGCCAAATTTTTTTAAATTGTTGATCGAACTGGGATTCTAATCTAGAACTCATAATATTTTAGGCGAAGGGAAAAATTAAAGATTTCCAATTTAAAGGGCAAAAAATTTAAAACAACCCAAAATAGGGCATTACTGTGAATTTCCCCACTTCAAATCTTTTAGGCTTCACAATTTTGTCTCCTTAAGCTTTAGGGAAAAAGACATGGTGTGACCACCACAAAAAAAGAGAAGTCCAAAAAAGCTCTATTTTTGGTAAAGTATCTGAGCTGGCCATTCGGCCCATTTTATTTTCAGGTGCTAACCCAATCCAACCCACTAAAAAAAACGGACTTTTTGTTGCGACTAAAGGTCGACACAAAAGGTTCGCTACAAAAGAACAGACTATGACGGCTTTAGTCGCCACAAAAGATCAAAATAGGACTATTTGTGGCGACTTTAGTCGCCACTAAAGATCAACGAAAAAAATCATATTGAGCCTTAAAAAAATATCCAAAACATGTATAATATACATATAATTAGTAAGTATACGTTAATTGAGCCTTTAAAAAATATCCTAAAATATGTATATTTAGTAAGTATACATTTATCAAAACAGAAATTATACGTTGATATACATTTATTATACAATTTTATACATGTACTTTAGGGATACATAATTTATTCGATATTTATACAATTTTTATACATCGATATTTACTTTATACGTCAACTTTTTACTTATATAGTGTATAATACGTTAATTTTTACTTATAATAATGTATAATTAGTAAGTATACATTAAATATACATTTATCAAAGTAGAAATTATACATTGATATATGTTAATTATACAACAATGTATCATTTTTCTATACATATATAGTAATGATACATCTTCTATACAACAATGATACATTTTATGTAGTGATACATATACAAAAATGATACTGTTTATATACATTGTTGGAATTAGTTGAAAATGACTAGAAAATGGAATTATTTTACAAAGGTTAAAAAATAACTTTTAAATTTTTTGAGTCACCGTGTATTAATAGTTTCACTCGATTGGCCATTTATGTCCATGCCAATCCAAAAAACGCTTCGATAGTTGAATTATGAACTAACCTTTTTATAGCGTATAACTTTCACTTTTTATTTTGATGTGGGATTTGGCTAAAGTAAATCTCATAACGAATTCCTTTTTCATATTTTAACCGCCCTCAACCCGTAAGTTGCTACTTGGTACACTCCATAATCACATTGAGTGCACTAACCAGTAAGTTTGTGTGCCTAGCAAAATAAGGCCGCCATAATAAACTCTGGAGCTAAAATATGCAATAGAAATCGGGAAGAGAGAACAAAATTATATCTGCATTCATTATTATGCCATAATAATATCATATCTAGATCAAACATTGCACACTCACTTGGAGCTTACCTATGACATAACTCTTGATAGGAGGTATAGAGGTCAAGAATGAGGATATATATATATATATATACCGCTATGCGCAGAATCCGGAGAAGGGCCGGACCACAAGGGTCTATTGTACGCAGGCTTACCTCACATTTCTGGAAGAGACTGTTTCCACGGTTTGAACTCATGACCTCTTGGTTAGTAGGTAGTCGAACGTTGTCTAATTTTTCTTGATAGTATTGTTATTATTACTCACATACTATCTGATTTTTTGATTTTATTATTACATGTTGTTTCTCTTGCTTCGGTTATCGTATTATGTGTTGTTGCTACTGTTCTCTTCTTCATTATGTTCAGCATGACTGCTTCACTACTGTATTTTTTTTCATACTTGATTTTATTATGTTTTACTTGAGCCGAAAATTTATCCGATACAACCTCTCTACCTTCACAAAATAGAGGTAAGGCTACACTCGTATTTGTTGTTATTGTTGTCTATATATGGTATCATCATTTGGTTGAACAAGTGCTCTCTTTTGATGCCATATATATTTATGTACTTAGTCATAGTTCCACCGGCCAAGATCCAATTCCTACCTTTGAGGAATTCAACTTTTCCAAATAAACAAACACATGAGTAACAACTTTACATTACACATTCATCATGAATTCACACCCAAATTGGTATCAACGAATTTTAAATTATATATACTGATAATATTAATTTTTTATATTATGAATATAATTATACTTGTGATATCATGTTAGTGACTATGATTACTAGGTTACTAATTAATGTTTACAGTAGAAATTTACATGTAATCATCTTATAAAAAGTGCAGCCGCAGTACATCATCCCCGTTAATGCATGCTTAGGAAAGATAGATTTCATGGTTTGAATTGTGACCTATAGGTCACCTAAAGACAATTTTATCGTTGCTTCAAGGCTCTTCTGCACATATAATTACCTTATAATATGACAGTGACCTAATTGTATTTTTACACGATCAACACATAGAAATTAAACTCGGTAATAAAAGAGTCATTTCCCATTTTATAATTCTTGGCGTGTCCATCATCCAATCCCCACTATTTCTTATAGTCCATATCTTCCACAATCAATTAATCCCTTCCCTCTTCCTTCTTTTGCATTACAAATGTATGTCATGAAAGATCCTTTCCCCACACTTCTCTTACTTCCTACGCCAATAAATTAACAACAATGACGACCTTTCCATTATATACATTACTTCAACTTATATATATAACTATCTTGACTCTTCAAAAACCAACATAAAAACACAATGCGAAAAACAACATCAATCAAAATAATACACCTAACTATGAGAAGGACCACTCTCTTTTGGTTTATAGCCTTAGCCATTGCACTCTTTTCCATCATACTTCCCCTCTATTTCAACAACTCTTCCACGAATAATAGTTATATTGAAAATTCTAGAGAAAAAAAAGTAGCTTTGCACTTGCTATTCTACAAAGGGTTTTCAAGAAAAATATCCTAGAGGGTAATTTCTTCTCTATTTTCGAAGAAATTATTACTCGTCGCCACCATCACCATTACCACCACCACAGAAAGGAGGCGTAAACCTAAATGCGACGATTCTAAATGGAACTCAAGGCTTGTACCTATTTATGGCGTTTTGCGTGTTGTTAGTGATGATTTAAATGGTTGTGGAAATTTTAGCAACATACAGAAGGCCATTGATGCTGCTCCTGATTTTAGCTCTACTAAGACACTTATAATAATTGATTCAGGAACATACAAGTAAGTCATTAATCATCTTTTTTCCCTTGTTATATAGTATGATGCATTAGGAAATATAATTGTATAGTGTATCATATTGTAGTTAAAAATTTCGGAAGACCATAAAAAAAAAGAGGTATTAGCAACGAAATTCGTCACTAAATAGTCTGTAGCTAATCAACAAGATTTTCTTGATAATTCGTAGCTAATCCTTTGTCAAATATGATCGATGAATTTTTAATATTGTTTAGCGACAGAAGTTGTTCAGCGTTAGTTAATTTCTGTTTTCTTACTAGGCATATGAATTTTATTTTTTTTTGGCAGGGAGAAAGTGGTGATAAACCCTAGCAAGACAAATTTGATAATACAAGGACAAGGATACCTTAATACAATTATCTCATGAATGATACTGCTAATTCAACTGGTGGAACTAACAATAGCTTCACTGTTGCTATTCATGCTCCAAATTTCATAGCATACAATATTAGTTTCCAGGTACAATATTTTTTTAAAGTAAAACAATCAAGCTTGATATTTATAGGAGTCAAATTCTTTACACTACAAAAAAAAGTTTAGCTATGAAATTTGTTGCTAATCTGTCGCTAAATAGCACATAACTAATATGATGTTTTGATAAATGTCAAAAGTGAAAATGGTGAGTATACATGTGATCATATCTGCGCAAGCCTCTATATCCTGAAGACTTGCTAGTGCGTACAAGTGGTTTGGACCTCTGCCTGTGTTATCGGACTTAGCTAGACCACGCCCTGAATGGGCCTCAGAATTACGAGGGACTGCTGAATTTGCAGACTGAGCCATATTACCTCTTGTACCCTGCCTCGCTGAAGGTCAATCTCGTTGAAAATGACCTCATTGTCAGCACCAAAAATAGACATCCATACCCAAGCGACACTCTCATGGGTGCCTCTTACCACACTTGCCACATACTGGGTGGCTAAAAGTACCTTGACCTACACTGGCCTGTACTGGGAGCCTGATGCTCTAAAGTTCTGTTTCTTATTATCATTTTTTAACGTTGGGGTTGGAGCACTAGTTGAAGATGGAGAAGGTCATGATGACCTATTTTTAAAGAACTGCCTGCCTCTACCACCTCCATGACTGAAGTGACCTGAAGACTTGGCTCTCTTATTAAACTCCATATCATTCTCTTTCTACAAGGCTTCTTCTTGCTTCAACCTATTCTTATTACCCTGCACGAATGCAACCATCTTCGTAATAGTCATATCCTTGTTCTGAGATGTAATATTAGTTGAATCGTACAAATAGGGATCGAGACCATACACGGAGCGTCTAACTTTGACCCTCATGTCTTGAACTATACGGGGAGCATACTTTGCCAAAGAGACAAATTGAAGATAGTACTCATGCACAGTCCTATAATTCTTTCTGAGCTTTTCAAATTCCACAACCTTAGCCTCTGTAACTTCTATTGGCAGAAAGTGCTAAATAAAGGCATTTGCAAACTCATCCCAACTCACTAGAGGTGCATCTTCCCCACGGGACTGCTCCTAAGACTCATACAATATGTTATCACATCCTGCAATTGATAAGCTCCAAACTCTACCTCATTAACATACATAACACGAAAGATCTTCTAAAGTCCATCAATGTAATTATGTGGATCATCTGTCTTGCTTGACCCTTTGAATACCGAAGAGTCCATTAACAGAAATATCCTTGTCCTGAAGCTGGATGACTCCCCATTAGTTCCCGTACTTGAAGTTGTTCCCTGACATTGGGCTTGAGCAGCCACAAGTTGGTGAGCAGTTGAATAGATACCCTAAAATCAGAGTCCTTAGTGCTGGGCAGCGGAACTGGAATCTCCGTAGGCTCTGTCGTATAGAGTAGTGTTGTACCCGAATTGGCTCCCTAAGCCTGAGCATTTTCCTCGCGAGCAGCATTTTCTGCAGCTCTCTAGCTATTAGCTGAAGTCCTTATTGGTGTACTTTCTTTTCGCACGCATTTTCTGAAATACGTAAGACGCACAAGTTAGAAGGATGTCCTAAAAGTATAGCTCTAACTGCACGATCTAGAGTACAAAGAAGTGAACAATCCTAGATGTCTTAGTGGTCAACTGTTTATATGTATGAGGCACCTCTCACACATATAAAAGTGACCCCACTGGATACGGTTTCATAGACTCCCCAAGACACTTGAACCTAGTGCTCTGATACCAAGGTTTGTGACGCCCCGAACTATGGCAGAACATGACACCCGGTGCCTGACTGCATGTGATCGAGTGAACCACATGACTTGCTTATTAACATGGGAATCAAACATGCTAATAATAATATTTTGATGACATGTAAAACATTTACTAAAAGCATAGTCTGAACTATAATAAGCGAAAATATCTAAAAATGACATTCTGACTCTGAAAATAATGCTGACATGAATGACATAACATGATACTGAACTAGTCTGTAAAACCTCTGACATGAGTCCGAAAACTATCTACCAGGACAAGGCCCTAGCATACCTCTACTAATGATGCATAATCATAAAATACTTAGATTGACTCTCTGAATGAGATGGGGCTCACCAAACAGCTGAATCTGAAGCAATCCTACTGAGCAGATGCGTTTCTCTGAAACTCAACACCTGTATCACAAAGTGCAGGCCCAATGCAAAGGGACGTTGGTATATTTGAATTGTACTGTATGTAAAGCAACTGAAAGAAATAAGCACGCAAAAAAATAATAAGGACATGAACTGAAACTGAAATTGAAACATGAACATGAGTATAATATAACATGTGTAAAATTTATAAAATGTATATATATATATATATATATATATATGGAGAGAGCAACAGTCAAACCGACATGAACCGCTAAGCATAAACGTGGAGTCTGATCTCTGTCCGATCAGCTAAGCCATCTTGTACTTTGCCAGAGTATGAGACATGAACATGAACATGATGGATCCAATAAATAATATGAAGGCATCATCCTCTGGCGGAGCGACCTTATCCTATGTCGCCATACGTAGTTTCAAGCTATCTGAGCCTTCTTGGTAATCTGTGCAACTTTTTACTTGAAAATAGTGGCTTGAAAGCCCATGAATTTCATGAAGTAGCTTGAAATCATGACTTGTAATTTCATAAATTTAACATGTAAAGAAATATATAATATAACTTGTATAAATCATGAAAATATATATAACTTAATGAAACTGAGAAAATATAATCATTACTTATATTTAAGAACTAATGGGAAGTAAGGCATGAGTTCATGGATTACGGACAGATTCATCACAATCATAACTACCAGTTATGAATACAATTGTTGAATAATAATATAAACATTACATGATATTCATAGAGTTAGGGTTATCATAGTATTAGAACAAAAACCCTAGGTTATGGGATTTTCATTGTTTCATGGAAACGTGGCGTGAGGAAGAACATGGATATTCCCACACATGGATAGAAGCTCTACATATATTTAATCGCTCCAAGACTTGTAATAAAAAACCAAACTTTGAAGAAGAACCCCTAAGATTGCACCTTGAACCTTGAATTGAGTTTAACTTGAAAACCATAGGTTAGGAACAACGAATTCTATTTAGGAATTGATTATGCTTAATTAAAATCATGTGAAATGGCATGAAAAGTGATTACCTTGAGTTATGGGGATGATGGAAGAAGAAACCTTCGTGCTAGGGCTTGAAGAATAAGAAAAACTGATTTTTAAAATCAAGTGTCGTATTTATACTATTTGTTGTCGGGGGATTTTGACGGTCCATTCGATGGTCCGTAGAATGTTTGATGGTCTGAGTCTGGACGGTCAATATTTGACGGCCCAGATTGATGGTACCGTCGTTTTCTGACGATCCGTCGAATTCACAGCTTGACCGTCATTATCAAAGTGAAGATCGACGGTTCGTTTGACAGACCATAAAATATTTTACGGTCCGTACTTCTTGCCATCGAATTTCCTCTGCAGAGCTGAACCTGATTTTCCAACGTAAACTCTGCGTTTTGATTGCTTACACTCATGGATCGTGAACAAGACTTAGTTTGAAGGTACGAGGTGTTACACTATTGGAGCCTTCTATACTTTATAACAACAGAGAAATACTTGGTGCAGTCATCCCCAAGCCTTAACCATGTTGCTTTGCTTTGTTGTTGTAGAAACATTTCTGCCATATAGGAAGTTTTCTTATATTTTATATACTGGATTCTTTCCTCCTAAAGCATTTGAGAATAGTCTTATCATAGCCCTTTTTAATTTATTGGATGTCGCGAATTTATTCCTTGAACTTATTGTCACGTCCGAAAGAGTGTTTTCATTACTGATAAAACAATATAACCGTGATAATGAAGTTATTGGAACATATTAATGATATATGAGAGATCATTTCACTATATGTTTGTAAATATTATTATGATGCGCAAGCAATTTGTCTTCCTATAAATGTATCTTCTCTATCTGTTCTTAACATTATTTTATTATCAATTCACTTGTTATTTTCCTCCAATATTTATAACATGGGATCAAGAAGACAGATTTATAGGAAGACACATTCACTGTACTTAGTGAACAACATAAGTTTTCAATATAAATTCTACTTCGTACTAATTTTTTTTCCAACTACTCACTTACAAACGAAATTACAATAATTGAGAGGGGGGCTCAGGCCCGGAAAGAAAGAAAAGAATCTATTGGCGGAATGCGAGTAACATTTTCTTTCATTATAGTTTTCTCCTATGAGAATACAATATATCTTCGCCAAATTTATTCATCAAATCAGTCTTTGAAAATAGGCAAAGTCTCCATATTTGTCGTAAAACGGCGCCGTTACTGATTCCCATTGATTGCAACTTCTAATTCTGATATGTAGCTCGCTCCCAACACCATTGATTACCTCGCAACATTGCCGACGTGGTGCCTGTTTTTTTTTTTTAATAAAATAGGTTTTGTTTATCAATTAAATTGATCTCCAATAACAAAAAATGGTCTATTAATTAAGAGTAGATTTTCTTTTTATCTATATACTCCTCATTATCAATCTCATGTTAGTAAATTTAATAAGAAATATTTCATTCAAAAAATACATAATTACTCCATCAATTTCATTTTATGCGACATATTTTCTTTTGTCTGTTAAAAAATGAATAACATAATTTTATATTTAGAAATAATATAATCTTCAAGCTTTCTGTTTCACTTGCGACAGAGATAATTTAATGGATGGTAACACAACTTTTATTTTACCACATTATAGTCACTAAACTATTATTTTATAGCAAAAAATCACTCAATTTCGCATACATATCACAAAAAGTTACGAAACTATTTTTGTAACAAAAAAAGATCATCGAAACTTTGCTAAAGTATCACAAAAAGCTACTAAATCTTTTCCTTGTAATAAAAGACTCATTCAACTTCGCCTAAGTATTATATAAAATGTCTTCTTTGTTTCCTTCAAAATGATTCCTTGTAACACTTAACAAATTTGAGTGACTTTTTTTGTTACAAAAAATAATTTAATGACTTTCGTGATAATTACGTTAAGTTGAGTGACTTTTTCATTGCCAAAATAGATATAATAAAGTAAAAATTGTGTGTCGACCATCGGTAAAATTAACTCCTTGCAACACAAATATCATAGCAGGATTAAAATCATATAAGTGCCAAAAAATTCATTTTTTTTGTTAGAAATTCGTATTTGATCAAACAGGTTCACATAAAATAAAACGGATGAATAAAATTTTACCTGTCTCCACACTAGGGGAGATAGAATTGGCGCCGTGACATTAACCATATGAATTGCTAATGCTCCTTTATAGTTTTCCTTCTCACATTGCTTGTTAGAATCATTATCAATTATTGTGCTATAACTTGTCAATGTTTCACCATTTTGGAGCCCAACAACTTGATCCAAGAAGTACTCAATGGGCCTCTTACACGGTTCTACATAATTGGGCCGAGTATTGAATGTGAACGGTTCTTCAGATCCAATTATTGACTTGAATGTTTGCATCGGTAGTCCCAATTCGTTGGCATTCATTATCCACGGATACAATTGCACTGAGTTCCCCCATGATACTGATAATGACCAATTTCTATTTAAATCGTAGCACAAAGTATGTTGCATTGTCCGACTTGGATCCTTTTTGTAAGGTTCAATCAACTTTTTTATGGAGTCAAATTGGGTCATTGATGGAATTAATGGATGTACAATGTACACATCTAGATGGTGAAGAGAGACAAGTGGCGCCACAGGATGTGCTGCTAATAACCCTCTTGGGCTCCCTTGCATATCCATCTTAAAATAAAATCAAATTAAAAAATTAACTTGGATATTTATTTATTTATTTATTTATTTATTAACAGTTAAATAAAATTTAAATATTGATTATTGTTATTGGTATCTTAGCACTCAATTGCTATAAAAGGCAACAAACGGTTTGTACTAACGAGACTATTATAGAAAGATTTAATGTAAGAAAAATTTAAGGAAACCACCCAGATTCCAATATATTTTTTTATTTCAATTTATGTGATATTATGTTTTTTGTCTGTTTAAAAAAGAATGAATTATTTTTTAATGTGAAGCAATTTAATTTAAACTTTTCATTTTATCCTTTATTAATGATAAATTTTATAGCCATACAAAATATCATGATATATTTAATACCATAAGTTAGAAAAGTCTTATAGTCATAAATATATTATGAACCATAAATTTCAAAATATACATGTCATTCCAATGAAATCATAAGTTTGGAAGTTTCATTTCTTTGAAAAACTCATACTAATTAAACAGATTTTACATAAAATAATATGACTCGGAGTAAAATATTGAAGCTCACATAAAATGAAACGGATCAAGGGAGTAAACATTAGAAGGATAGTGATTTCAATTTATATGATATTATTTGACTGCATTAAAAGATAAAGATTTTTAAAATTTATGATAAAAAATAAATCTTAATTAGATTGGTGTGTATTATACCTGATGGAAACCAAGTTCTTTCGTGAGAGGAACACCAATCTCAGCCACACAACTAGCAATCCTCTGATCGGAAGCGAACAAGTAATGGTAGCGATTAATGCAACTGTCTAAAATCTTCACTAACTCCGCCGCTAAAGGATAACTAATAGCAATGCCACCACCGCCATAAGCCATATTGTAGGAACCCCCTGCATTTACCTCCACATTTTCAGAATTCCCACCAATATAATACATTTGATTGTGATCATATTTACCCAAAACTGCCACCAAATTCTCCGTAAAAAATACAGTATCATCATCTCCCATTACGAACCATCTCACATTTGTTAACCCGAGTTCAAAGCTCTCCTTCACAATCCTCGCGATCCTCACAGCTGACCTGTAGTGGGGAAGTCAGAAATTTCGCTAAGGGTATTGAACATTTAATATACGTGTAGGAATGTTGGTTTTTGATCTATATATTCGAAAATTATATTTCTTTTGTAAATATTCTCTTCAGACACTTGAACCTGCTTGGATTACATCTGGACAAATAGAAGCAGGTCGACGAGCAATGACACGAAATGCACATTGTCATCGTGAAAAAACATAAATATTAGGTAGCTGTTGTTAAATCGAGTTGAATACTTTATGAATAGGCGGTGTGGCAGTAAATATTTCCAAAAGGGATACTTCAATACAAACATCCAAGATGCACAACTCCATTCATTAAGTTGGGAAAGGGTTCTTAGATATGAAACAAAACCGTAATATAATTTTCTATATAGTCGATATATTTATTTTTGATAAAGAGTGTCTAAACGACCATCCTTCACTATATGTGGCTACGCTATTACTGACCTGTCGCCGAACCAACAAGTGTACTCGAATTTGGACGTATCTTGAGAGACCCTATAGTACGGGGAAGTTTCGGTCCACGGTTCATTCTCATGGGGCTTCTCGTCCAGCCACACGAACCCTCGCGTTACATTAGGTCTCCACCAGAGACCAAAGTAACGCGAGCGATTCTTCCATGTTTTAGCGGACCCGCCAATGCCAAAGAGAATGTGAGATGTGTTTGTTTCTTCTTCTACTACTATTGATTCTTTGCTTGTAACTTTGATATTTCCTAGTTTATTTGTAACGGCATTGCTATTGGAGAAATGAGGAGTGAAGGAGATTAGAGAAATGGAGGAGACTAAGCAAATGACAATTAGAAAGCTCTTAATCATGGAAATAGTGAAGAGATTTGGGACTAGTTTGAGATTATTAGGCAAAGGGACGTAGTGTTTCAAGAGAGACATAATTAAGAATCTCTCAAAGGTACTGATATTCACCTATGGGCTATGGAACCTAAAGGCTTGCATGCTCTTGAGGTTTGATTTGATAGGTAGTTATGAAATTTGTACTTTTTAAATCAAAATTTTATAATACTTTAGTCTCATTTTATGTGATATTATTTGATTGATCATAAAATTTAAGAAAGAAACAAACTTGTGTTATAAAACAAGAGATAAAAACTTATCTACTTATAAATCTTCTCAATATAGGAAATGAAAAGTTTAAACTTTAAAGTTATTCTCTCTCTTCTATTTTATTTGTCTAGCTTGTATTTTTCACTCCTCTTAACAAACTACTGGTATTAATTAAATGTTGTTTTACTAAATGATCCTTTTTGTGGTACACTGGAAATGTAAAAATGAATACTAATAATAATCCAATTAATTTGAGAAATGATTACTTAATGACAAGGGTAAAATTGAAAAATAATTATATGTTTTATTGTTTTGCTAAAGTAGACATGGAAAAATTTATTTTAATATAATAAACTAGTAAAAGGATATGAAGGTACTCTGCCTTATTTTCAAGATTACAATCTCATTTTTATAGGTAAATAGTATCATTTTAGTGACATCATAATGCATTTTCTTCTACACTTAAGCATATGAATTAAACTCATTCTATTTTTACGGTTCAAATCTAGAGGAATGATTTGTACTGTGCACAAGTTGAGCCAACCTAACATTAATTTTACTGGACGAATCATGAATTCCTAATGTAAATAATTCCTTACACAGCTAACAACATATATAATTTAAATTCTTTTAGAAAATGAGGTCAATCCAATATGGTACCCACCATGCATATGCAGTAGAATAATTTTGGATCACCCCATTATCAATTGTGGGGTGGGGGGGGAGGGGGAAGAGGATGAGTAGATAACCCACGATAATGTTCTCATTGAAACTAGAACTTTGGATCAATACCTACAATGATTAAGTAATTATCACTTAATGTTTTTAATTCATTTTGAACGATTACATAGATCTCGCAGAAGCTTAATAAACTATATTGAGAAAGTGCGTACGCTATTATTAAGTAAGATTCACGCCAATGGACTTAATTAATAATTTAATATATTGTGCGACTAAGTTATTTATTGATCTTATATAAATAAAATAACGTGTGCTGGTAAATTTTTATTGTATTATTATTTTGTTGTTTGTGCCCGTTAAAAAAATTATGATGACTTGTGTAGATTTCGATTTATATCTATTAGATTTATCGGTTGAGCAAGATCCATTTTAAGCTTATCCTCGTGAATCTTGACAATAGCGTAGTGCGTACTTTTTCAAATAGATTAATACTTCTACTAGATTTTTGTAGTCTCAAATGTATAAAACAAGTAATTTTATCCAAAGTTCTAATCTCAACAAAACTTTATAAGTTGCATAGGTAATCTAACTGATTTATTATACTTTATTATTATTTGGAGAGACCTAAAATTGTACTACTGCAACATACTATCATGTTGGATTTACCCTAAATTGGGAATTCATGAATAAAAAAAAATAAATTATGGACCTAACATAATTTTAAAAATTAATTTATGAGATGAGGATTGTTCAATACTATAGGAAGAAGCTGATGTGGGAATCCATACCTCTACACGCTCAGTTGACCTGTCAACTAGACATAAATTATATGATATGAGGGTCCAACATTTCGTAAATAAAAAAGTGGGATGAGTCTGACTCTAATTAATACTATGATAAAAATGAACATTAAATTTAATTCAATCCATAAACTACCTCATTAAGTTAAAGATTATCCAAAATCATATAAAGAGATCATCCCATCCTTAAAAAGCCGAGGTGGGAACTCAACAACTCCTCCAATTACAATACAACAACAACAACATACACGGTGAAATCCCATAATGTGGGGTCTGGGGAGGATATAGTGTACGCAGACCTTATCTCTACCTTGGTAGGTAGAGCAGCTGTTTCCGAGAGACCCCCGGCTCAAGACAAAGCATAAGCAAAAGCTAAAGCAAAGCAGGAGAAAAACAAGAGAAACGGTCAGACCCGGTCAAAAAAAAAATTAAAGCAGTATGCTGGTATCAAAAGTGAATAAGTCATGATAGCGCATTCTGAAAAAGTATGCAGTAACTAGCGCAGGTAAATAAACCAAATAAAGTACACTAAAGAACACATAGCAGCAGAAATCAAACTACATGGGTTAAATTTTTAGCTCGAGCATACAAGTCATCAGGAATATTTCCTTTCGGTTAATTTTTTTTTTATCTTACTTTTTTTCTTAGTCAGTTTAAAAAACAGTACTACTTTTTATTTTGATATAGTAACTCTTTAATTCCAACATCCCACATGATATGTTTAAAATCACAAGATTCAAATAATATTTTGGTAATATTATACACATCTCTAGTTTAAGATTTAAACATTGAAAATTCCCCTTTATTTTTTTAATTTTGTTGTCAGTCAAAATAAGACACATGAAATTAAACAAAGAAAGTATAAGATTTAAATAAAGCAAATGAAATTCCATAATTACCCTTTGGAGAGAGAAGCATAACACAAGCTTTTTATTTTATTATATAGGGATAGGGGAAGTGAAAATAGAAAGGGGATTACAATGTGTGAATTCGAACTTCAACCAATAAAGTGAAAGTTCAGGTACTCAACCAACTGAGTTACTAAAACCTCCTAACACAAGCTTCGCTATTTTAGAAAGACCCGTTTTATTCCTTATAGAAAATAGAGAATGAAGAAGGAAATGTTTCAGCCAATTTTTTTTGCCATTTTCATGAAGGGCTTTCTAATTACCATATGCTTAGTAGCTTCCATTTCTCTAATTATCTCCTTAACTCCTCATTTCTCCAACAACTATGCTCGTAGTAGTGCTGTGGCGGTTACAAATAACAACATAGAAAAATATATCATCAAAGAAGAAGAAGATGAAGAAACAAACATATCCCATATTCTCTTTGGCATTGGCGGGTCCGCTAAAACATGGCACAATCGCTCGCGTTACTCTGATCTCTGGTGGAGACCAAAGGTAACGCGAGGGTTCGTGTGGCTCGATGAGGAACCCCACCAAAACGAGCCGTGGCCCGAAACTTCCCCACCCTATAGGGTGTCTCAAGACACTTCCGAATTCAAGTACAATTGTTGGTTCGGTAATAGGTCAGTAGGGACGAAGTTAGGGGCGCCGGGGTCATATGAATCATTTTCGCTCCGTTTTTTTTATGCATATATACTCTCTATTTTAATTTAAGTGTCTTCTGTTCTTTTTAATATGTTTCAAAATAAATGCATCTTTCTAGCTAGTTTCAACATTTTACCTTGTTTAAGTCCATAAGATTCAAAGGGTATTTCGGTAAATGACACACATCTTTAGTTTATGATAATAAGATTCAAAAATCTCTCATATTTTTTCAAAATTTTGTGTAGTCAAACTAAAACACTTAAATTGAAATGGAGGAACCAGGGAATATTGAATTCCATTAACCTCTCTCTATTTTTATTTTTTTTGAATCTCCTTAATGAAAATCCTGATTCTGTGCACAGGACTGCAGTAAGGATCGCAAGAATTGTAAAAGAGAGCTTTGAACTAGGGTTAACGAATGTGAGATGGTATGTAATGGGAGATGATGATACGGTGTTTTTTACTGAGAATTTAGTGGCGGTTTTGGGTAAATATGATTACAATCAAATGTATTACATTGGTGGGAATTCAGAAAGTGTGGAGCAAAATGTGGTGTGTTCATATAGTATGGCGTTCGGCGGCGGTGGCATTGCTATTAGCTACCCTCTGGCGGCGGTTCTCGTGAAGATTTTAGACGGTTGCATTAATCGCTACCATTACATGTACGGTTCTGATCAAAAGATTGGTGGTTGTATGGCTGAGATTGGTGTTCCTCTCACACATGAACTTGGTTTCCATCAGGTAGGTAATAGTACAATCTTTTAAATTCAAGATTTACTTTTTGCACTATCATTGTCATTTTACTCTCTTTTTATGATTTTATGTGTTTTAATTTAATTGACAGTGAAATTACGAAAGTAAAGATTTTGTTTTTGAATTTTACACATAGAATATTCAATTGAAAAGTTACTTAATAAGAAAACGATATTCGTTTAAACAAATTTTTTTTTAAAAAGACAATACAAAATTTGAAACAGAGTGACTGAGGGAGTAGTAAAAACATTAGTTATACATATATATTAAGTAAAAGTATTTTTTTTAATACCACAAGAGAATTCTAGTCAGCTATTAGATTCTGCCGAACGTCTAACCTAAACTCAGGCTTCACCCCTAGCTATAAAGGCTTTTCCTCGAGAAGAAAAAAAAAGAAACATATCATTATCTTTTAAATGGACTAATAAAAAAATAGCGTCGAACAAGATGGAACGGATGAGCGAGTATGAATGAGTTCTAGTACTCTCTCTTCTTGTGTGTAGTATTCATTGTGGAAAAAGGAAGGAAAAGTGCAATCACTATGTACATCTTACTTTGTAGAAACTGAAAAATATATCTAATTAATGTGTTTGTTTTAAGATGGATATAAAAGGAAGTCCACGGGGCATATTGGCAGCACATCCGGTGGCGCCGCTAGTGTCGTTGCACCATTTGGGCAAGCTACATCCTCTATTTCCATCAATGAACCGCCGAGACTCTGTAAAAAAGCTCATCGAGGCTTACGAAAAGGACCCGAGCCGTACCGTACAACAAACATTGTGCTATGACTTAAAGAGAAATTGGTCATTATCAGTGTCATGGGGCTACTCAGTGCAATTATATCCATGGATAATGAATGCAAGAGAGTTGGGATTACCAGTGCAAACGTTCAACACATGGTTAGATTCAAAAGAGCCATTCACATTCGACACTCGGCCCAATTATGTAGAACCGTGTAAGAGGCCCATTGAGTACTTCTTGGATCAAGTTGTTAGGCTCCAAAATGGTGCAACGTTGACAAGTTATAGCACCATAATTGGTGATAATTTTAACAACAGATGTGAGAACCAAAAGTACAAACCAGCATTAGCAATTCATATGGTTAATGTCACGGCGCCAATTCTATCTCCCCTAGTGTGGAGACAGGTAAAATCCGTTTCATTTTATGTGAATATATTTGACTAAATACTAGTTTCTAATAGAAAAAAAATTGGAACTTTTATGATTTTAAGTCTGCTATGATATTTGTGTGGCGATGAGTTAATTTCTCTTCTTTTTTTTTTTGGTGAAACTTTTTTGATTTATAGTTCATTTCTGGTGTTAATGTGGCTGAACTTGCATGTTTTATTAGTAAGCTAATTAACTAAATTATTTTTGTATATTAAAATGTCTGAACTATGTGTTAATTTTTGAGAAAATACAACTCGTTCGAAAGTTATATTTTCGACAACGGAAAATAACGAGGCAATTGACACATCTACATTTATTTTTTAACAATTTCTAAGGAAAAATATTTTTATTTTTGATATCTTTTAATAGGTTGTAGTTTAAAAAATGATTTTGCAAGTTTATTTGAACTAACCGACTTGGCTATGACAAGCCATTTTCCGATGCAAAAAAAAAAAGACTACTAAATTATGATTTCTAAGATATTAACACATATATAGTTAAATTACTTTAACGAGTGATACAATGAGTAAAATTCAGTGACTTTTAAGTAATGCAAAGTTACAAGTGATAGTGTTGTAACCTTACTAATATATCGAATAAAATTCAACGACTACACTTGAAATTAACGCTCATTTTTTTATTTATGGAGAATTTAATTAGTGAATCTATTATTATTATTTTTTTATAAAAACAGGCACCACGTCGGCAGTGCTGCGAGGTAACCAATGGTGTTGGGAGCGAGCTACATATCAAAATTAGAAATTGCAATAAATGGGAATCAGAAACGACGCCGTTTTACGACAAATATGGAGACTTTGCCTACTTCCAAAGAATTTTTCAACCAGTAATGAATAGGACAAGAAATTTTGAATTGATACTTGAGAGAGAAAAAAGAAAGATCAAGGAGGATGAAACTTTTTAATAATTTTGTATACTTTTAACTGTTTTTTCTATTTTTGCATGTGTTGCAACCAGAATAAATAAATTAGAAACAAGTCACAGTTGCAACAGTTCATGCTATTGTATTTCTGAATACAAGATCCAGAATTGGAGTTTTAGTTCAAGATCGACAGAGATTGAAAACTCATTGTTGTAATCTTTGAAGTTTATCCTTTCGATCACTGTAATAGTTATTTACTATTCCCGTGTTATTTATCCTACAAGTTTTTTATATAATCATACTTATAATTACATCTGGCTTTCCAGACTTCCCAACAAATGAACAGAGGAAGATAGTGTATATATGCACTCTATTCTTTGTTTTTCTCATTCCTTGTCTGTTGGTAATGCCACAACAATTGGAGAAAAACTTCCAAACAACATCTGTCAAATCTCCATCTTTGAACAAGTGGTCCACACTCTCAATGCTTCATGCTTTACAATATATGCACTTGCTCATGAACTTTGAATCTTTGCAAAGCTTCATCAGTAGAAAGTTTGTTGTTCATTAACCTGAGCATAAAAAAGTCAGGTAGTTGTTCAGTGGTCAAACTTCAATGAGAAGTTTTATTCCTACTCCCACTTAATTAAACACAATTTTCTCCTTGAAAATCCTAAATTTACATATCATCTAAACTATCGTCTTAATGTATTATTAAGGTGACATGCTACGTTATCATGTTTGTTGCTTTTATCCATGTTGACGTTGCATAAATTCATCATATTCGTAAATTTCACATGTTTTTTTCAAAAGGATATCCAAATGAAATTCAACTTTTAAGTTGACGTCATTTATCCGTCGTGTTTATTATTAATTATCAGGTACCATATTACACTTAATACCGCTATTGTATTTACAACGATGTTTATATAAATGATTATACAACGTGTTTTTTGCAACCTTTTTGTAGTGGTAAGCATTTCATTTCTGAATATGTATGCCCAAGATTTTCCTTAATTCTGCCATACACAAAACCAGTGGCGTAGCGAAGATTTTCATTAAGGGGTTCAAAAATATGAAAACTAAATATATGAAGAAACCAAGAAGATTCAATATCTATTATATATACAAAGATAATACTTTTAACCTTATGTAAAGAATTGATTTTGGGCCTAACTCAATCCCTAAAGCTAGCTTATGGGTGAAGATTGTCCAATTCCATATAAGGAGTCCATGTTCTCATTCTATTTCCGATGTGCAACTCTTAACACTCCCCCGCACGCTCAGACCTCGTTAACTGGAGAGTGGACAATATAATTTGAGGGCCCAACATCAGTGAACAAAGAATTGGAATGAGTCTGTCTCTGATGCCATGTAAAGAATGGATCTTGGGTTTAACTCAACCCCAAAAGCTAGCTTTTAGGGTGAGGATTGTCCAATTCCATATAAGGAGTCCATGTTCTAATTCCATCTTGAGTCTAACTCAATCCCAAAAGCTAGCTTGTAGGGTGAGGATTGTCCAATTCCATTTAAGGAGTCCATGTTCTCATTTCATTTTCGATGTGGACTTTTAACACCTTATATGTAGTGTAATTTTTCGCCGAAGAAGGTTCGTACGAACCCCTAAAGACTACCTAGCTCCGCCCCTGCCCAAAGCAATTAATTAATCTAGAAAGAGTAAAAGAAAAAAATATAGTAGTTCTTTTTTCCTTTCTCCTTTAGTAATTATTATCCTTGTCCATATCCAATTCATAATTTTCATGTACGTAGGTCTAAAGCCAAATGCATTGCCACTATTAGTAAAAATTATTGACAAGAGACAATCGATGGACAAAGTTGAAGTGTAGATTCAAAAAGGCATTTTCATATTCACCTGTGAGGCTGTATTATGCTTAGCGTGTACTCTCTCCATTGCAAATTTACACGTACCATTTTTCAAGGTCAACTTAATTGCTTTTTAAAATAAATAAATAAAACTCAAATTGTGACCTACTTTTTTTTTCTTTCTAAATAAGTTAAATTTAGTAAACTATGCAAAAGTTGCATAAATGATTGATTTTTTATTTTCAACATGTTGATATGATAAAATTCAGATTTATTTTCAACTGGCGTTTCTTAATAGTCTAGTTAGGTGGCTGAACTTAATGAGAAGCTTCATCCTTGCTCTATTTGGACACATCTCCTTATAAAAGCCCTAATGTGCTACAAGGTTTTGTACCCAACACTCGTAATAATTCCCAAAACAACTTTGATCCCAAGATACTTTTTAATAACTAGTCGTACTTTTTGCTTTTACTACTTTTAGATTATGATCATTATCATTATGACTTAGCGATTTCATTATTTTTTTTGTTAAATATTTTAGTACAATGTCATCACCCATCGCACATTTTGTGTCATTTTTTTAAGAACACCTTAATAATATAGTTATGTCTTATTAGGACTAAAGAAATATTTGAAGCACAAGTCATATATTTTGTATTTTGTATGAAGACTTTACCGAAAAACCCGAACAACCCGAAAAAATTCAAAGTTGAAAAATCCTATTTTTGTTGGTTTGATTTGGTTTGGTTTGGTTTATAGATTTGAAAACCCGACACAATTTGTTTGATTTGGTATTTGAGAAATCCGAACCAACACGGTCCATGTACCCCTACTTACAATAGTGAACTTGATTCTGCACTCTCACAGGCACAACACAATGATCTACGCAATTGTTGTAACATTCTTGATCATTGCCACACTTCCCCTTGCAAGTACGAAGGCATCGTTGTATATCAGTTAGTCCCTCTGCCGCAAATACCATCATTAACATCATGGCAATTCCCAGTCCCAACTTTATGTTTGCTGCCTCTCCCATTTCTTTTGTAATTCGTTTAGTGTTTGTAAGAATAAGGGGAGAAGAAAGTGTATATAAATTATATCATTGTTGTATAGAATATATAACATTATTGTATATATGTATAGAAATTGTATCATTGTTGTATAGAATATGTATCACTACTGTATATATGTATAAAAATGTATCAAAGGTATAGGAAAATGTATTAATACGTATAAAAATGTATCATTATTGTATAGTTTATGTATCCTCACATTATGTGTACAGAAAATGTATCATTCTTGTATAATTTGTGTTAATCAGTGTATAAATGTATACACATTAATGATACACATATTATACAATCATTATACACTATTTATAGACAAGCAAGGATTATCAGAAAAAAATTAGAGATTGCCAGAAAAGTTTATTCGGCCATATCTATACAAAACAACCATAGATCTAATGATTCAAGGCGTTTATATGAACTCCGGTGACACGGATCATGCTGGAGGAGTAAGATATTTTCCTCCGGTGACCGCGAGCTTCAAAAGATAGGAGAAAGCCACTAGATATGATGGCTCATCCGGTGACTGCGGGCTTCAAGATCTGGAAAAGAAGCAAAACTGACAGATCTGACCCAAGATGACCGCGAGCTTCAAGCTCCAACGAAGCAGCAAATCCCACATATTTTGCCGGCGGAGTTTGAAGATCCTAACCTCTGGCAATCGCGAGCTTCAAGAGAGGAGAGAACCACCAGATCTGGTGGCTCATTCGGTGATCGCGAGCTCCAAGCTCTGACGAGTATGGCGGTGTCGTGGTTGTAGTTGGCGGAGGAAGAAGAAAAGAGGCGGTGGTTGGCGAAGAATGGATCTCGGTACTAACTAAACCTCAAAAGCTAACTTGTAGGGTGAGGATTGTCCAATTCCATATAAGGAGTTCATGTTCTCATTCCATTTCCGATGTGGACTCTTAACACCTTATATATACAGTGTAATTTTCCGCCGAAGAAGGTTCGTATGAACCCCTAAATACTACCTAGCTCCGCCCTTGCCCAAAGCAATTAATTAATCTAGAAAGAGTAAAAGAAAAATATAGTAGTTCTTTTTTCCTTTCTCCTTAGAGTAATTATTAGCCTTGTCCATATCCAATTCATAATTTTCATGTACGTAGGTCCAAAGCCAAATGCATTGCCACTATTAGTAAAAATTATTGATAACAGACTATCGATGGACAAAAGTTGAAGTGTAGATTCAAAAAGGCATTTTCATATTCACCTGTGAGGCTGTATTATGCTTAGCGTGTACTCTCTCCATTGCAAATTTACACGTACCATTTTTCAAGGTCAACTTAATTGCTTTTTAAAATAAATAAATAAAACTCAAATTGTGACCTACTTTTTTTTTCTAAATAAGTTAAATTTAGTAAACTATGCAAAAGTTGCATAAATGATTGATTTTTTATTTTCAACATGTCGATATGATAAAATTTAGATTTATTTTCAGCTGGCATTTCTTCATAGTCTAGTTGGGTGGCTGAACTTTAATGTGAAGCTTCATCCTTGCTCCATTTGAACACATCTCCTTATAAAACCCCTAATGTGCTACAAGGTTTTGTACCTAACACTCGTAATAATTCCCAAAACAACTTTGATCCCAAGATACTTTTTAATAACTAGTCGTACTTTTTGCTTTTACTACTTTTAGATTATGATCATTATCATTATGACTTAGCGATTTCATTATCTTTTTTGTTAAATATTTTAGTACAATGTCATCACTCATCTCACATTTTGTGTCATTTTCTTAAGAACACCTTAATTAGATAGTAGTGTCTTATTAGGACTAAAAAAATATTTGAAGCACAAGTCATATATTTTGTATTTTGTATGAAGACTTTACCGAAAAACCCGAACAACCCGAAAAAATTCAAAGTTGAAAAATCCTACTTTTGTTGGTTTGGTTTATAGATTTGAAAACCCGACACAATTTGTTTGATTTGGTATTTGAGAAACCCGAACCAACCCGGTCCATGTACCCCTACTTAAAATAGTGAACTTGATTCTGCACTCTCACAGGCACAACACAATGATCTACGCAATTGTTGTAACATTCTTGATCATGGCCACACTCCCCTTGCAAGTACGAAGGCATCGTTGTATACCAGTTAGTCCCTCTGCCGCAAATACCATCATTAACATCATGGCAATTCCCAGTCCCAACTTTATGTTTGCTGCCTCTCCCATTTCTTTTGTAATTCGTTTAGTGTTTGTAAGAATAAGGGGAGAAGAAATTGTACATAAATTATATCATTGTTATATAGAATATATATCATTACTGTATATATGTATATAAATTGTATCATTGTTGTATAGAATATGTATCACTACTGTATATATGTATAAAAATGTATCAAAGGTATAGAAAAATGTATTAATACGTATAAAAATGTATCATTATTGTATAGTTTATGTATCCTCACATTATGTGTACAGAAAATGTATCATTCTTGTATAATTTGTGTTAATCAATGTATAAATGTATACACATTAATGATACACATATTATACAATCATTATACACTATTTATACACAAGCAAGGATTATCAGAGAAAAATTAGAGATTGCCAGAAAAGTTTATTCGGCCATATCTGTACAAAACAACCATAGATCTGATGATTCAAGGCGTTTATATGAACTCCGGTGACACGAATCTGGCTGGAGGAGTAAGATATTGTCCTCCAGTGACCGCGAGCTTCAAAAGATAGGAGAAAGCCACTAGATATGATGGCTCATCCGGTGACTGCGGGCTTCAAGCTCTGGCAAAACAGCAAAACCCACAAATCTGATCGGAGATGACCGCGAGCTTCAAGCTCCGACGAAGCAGAAAAACCCACAGATTTGTCGGAGGAGTTCGAAGATCCTAACCTCCGGCAACCGCGAGCTTCAAGAGAGGAGAGAACCACCAGATCTGGTGGCTCATCCGGTGACCGCGAGCTTCAAGCTCAGACGAGCATGGCGGTGTCGTGGTTGTGATTGACGGAGGAAGAAGAAAAGAGGCGGTGGTTGGCGAAGAATGGATCTCGGTACTAACTAAACCTCAAAAGCTAACTTGTAGGGTGAGGATTGTCCAATTCCATATAAGAAGTTCATGTTCTCATTCCATTTTCGATGTGGACTCTTAACACCTTATATATACAGTGTAATTTTCCGCAGAAGAAGGTTCGTATGAACCCGTAAAGTTTACCTAGCTCCGCCCCTGCCCAAAGCAATTAATTAATCTAGAAAGAGTAAAAGAAAAATATAGTAGTTCTTTTTTCCTTTCTCCTTATAGTAATTATTATCCTTGTCCATATCCAATTCATAATTTTCATGTACGTAGGTCTAAAGCCAAATGCATTGCCACTATTAGTAAAAATTATTGATAAGAGACAATCGATGGACAAAAGTTGAAGTGTAGATTCAAAAAGGCATTTTCATATTCACCTGTGAGGCTGTATTATGCTTAGCGTGTACTCTCTCCATTGAAAATTTACACGTACCATTTTTCAAGGTCAACTTAATTGCTTTTTAAAATAAATAAATAAATAAATAAAACTCAAATTGTGACCTACTTTATTTTTCTAAATATGTTAAATTTAGTAAACTATGCAAAAGTTGCATAAATGATTGATTTTTTTATTTTCAACATGTCGATATGATAAAATTCAGATTTATTTTCAACTGGCGTTTCTTAATAGTCTAGTTGAGTGACTGAACTTTAATGAGAAGCTTCATCCTTACTCCGTTTGAACACATCTCCTTATAAAAACCCTAATGTGCTACAAGGTTTTGTACTTAACACTCGTAATAATTCCCAAAACAAATTCGTTCCCAAGATACTATTTCTTCTCCTTCTTTTTCTTCTTTCTTACCAAAACGGTAGAAATGAATATTGGAAAGATTGCATGCCTAGTGGTGCTATGCATGGCAGTAGTTGTACCCCGCCATGCAGAAGCCCTGACATGCTATCAGGTCACTTACAGCTTGATTGGTTGTCTCTCTTACCTTACAAATACCGGACATTTGGATAGTTGTTGTCACGGTGTTAGATCTTTACATAGCTCCGCCATCACCCGAAGTGATCGCCAATCTGCATGCACTTGCATGCAGTATGCTGCAAGAGCTATCCCCGGAATCGATTGGGACAAAGCTAATAGTCTCCCTGGAATTTGTGAAGTTGATTATCAAGAAGAGATCAGCCCCACGGCAGACTGCTCCATGTAAATATACTACCTTCTTTCACTTTTATATTGTGTACTTCTTCTAATATTCCCCACACACACCATGACTATTAAGTATTTGATTAGTAATTGAGTAATTTCATGCAATGCCAAAGACAACTTGGAATTAATTAGCTACAACATTTATCACTAATTTGTAGATAAACAGACTGTAGCAAATAGGATTTTTTTATAATGTGTCTATATTCTGTCATTAAATAGAATTAGCAACGTATTATTACTGTTTAGTGACAAAATTTATCTGTCGCTAATTTCTGTTTAGTGATACTAATGTGATTGCTTGTTCGCTTTTGTTTTAGTACATCAACAAAAGTATTGACAATTATAAGAAAAAAGTTTAGAGTTAATTTGCAAAACAATCATCTTGGGAGGCCATATATGGGGAAATTTTAAAACTATGAGATGGAACGATTAATTTTTTTCTTCTAAAGCTAGTGTGTTCCTGTATATTTTACAAACATAAATTAAAGATTTTGCTATAAATACATAGCTAGAGAAAACCAGTTTATGATTAAACGAGGATTGTCTTCTTCCATTCTATATATATCAGTGGCTGAGCTACCCTTGCAAATAGAGTCAATTCACACCCCGTTTGTCAGAAAATTACAATGTGTAGATAAGTCAATTTTTTTGTGTATAGATATACTATATGTTGAATCTCCTCGAGTAGTTTATCATATATTTACTTTTCTATATTTTTAGACCCTTTAGTGAAAATTTTATCAATGTTCTCTATTAACCAATATCTAATAAGCATATATGAAAATGAATATATAGTATAAATGGCATACAGGTTGTGTATATATTGTTTAATTTGCTTTGGTTCGATTAATTTTGTGTTGCAGGGTCCAGTAAGGCTGAAGAACGATCAAATAATGAGGTGAAGAATAAAATTTGAATCATCTTTGACTGTATTGATCCATTTTTATTTTAATTGTATCAATTGTTGTCTCTTTTTTTTTTCTTTCTATTTGTGATCCTTTTGACTCCTACACTAGTCCAGCATTATGTAATAAACTAAGCTGAAAGAACTATGAAAAAGTATTTGTCCCACATTTTTTTCTTTCTCATGATTTGATTTTGTTCTCAAGACTCAAGTTCATCCTAAATGGAAATAAAATATATAAATGAATTGTTAAAGACACTTGTAAGCCACCTAATCTGAAAATATATTGAAGAGTTATTAAACACGTCATATGTAACAAATGTAATGGAAAAATACAATTATATATACGAAAAATCGGAGTACTAGCTCATATACTTTTAGAGACGTTCAGGGATGAAGGCGTCCTTCATTTGACGTAGATGAAGTTAATTCTTTTTTACATTGGTCCGGGGATATATGAGTGTTGAAGATATAAATTAATAAATATATAAATAAAAATGAGTTATTTTAAATATTTAAAACTTTTAAATGAGTTAAATGACATGGTAATACATTTTAATATGGTACTAGAGGCATGGGCGGGGCGACCTTAGGCGAAGAATGGTCAGGTGCACACCCTTTGCCGGAAAATTACGCGGTATAGGTTAATTGTTAGCTATTATTAGTATATATTAAATTTTGCATATTCTTAACACAAGTGAGAAGAAAATTGAGAAAATGACACAAATAACCATCCGGGTGAAACTATTGACACCCGATGACCAAAAATTTTAAAAGACATTTTTAGCATTTTCAAACTAATTTCATTTTCTAACCATTTTTGAATTTTTTTTTTTACTGAAAATAGATCACTACTTAAAGTAACGATCCTTGTTGGAACAAGTCTCTTTGCTTGTCATTAACATCGTATTTAAAACACTTCTCCGAAAAACAACCAATCTTACCATTAGGGATTACAAAGAAAACCGGCGTATCGCAATCACACAAAATCAATAATTCGAGTCAAACCGAGAAAAAAATCGATTAGTGATTTGGTTTGACTTGATTTGGTATTGAAAAAAACTCGATCATAATTGGTTTGGTTTGGTTTGGTTTGATTTTAACCAAAAAAATCAAACCGAACCAAACCAACCCGAAATTACATGTATACAATTTTTAAAATATTTTATACATAAAAATATTTATTTATAATGTAATTTATAAACATTTCTTAATTTTTTTCATAGTTTTATATTAGAATTTTAATGGTCCAATAAGTTTTATAGCCCATTGATGTTAGTAGCTTAAATAAAGCTCAAATCAATACTAATGCTAACAAAAGAAATTCAATTCTAACACTAGGAATAACAATAATGTTGGATATTTATTACTACGTATTATTAGTTTTGCATTGATTTAGATAGTGAAAAAACATAACTTAATTTAGTTTTACTTTAATGTATTGTCATGTAATTTAATAATTAGTAGTACATTTTGCTTTTACTACTTTTAGATTATGATTATTATCATTATGGCTTAGCGATTTCATTATCTTTTTTGTTAAATATTTCAGTACAATGTCATCACTCATCTCACATTTTGTGACATTTTCTTAAGAACACCTTAATTAGATAGTTGTATCTTACTAGAACTAAAGAAATATTTGAAGAACAAGTCATATATTTTGTATGAAGATTTCACCGAAAAAACCCGAACAACCCGAGAAAATTTAAAGTTGAAAAATCCTACTTTTGTTGGTTTGATTTGATTTATAGATTTGAAAACCCGACACCATTGATTTGATTTGGTATTTGAGAAACTCGAACCAACCCGGTCCATGTACACCTCTACTTACAATAGTGAACTTGATTCTGCACTCTCACAGGCACAACACAATGATCTACGCAATTGTTGTAACATTCTTGATCATTGCCACACTTCCCCTTGCAAGTACGAAGGCATCGTTGTATATCAGTTAGTCCCTCTGCCGCAAATACCATCATTAACATCATGGCAATTCCCAGTCCCAACTTTATGTTTGCTGCTTCTCCCATTTCTTTTGTAATTCGTTTAGTGTTTGCAAGAATAAGGGGAGAAGAATTTGTATATAAATTATTTCATTGTTGTATAGAATATATATCATTACTGTATATATGTATAGAAATTGTATCATTATTGTATAGAATATGTATCACTACTGTATATATGTATAAAAATATATCAAACATATAAAAAATGTATTAATACATATACAAAATGTATCATTATTGTATAGTTTATGTATCCTCACATTATGTGTACAAAAAATGTATCATTCTTGTATATTTTGTGTTAATCAATGTATAAATATATACACATTAATGATACACATATTATACACTATTTATACACAAGCAAGGATTATCAGAGAAAAATTAGAGATTGCCGAAAAAAGTTTATTCGGCCAAATCTGTACAAAACAACTATAGATCTAATGATTCAAGGCGTTTATATGAACTCCGGTGACACGGATCTGGCCGGAGGAGTAAGATATTGTCCGCTGGTGACCGCGAGCTTTAAAAGATAGGAGAAAGCCACTAGATATGATGGCTCAACCGGTGACCGCGAGCTTCAAGCTCTGGCAAAGCAGTAAAACCCACAGATCTGACCGAAAAAATAATGCGAGCTTCAAGCTCCGACGAAGCAGAAAAACCCACATATTTGTCGCAGGAATTCGAAGATCCTAACTCCCGGCAACCGCGAGCTTCAAGAGAGGAGAGAACCATCAGATCTGTTGGCTCATCCGGCGACCGCGAGCTTCAAGCTCCGACAAGCATGGCGCTGTCGTGGTTGTGATAGACGGAGGAAGAAGAAAAGAGGTGGTGGTCGGCGGAGAAAGAAGGGGAAAAAACTATGAAGTCAAAAGGGAAAGAGAGAGAGATTGCTGACTCTATTTCTCCCTTTTTTTTTCTCTCTAGCAATGAGAAATATTGGCTACCACTTGTGTTTAGTTTGGGCTTGAGGGATATTTCGGGGCATTATCTAAAAATGGAGCTTTTTTGGGCATTTTGTATTTTGTGGTGGCCACACCATATCTTTTTTCCAAGAAAATTTACATACCTTTCGTCAAATTCCTGGCTCCACCACTAATTAGAAGCACCACGAGAGACTTCAATATTCTCATGACGTATTCCAATGAACATATCCAAAGCGAAAAAAAATGAATATATCCAAAGAAAGTACCTATGGTGTCGTACGGGTCGGGTCAGTCTGTGTCCGGCCCGATAAAAAATTGGACAGGCCCAAGTTGGTGGGGGAGGGGGCTGGGCTGGAGAGGCTGGAGAGGGAGGGCAACTGGTCCCAATAGACAGCCCAAGTAATAGCTCGTATTGTGTCCTTTAGGTGTTCGACCCAATTGTTAGCCAACCTTTTTAACGGAAAAGGGTCAAAAATACCTCTTAACATATGGAAAATGGTTCATAAATACTCTTCTTTCTCCTTTTGGTCTAAAAATATCCTCAACCTTTGTTTTTGGCTCAAAAATACCCCTCCCTCCACTTTTGGTCTAAAAATGTGTCAACCTTTAATATAGCTTGAACAAAATTCTTTAAGGGTATTTGTGAACCACTTTCCATACGTTAAGGGCATTTTTGGCCCTTTTTTATTTTTAAAAAATATTAAATTCAGGAAGAAACCGCATGGTTTTTATTTCAAATTGGCTGGTCTTTAATTTTTTCCCTTCAAAATCAAATTTATGCCTAATGCGGCATAAATTTTTAAAAGGCCCCGACATATCTTGTGAATATTATAATACAAACATATAAACTTGTGCCGGGGAAAAAATTATTTGTCTTAGGCGCAACAGACGCAAAAGTGCAAATGACATTAGCATTTGAAGACCGACCTTACCTGGCCCACTAAAGACGCCTAAGACGGCCCAATATCATTATAAGGCTGATCACCCTTAAAGGATCAGGTGGGGCCTGGCCGACCCAGTTAACACCCTTAATTTAGAAACAACTCTATTAGGAAAGAATGATTGGAAGAAAAATAGTTCTTTCATTTGTTAATTGGTTGGAAAGATAAGTAAAGCTTTGAACCTTTCCTCTTCACATAGTTATTACTCTATCCGGTAAAAAAGAATGTTCACTTAATTATTTATATATATTTTAAAAAAATACTAATTTCTAGATAAAAATAGGTAATTTAACTAAAGTATTCTTAATTAAATATGTATTAAGATTTGATCATCTAACACTTAATACGGACAAATCTGATTTTTTTTATTTAATAAATATACACTCTTTTCGAATAAAAAAATAAATAGTAAGTAAACGGTCTTTTTTTATTCGGAGTGAGTAACATCTAATTCATAAAATTTCACATGTACAGAAAACAAATCATTCCACAATGAACGAACACGTTGACGTTGCTATTAATTATAGAATTATTGGGCCTTGGCAACAATTGGCAGAGACAGCCAATGGGCAACCGCTAACAGTGCTGATCTCAAAAAAAAGTTGTTTTTAATATCAATGATAATTCAAAAATTTATATGTATACAAAATATTAATTTTTCACAACTTGAATAATAAAAATTTTCAATAGTACTATGCAATTGCACCGGTTCCTCGATCAGATAGGTGATGTAAATAAATGAACTAGAGTTCACGAGTTCGTTTGTATCCGTTGGATTGGGTAAGATTTACATAAATGACTTCGTATAGGTGGAGTCAGAATTTTTATTAATAATAATCAGATAATAAAAAAGTAAAGCCACTAATTTGTTAAGAGCTAGAATTTAAAATATATATACATTACATTTTTTTTTATATATTTATACAATGTGATTTTCTAATGCGAGTAGCTCCGCCAAAATTAGAAGTCAATAAGATGCATTTTAATCTTAATTTCTGAGCCGATGCAGTCATGCTTTAGTTTAATTGATTGTATGTATTTGGTTCATACTATATAACTTCATGCACGCAGCCTCTAATAAATCAGTTAGGAAGCTTATTGCAACTATTTTGGATTAAAACTGTTAAACATTACTCTCTCCAGATAAAAAGAGTGTTCACTTAGCTATTTCTATACCTCTTAAAAAAATTATTAATTTTCAGATAAAAATAGGTAATTTGATTAAAATGTCTATAACTAAATTGGTATTGAGATTTGATCACAAATCTGAAAAGTAACACTTAATAGGTATTGAGTTGACACTCTTTTTTATTCAAAAAATAAAAGCTAAGTGGACGGGAGGAGTAATAATTATCCTTATGTATCGTTATCCACATCCAATTTAAAAAGTTAACGTACAGACCGATGTATAGGAAAATTATTACTCTTTTCATTCCACAAAGTACGGAGACATTGTTGTTGGAAAAATTACGGGGATGTGATATCCAAAGCAATATTATTCAAAAATAAAAACAAAAACTTAGACGTATATATTTTTTATGTTATTTATATGTATATCGCTTGGATCCAAGTGAAAGAAATAATCTCTTGATTATTCTTATTTAATGAATATGTATATATAAACAATTTACAATATCCAAATAAGGAAAATCTTATTCCTACTATACTTCTAATATTCTAATTCTACTTGTACAAGAATTCTACAATTATGGTAATTATACAACATTACAATAATACACAATAGGAAAATCATATTCCTACACGGTATTCTATCACACACCCCGCAGTCATAGCGGGCGGCTGTCGTACGCTGAGACTATCCCTAAAATCTTCAAATAGAACTGAGGGAAGACCCTTCGTAAAGATGTCAGCAATTTGGTAAATGGAGGGCACATGTAAAACGCGTACTTGTCCATGAGCTACATTTTCGCTAACAAAGTGAATATCTATCTCGATATGTTTAGTGCGCTGATGTTGGACCGGATTGCCAGAAAGATAGACTGCACTAACATTATCACAATAGACCAAGGTAGCTTTCTGAATAGAAAAGTGTAATTCTAATATAAAATTATGCAGTCAACATGATTCAGATACCACATTAGCCACGCCTCGATACTCAGCCTCTGCACTGGATCGCGATAATGTAGCCTGACGTTTCTCAGACCACGAGACCATGTGCGGAAAATTATCACAACATTACCAAGGTGCATTTGCCACCGTCCAAACCAATTAAAAAAACAATTTCATTTTTAAAGAAACCTGGGAATAGTATTTTCATTTATTAAATGGCTTGAGAGGGAGGCATGAAGAAAATAAGTGAAAGATACCATGAGTGAAATAATATTAAACATATAGCACTTATTCGAACTCCACCAGTCCTATAATTTTAGTTTCTATAAGTGAAATTCCAAGCCTGACTATGTCCTGCAATTCAAATTTATACGGCTGAAAGTGTAGGAGAGGCATAAATTGATCGCTTGAGGCGGAAAATAGAGATAAAATAATTTTCAAAAAGGAATTATCAATACCTTGAACTGTACTATCGGAAATGTGTTTAGCTATTGGGGTATTGCCGTTTCCCAAGATGCCTTAGGTTGATGTTCGCATCTGATCCACCATTTGCACTAACTAAATTAACACCCGAAAATTAAGGAATTATAATCTCCCAATTTATTGCAGTGTAGTCAGCCTCACGCTGTGTCTGATTGACGAATCTACCGTGGAGTCATGTTCAGGGGCGTATGTAGCATTCAATGTGGGGGTTCATTTGAACCCCTAACTTTCGACGCGAAACATAATTTATGTGTAAAAATTTATTAAAATTGTAATAAATAGTAAACATGAACCCATAACTTTTAAAATCCAATTGGTTCAACTAAGAATTCTGAACAGGATGAACCCATAAAATTTAAATTCTGGATTCGCATCTGATCACGTTAAAACTCTAGATCTATGTAAGCCTATAAGAGAATGATCAAGATACGGGATGTGATAACCAAAGCAATACCAACTTGTTTCCTTGTGAATCGGTTGGAGAGTAGCATGATGGAAATTAAAGTAACGTTTTTACCTTAATATTTTTTCTTCGCATCATATAAAGTTAATGTAAACCTAAAAAAATATTACTCCTATTGTTCTCTTTTCACAAGGTACGGACACATTGCTATTGGTAAATATTGAAGTGTGTGATCATCTAGATCGAACACACTTTTAATATTATATTCTTAACACGCCCCCTCATGTGCTGACCTGATTTTTTTCATGGTCCAAGCACGTGGAAATTCTTTTTGAGAATGGGTGACGGTGAGGTTCGTTCCCAGGACCTTTGGCCTGCTCTGATACCATATTGAAGTGTGTGACCATATGATCTAAGCTTTTAGATAGAACACACTTTTAATATTATATTCTCAACAATAAAATATCAGTAATTATTGGGGTGTGGCAATAATTATTACTCCAATTTGCATGGAAGAAGAGTGACAGCCTGTGGACAACTTGTTTAAGAGCAGATCTCAAGAAGGCTTTTAACAGTACTAGGTCTGATTAGTTTTTTAAAAAGACCATCACAGTCATTAAGTTATTAGATTTGAAAAGAGTGTACATCGAAACTAGTATCATCGACGCTTGCGATGAAGTGATAAATATTTTTTTTAACTCATTTAAACCCTGAAGTGGATCCTTTCAGAAGCAATCCAAAATTTAAATTTTATGGGTTCATCTTTACGTATTTATCACTAATCCCCTTATAAATAATGAAATATCAATTTCTTCACTTATAGGCGGAAGTTATTTTTCTGTCACAACTATTTTACACGTTTAACTTTATATCATTTTTCGAATTTGTTGGCTCTATGGTCTATAGATTACAATGCCCTTTCAACGTGTGAAAGAAAGAAAAATGTAATTGACAGATATTGGAAGAAATCATTCTTAATTATTAATTAATTTAACATGGTGGCGAAACTACTAATTGTCCAAATCAGATATGAAAAATAAAAGAACTCAAATAAAATAACTACAGAATTTTTAAGGCATTTCTTCCAACACAACGAGGACGTACAATTGGTGTGATTGATCATAGAAGTTGTTTTTTAAATAGATTTCGGAACGAAGGAAGTGTGTTATTTAGCTCAAAGTTTACATCAATTAAATTAGATATACCTTATTCCAAGGATACAAATGAAACATATAAGACATAGTTTACTGGGAACAAAGTTCACGAAATAAAATGAGACTTCTTAAACTTGTGGTCTTAATTATACCATAATATTTATGTGATTATAAAAACTTGTCATTAGCTCATGGTAAAAATGTGAAGTTTAAGTTAAATTTTGCTTGCAAATTCAGAAACAAATGGACTAAAAAGAAACTAAAATGTCTACACACAAGAAAAATGGAAAACGTAGGGTTTGTATATGGACAATAGTCCCCAGAGGCGGAGATAAAATTTGAAGTTTATGACCTTTGAACTTGCCGTTGAACCGCAAGTCGTTTTAGTTACTAGATTAACAATCAAAATTTAAATTTATATAATTAATGGATTTTCTAATAAAATACAAGATTTAAACAAAAGCTATTGAGTTCATCCGAACGGGCGTGTATCTAATGCTATTGAGTGCAAATTTTCTTTTCACTTGTGTTAAGGGTGTTAAAATTAAATATATACTCATAATAGCTAACATTTAACATATGTACACCGCATAATTTTTCAACGAAGGGTGTGCACCGACCACCCTTCGCCTTAGGTGGCTCCACCCATGCCATGTAGGAGCAAGGAAGTTCATCCAAACCCTCTTCTACGGAAAATTACACTGTATTTTCAAGGTTAAAATTATTTTTTTATGTATATATATATAGTAGTAGTATGTTGAATTCTCATAGCTTCTTTGTATATTTAGTTCTTCATAGTGGACCCCTTAATAAAAATTTTGACTTCGCCATTGATTGTACCCTGCTCCTTATTGTCTCTATGCATGGGTTCCCTTTTCATATTCCCTAAAACCCTAACATGCATGGAATTTTCATGCACGTACATAGAGATCTAAGACATAAACAAATAAATTAAATTCTCCCATCCAAACTCGATCCTCTTCCTATATAAACCCTAAGGTGGCAAAGCATTTTTCACACAACACTCATACTCACAAAGCAATATACTACTGCATATCCTACTTCTTTCTACTATTTTTCATCCCTTTTTTTTTCTCAAAACAATGGGAAAAATTTCATGCATTGTGGTAATTTTGTGCATGGTGGTTGCTATTACAAATGCCCTAACATGCACCAATGTTAACACCTACATGGCGGATTGCGAGCCTTTCCTTACGAATAAGGGGCTTTTAGGAACTTGTTGCGACGGCGTCAAGAAATTAAACGCCGCGGCAACCACCACTATCGATCGCCAAACCGCGTGCAATTGCCTAAAAGCAGATGGTACGACTATCGTCGGAATTGATTCGGCGAAAGCGGCCCTTCTCCCGGTCATCTGTGGCGTTAGTCTTCCGTATGCTATCAGCGCAACCGTGGACTGCTCCACGTACGTATTTCAACTTCTTTATTATATTACTCCATCCATCCCAAATCACATGACAGTCTTTACTTTTTAATCAGTTCCTAAAAAATGACATTCTTTCTATATTTAGTAACTTTAAACTTCTCATCTTACCATTAATTAGATGATTTACAACCACATAAATATATATGGTTTATTTTGAAACACAAGTTCTAAAAGTCTACCTTACATTATTAACTTCTATGTTTAATCAACACCTTCACATAAGATGGAACAGAGTAAGTAGTAAATAGCTATTTCTTCTTTAGCTAGACACATTACTATTTCTAATGATAAGAAATGGAAAAACAATTGGCCAATAGCAACTTTTTAGGCCGTTGATCAAGCTTTAGCCAACATTTCGATCGAAACTATTCAAAGTTAAGACGCTTTTTAATGCAGAAAAAAATAATTTGGATAGAAATATTTCTAGTTAAAACACAAAAAAACTATGACATGGAGTGCTGGAATTTCAAAGTTTTGCATGTGAATTGAAACTCCATGAATTTTTCGACTTCAACACTTATTTGTTAAAACTTTGATCTCCAACACATGAGTTTTTTCTTGTTTTAGCTAGTGGTATTTTGTTCAAGTTTTATTTTTGCCTTACCAAAAAAAATACTCCCTCCATTTCAATTTAAGCATTTTACTTTTCTTTTCGGTCTGATTAAAAAAAGAATGTCTCTTTAACTCTCTAATTTTTAATATTCTATATATGTCATGTTAACACCATAAGATTCAAAGGACATCTCTTGATACATTATGCACGTATTAATTTAAGACTACGAGAGCCAAAAATTTTCTTACTTTCTTAAATTTCGTGCATAGTCAAACTCGAACACTTATATTAAAATGGAGGGAGGGAATAGGAATTATAGTGACGGATAACTTCTCTTGCTAAATAGTAAAATGAGATGCTAATCCTATTTAACAACATATTAGCGACGGATTATGAATAAAATCGTGTTAGATATGAGCTATATATTTAGTGACGAATTTCGTAGCTAAAATTCCTGTTTGTAAATTGATTTCCAATGTTCATTTTTGTTGTGCAGGGTCGAGTAAGGATGAACAAATTTTATACAACCGCACAGTTTGGTAGTATGCAATAATGAGGAGAAAATAAGAGATGGAATCGTCTTTGATCATTTACTTATTTGGATCATTTGTATTTTGTACTTGTTGCTGTCTCATTTTTTCTCTGTGTTGTATCCCTTTTTGAGTAATAAAAATAAGCGGTTGTATTATATTAAGCTCAATGTTTCCCCTTTATTATTCATTTTTATTACTTTTCGTCACATGTTTCTTTTTTCTGCGTTCACTTTTGTTTTCAAATTCATTAAATGAAAGTATAACAGATCAATTAAAATTGAGGGAATTAGGCTCCCCAATTTGAACATATCGAAGAATTAATGCATACTTCAAAAAAAAAAATTATCCCCCCCCCCTCCCCACCATGGTGGTATGGGATTAGGCAGACCCGTACCTGTATATTAACAACCAAAAGGAGAATACATGTAGTTGGGGAATAACTACTAACAAGTCTCACCACAGTTTCTAAGATTAGAGAATAATTGCTCCACCCTATACAAAACATATAAATTATATTCAATTTCACGGTGGAGCATTTACTTTCAGTTAGGTAAACATAAACTAGGAGACAATACGTTAAACCATTTCTTTCTAGTTCTAATTCTTTCAAAGCTTCAATCTTTTCTATAATTCTATTAATTTGCATATGGGATGTCATCTTTTGTTTGATAAAATTGATCACAGCCATACTATTGCACTTTTGGAAAATTCTTGCCAAACCAAAGTCTGAATTTTCTGGTTTTATCTCCTCCTCCAAAAAAAATTCCTAACCTTCAAATACTGGTGGATAATTCTCGAACAGAAATTATGGTGCATATAAAATGGTCCTTTAACAATAGTTTGAATGACATTGAAGCGTTCGGTAAATAAATAAATTTGAACGCAAAATTGTAAAATACACCTTTAAGGACCAGCATGTGTCAGTCCTAAAACTATTTAAGGAGCAGATTTGTGGTCGACATAATTTAAGGCGGCAGTTGATCTATATGTGTAAGGACCATGACTGTGGTCCCTAAAACGATTGTAGGGACCAGATATTTACCGGTCGCACGCAGATATTAAGGACCAGTATTTAAATCTCGTCCCTATTGACCTTTAGAGGCGAAGCCTATAGCGACGGGTGGCGATCAGCTTTTTCCGGTCGCTATATACCTTTAGGACTGAAATCTCTCTTTTAGGTAGGGATGACAACGGATAGGATCTGGTCCGGATCCTACTAGATCCAGATTCAGATCCAGATCTGTTTTTCATACCTAGATCCATATCCGGATCCAGATCCATCGGGTCCATAAAAATCAGATCCAAATCCGATCCATCGGATCCATCGGGTTCACGGATCAGATCTGGATCCACATGTAAAAAAATTTACCTTGCTAAGAATTTTTTTTGAACTGACAAACGATTTTTACTTAGCTAACAGTTTACTGTGTTTCAATTTTAAAATGTTCATATGAGATATTTTGTTTGTTGACTTGTTTTAATTGTGAGCTATTAATTGAAAATGTTGGACAATGACAATAGTTGTGAAAAATGCTGACTAGTTTTTCCATAATGCAGAACTTGCATGTGCTTGGAATCTTCACAAATGAAGTGAATATAATTTTAACTACTTGTCTATGGAGATGTTAGTCATTCACTAACATAACATTGATTTTATTATCGAAGTTACCTCTTTATTTTTTGGTTTTTGAGTTAACGCGGAGATAAATTAAACTTGTTTTGAGAATTAAACTTGCAAGGATGTGCTTAGCAATTTTAAGAAAATACGTATAAAATTACATTCTAGGTTATGAATATATTTAATAAAAAACGGATCCACGGATCGGATCTGGACCGGATACGGATCTCAAATACAAGATCCAAATCCGATCCGTCAGAAACGGATTCGGGTCCGATCCGGATCCGTCGGGTCTAAATTTTGAAGATCCATATCCTATAAAATGAATCTAGATCCACCGGATTCAGACCGGGTCCAGGATCCACTGTCATCTCTACTTTTAGGGAACATTTTTCTCGTCCCTAATAGCCCTTTTTCTTGTAGTGTTTTTTGCTCAAAATTTGTAAGAGGTAAAACAAGGTAAGGACTAGTCCTCTTACTTCATTTGTAACTATTTTCCAGTGGCAACATCAAAAGATCAGTTCAGTTAAAAAAAATCTTAAGTTGGAATTTAAAACGGGTGCACATCGAAGCTAGTATCACTAACGGTTGCGATTAGAGATGGCAATGGATCTTGGACCCGGTCCGGATCCGGTGGATCCATATCCGTTTTATAGGATATGGATCTTCAAAATTTGGACCCGACGGATCCGGATCGGACCCGGATCAGTTTCTAACGGATCGGATCTGGATCTTGTATTTGAGATTCGTATCCGGTCCAGATCTGATCCGTGGATCCGTTTTTTATTAAATATATTCATAACCTATAACGTAATTTTATAAATATTTTCTTAATTTTTTTTCATAATTTATGTATTGGGTAAAGGGTTGAACCAGGATAAGACACAAGTCACACAATCATGTAATTTATCTTTGAAGTTTCATTTCTTTTACCTATATGCTCTCTGCAGTTTCCCATATTTTCATTTCTATAAAAAGAAAAAATTATCACTCTTCTGTAAATTTCTCTTTCTTGAATCTGCTAGCCATAAGCTTTAAATATCTTTCTCTCATTTGTTTGATCAGCAAAAAAAAAAACTGGGACTTTTGATATATGACTGACATTGTTTTTTGTTGTTTAATGAAGTCAATCAGTAAAACTACAAATGGAGCATCACTAAAGCCTCCAAAAATTAGCTCAAAGTTGCAACCTGTTCAGCATCACTAATGAAGTCAATCGTATTTATTTTCTTTTGATGCTAAAACTTTGTTCAGTATTTTGGAATAATGGTGTCATGTTTGTGTAGGTTGATTGAATGAACTCAATCATTTTTTCATTCAGATTGCGTTTCACTTTGTCATAAAAGTTTCAACATGTGGGAATATTATTCAAGCCAAAAAAAATTACATGTAGATCCAAATTCGATCCGTGGATCCGGTGGATCCGATGGATCCGGATTTGGATTTGATTTTTATGAACCCGATGGATCTGAATCTGAATCCAGGTATGAAAAATGAATCTAGATCTGGATCTAGTAGGATCCGATCCAGATCCGATCTGTTGCCATCCCTAGTTGCGATGGAGTGGTAAACGCATTTTAATAGCGTGCAAGCCCTGGTGAAATCGAGTCCTTCAGTACAAACAGATTTCTTCTTAATGATTATTTTACATATACTTAGTGTCGGAGGTGCTTGAACCCATAAATAATACTATCTATCTGCGAAGAGTGTCTCTAACAAAATACTCACTCAGTTTCGGTTAGTTGTGTGACACCGTGTGAATTGACACATATGAAGTTTGAATAGTGAAGATTTTTTAAATTTGTAGTCATAAATTTTTTATAGCATTTTTGTGGTTATAAAACTCTTACTAAATATTATATGATATTTTTAGTTTTGACATACATCTTAAGAAATTTACTCACCCCTAAAAAGTAAGAGGTACTTTCAGTAAATTACCCTTAATTAAATAGTACTCCCTCCGATTCAAAATAAGTGTTCACTTAGCCCTTTTCATACCCCTTAAGAAACACTAACTCCTATAAGAAAATACTAACTACTAGAATGTAATAGGTATTTTGATTAAACTATCCTTAATTAATAAGACTCTTGTCTATTTATTGTCTTGATTAAATAGGGATAAATCTGGGAAAAAAATATAGTTAATTCCTTGTTGATTATGTAAGTGGACACTTATTTTAAACCGAAAAGAGTATTAGTTTAATATGGTTTCTTGGCCATATAGAAGGCCACTTATCTAAATAAGAGTAAATTCAAAAAAAGACAATTAATATTTTCTTGAATATGTTAAAAAAATTGAATGTAAAAGCTAAAATCACCATATAATATGGACCGGAGGGGGTAAAACTTATAATTTTAAACATGTGATAATATTTGTTTGGTTATAAAAGCTTCTCATAAAAGATAAAATAAAAAGTGTAAAATTAATTGTTTCCAGGGTAAAAGTGTGTAGTTCTTCTTTGAATAAATTTAAAAAACAAGTATGTCACATGCATGGACTAAAACGGAGGTAGTAACAACAACAAATTGGAAAACTTAGGCACTGGATTGGAACCCAATAGTCGCTATGCTTGATTTCTCTTTTAAGTGTAAGTTTACACAGTTTTGAAGGGGGGAAATGATTATCAAGCTAAGTTATTCAAAGGATATTTATGGGTAAACATCCTTAAATTGCGATTTTTATTTTTATTGAATATAATATAGGTTATCTATTACAACATATAAATGTATCTTGATGGTGTAAAGATTGCTTACAGTACTAATGGAGTATATATGCGAAGGCTTTAATACGATTGTTTTCGAAGCAAAATTAAATATTTCATTTACATTTCTACGTATATAACTTGACGTATCAATGGGTGTTTCATCACGTACATCAGAGCTAAAATATAAATAAATAATAATCAACCCTAACACCAACTAGTACTCAATCCTTAGATGTGAGCTACATAGACATATTAATATAAATAAAATAATCGTAAGATGTGAACTTTCAACCAATCGACCATTTAAGAGGTCGAAGAGCCACCCACAAGGGTAGTCAAGTTGGTGTAGCAGTAGAGCGCGGGACCGCAAGCTCACGAGTTCGATCCCCTGCATAAACCTTCTTGGTTGAGCCTGTCACACATGGCTTGCCAAGTGTGGTTAATCGGTTGACGTGGTTTGCAGGCTATTGCGTCAGTCCGGGGTTTACCCTGTGCGCACTCGAAAGAGTAGCGACTGCGGGTTCCTTCGTCAACAAAAAAAAAGAGGTCGAAGAGCCAGGTTACAATTCTACATATTAATCATCAAGTTGAATGAGTTGGCAACAGATGCTTCGTGTTTGCGATGGCTCTCCTCCCTCCATCAAGTAAAGTAATTCGCTATCGAAAATTTCTCTATCGTCTAGGACTATTTTTTCTTCAAGTTTGACCGGTGAATCGAATGGAGATTCAAATTTTTCATTTTCTGAAGTGAAAATACAGTTCTTATCTTTAAATCTCTCGATGTATTTTATTGCATGTAAATGACGAAGTGAAAACAGGGTTTACTCAAACGAGTTGAAAAAGCAAGTCAATAAAATTTAATTGCTCCGATTTCGAAAGTGGCTACTAGCCTACCCATCCCTACGCTCTGCTCTCACTTGCCTTTAAATAGTGGCGGATTCAGAATTTTAAGGTTATGGATGGTGACCTTTCCTTTTAAGTAAAGTTGTTATCAATCATAAACTATAAATACAAAATTATTTCAACACAATAATAAGAACAATTAACGGAAAAGCAAAAATATAACTTAAAGTTGCTTATGACTATAAAGTATAAGTGCAAAACTATTTAAGCACAATAATGAAAAAACTTGCCCAAAAAAAAAGAAGAAAAACGTTATAAAAAACTAAATGAACGTGAAAAAAGAAAGTAAAATAAAAAAGGAGAGGTATATAAGAGTGTGTATATATATCATCATATCTCATATAATATTAAAAGTGGAAAGCTCAAACCTTCAAAGTTAAATGATTTTCCCCCTACACTAATTAACTATCTAATTAAATAATACTATTTTAATTACATAATGGCTGAATTAGAAGTCCAACTGTCCTTAATAGTGAACAAAAATTACTTTTGAACTTTAATTTACATTTCATTTTTTCCCTCTCATCTTCCACAAATAGTAGTCATATATTAATCTGTCTTTAATTTACATTTCTGTTTTTTCCCTTACATCTTCCATATAGTAATAATCAGCTATGAATTTTATTAATAACCGTTTTGAGTATTTCATACAATAATTAGTAGTAATAGTTAATTATTGTGATAATAATGTTGAGACTGTTCAATTACCTACCATTATTATACTCTTCAAAGCCAATATGAAACTCATTTTACTTCAAATTAATCTTACACGTTTTCTTTTCCTAATAAGCCTCTTTCATCATAATCAACAGCCCACTACCATCTCTCAACAATAAATGAAATTAATAGTCCTCCGGGGCATAGTTCAGTGGCAAAGCCTGGGCGCTATAAGGCGCTCTGGCATGGGACAGCGTGGGTTCGATTCCCCGCAAGCACGAAGAAACTCTGCATGTTGGGGAATTTGACCTTGTCTCATTGATCAGTTGTACGCTCCCAGAAAATTGGCCACCGGAGCACATCCCGCGATTTACCTGGTAATAGTGTTGAAGGACCGGTGTTATTACCTCCAGGACGTAGTCAGGCGCAAGTCTGGAGACCTGGATTATAAAAAAAAATGAAATTAATGCCTAATCTGCCGCTTTCTCCTTCTTTTTTCTTTTTTGCTCTTTATTCCCCCTTATAATCTGATTCTTCTCCCCTTATCTATAAATCTTTATTTATTGCTATAATAAAGTAGGAGAATGAAAAGTTGTGAGGATAATTAGTTATGAAAAGCTACAGTAAATGAGTATATATAATAAAAAGGCCAACCGATGGTCATGTATTTGCAAAATTATAGTTAAAGAAACTCTTCCTTTTAGGTAATTCTTAAAACTTTTAACGATGCTTGCAATGAGCAAAACGGATGCTGGAAACCTGGAATCTTTCCAAAGTTTAGATCTACTTTTCTCCGACGTTGGCTTTTAGCAGCTTAATATATTTTCAATAGCCCGCTTAAATAGACTAGATTGAAGAAATGAAGGATATCCGAAAGGCTCAGAGAATTTCTTCTTACACACATCAGGTGTTTGCTCTCATATTGCGGATTTTCCATTTTGTTCAGTTACATTAGGGTTGTTCTAAGAAACTACTCCATTTGTTTAGTGTTTATCTATAGGGCTCTTTAAAATATGTGTTGTTTTCTTTATCAAGTTTACAACAACATACCTAGTGAAATCACACAATGTGGGGTCTGGGAGGGTAGAGTGTACACAGACCTTACCTCTATCTTGATAGGTAGAGCAGTTGTTTTAGAGAGACTCTCGGCTCAAGACAAAGCACAAGCAAAGTAAGACACACAAAGTGCGTAAGTCATGACACGCATTCTGAAAAGAAAAAAAAAGAAAAAAGAAGCAATAGCTAATGAAAGTAAATAAGAAAAATAAAATACACATAGCAGCATAAATCAAACGACAATGGACTATAAGGCAATGTGATAGACAACGCGAGCCTACAATAATAATACTACAACTACCAATTTGTAAGCGTAGGTAGGACTACGCTGGACTACCTACTATCCTTCTACCCTAATATGTGACATCCATAACCCCCTATCTAAGGTCATGTCCTCAGTGAGTTGCACCTGCGCCATATCCCTTCTACGACCTATATCAGAAATGATAGATACTTTGCCAGAAAAATGATATAATGCATAACGTAAATACTATTGATATTCATGTGCAAATTTAAAAACGTCTATCCTAACAGTTGATTTAGAAAAACCGTTAAAAGCATGATTATACATATCTCTTATGTAATGAATAAAACCAGGATAGGAAGGAAATGCAAAAGGCAAACCCTCCACCGTAACTAATTTTGCTATTGATTCCCTATCTCTGTATTTTTCATATTTAGGACCTACAATTCCCCCGTTATCGGGTTAATTTGAACATGTACTTGGTCTGGGACACTATGTTAACCTTGTCTCAACTCAGAGCGCATTGGCACACCCGACTTTGTAGCTTGGTGTTCATTCCACCTAACTTTGTGGTAGTTTTGTACATGTCTTAATAAACCTTCCGTCCCACCCTGACCATTTCCTGTTTTAAATTGATAAACATTTTTACAAATTTTACATCTAACTACTTGATTCTCTTTGTCTTTATAAAAAAAACGCATGCATCTGATTTTAATTTTCGTTGTGTATGGCCTCGACTCATACTAGGTGGAATAAGAGGCATTCCAGTTGCAGTTTCAGGTTGAGACTCAGTTTGAGCCTGAGATTAAGGTGCACTAGTGGGTGTGTCATCTAGATTATCGTTTAAATTAAAGTCCGGTTCAGATGCAGAATATACCTCATCATCTAATGGTATATCATTAAAAACAGTTTCATTTATATGAGTGAAATCAATCAAATCATTGGGACTAGGAATAAGATTACTAGAAGAAGTACCCTTACCCTTACTAGAAGAAGCACCCTTACCCCTTACCCTTAATCATACGTCTAAATCCTTTTATTTTAATTATGCAAATAAATAATTAAAGATAATGAAATTAAGTGCGATAATTAAAATTAAGTAACAATAATAATTTAAAGAAGGAACGAAGGTACCAAACACCGACGTAACGTCGATGTGTAATCGAGGTTCAAAATTGAAACTTTGCTCGATTGATGATCCTCAAGCTAGTTGTCAACTTCACTCCCAATTTTTTAACTTTGATACAATTATACAAATGAGCAAATAAAATATAATTTTTAGTAGGCAATGTAGACTTATAGAGAGATAGATTGAGAGACTAGAGAGATGGTAGGAAGATTTGTGAGAAAAAATGAAGAGGAAAATGAGGTATTTATAGTTAAAAAATAGGGTCAAATTGTAAATATACTAACTTAGGGGTTAAAAATAAATATTAAGGGGATAGGGTGGGTTTATGGGAGGGGGACAAAAATGGTCGTTGTAGCTGTTGCACAACGGCCAAAATTGAAATTTGGTCGTTGTTGCAAGGTTAGTTTTGCAAAGAGGAGGGGGCGGGCGGGACGGGGTCGGGGTCGGGGCTGGATCGGGTCTGGGGCTGGTCGAAGCGGGACGGGCCCAGGTCCCGTCCCGGGTTCGAACCCCAACTCCATTTTTTTAAGGGGGATCGGGGTGGGGCTGGGGCGGGTTTCGATACGGGCCAGGTCGGGATCGGGCCGACCCGGCCCACTGGCCAACCCTAATTCAAACAAAAATTACAGTGGAGGAGCCAAAAATTTAAACCAAAGTTATATAAAAACAAAACCTTATGCCAAGGAGAATCAACAACTATATATATATATATATATATATATATATATATTCCCATTTTACATAGTATACTTTTTCACCTTTTACATATTACCCCCCTATCCAAATTTATATGACACACTTTCTTTTTTAGTAAGTATAAAAAAGAATGACAAATTTTCTTATTCGACAATAATTTAACTTTAAACTTTAACTTTTACGATTAACGATGTGATTTACAATCACACAAATATTTTTGACTTGTTTTAGACCACAAAATTTAAAAGTCTTTCTTTATTTTTAAACTCCATGTCCGGAGGAAATATATTTTTTCACCTTTTATATAGTATAATTTTTCAGTGAAGGGGTCAATTGAACCCTCTTGCTTTCTTGTACCTCCACCCCTAACAACAAATATGAACTCTAATATATTCCTTCATTGTACGTTATTTCATTCACCTCTTCAATTTGAAATACGTTTAAGATTTGAGTAAAAATATCTTATTGTTCTATTATTGTTCATGTATAACAAAATATCAGATTTTTAGATGCAGTTGAAGACTACAGAATCACCAGTCTACTCTCAAGTCACCAGTTCAAGCCTTGTCAGAAAGTTTTTCTAATTGTTCAATGAATAAGACCGATTCTATCAAGAACATGTCTTATTGATGATCAAGAGAAGTCAATCGATCAATTAAGAATTTATTTTGTTAAGTTGATCAAGGTTGGCTATATTTTTATTTAAAAAATTATACTTAATTAATAATAGTAGGTTATAGGGTTTATTGCTATTTCTTCTTTTTTTTCTTGGATTATTGTTTTTGTGTCTTTGTTGGACCTTACAAAGTAAATAACATTTGACATTTTTGAAAGTATATTTATATCCTAGAGACAATCTGTATTAGGACAAATGTATTTTATACACATTCGTATTATTATTAATGGAGATTAATATTTTGGCATTTGCAATTATTGAATTATTATTTGATTGTTTGTAATTATTCATTAATGTGCATCCCTTGAGCTTACGTTGTCATTAATAGAGTGAGATATTCATGATAGAGCGTAACTCTAAAAAATAGCCTCGACTAATGATCATCGAGAATGGGATATCGATGATATGTGATAAGTCGACATGTGGTCTGCATCACATCCTTAGAGGATGTAGTATGTCTCACCTGCTACGAGTAATGGCTACTCGTGATGGACACATGGATACTTTAGAAGTATTGGTATACCCTGCTAATATATTGTTTGTTATACTTGTCTAAAGTATGATCAGCGTGAAGGAGATAGAAGTCCTTAGACTTGAGGTCAATACGCGCCTTGTCAACAAAGTAATGTACTTCGATCCCGTCCTAAGCTCAAATGTCTTATAGGTTGAGATACGGCTTGTATTGGGTACATTACGATGTGGATTAAAGGTGGTAGTTGAGCCAAGATTAGGATTCATTCCTCGGATGTATATTCGAGAGAACACTCGGATTCTCAGTGATACTAGGTTCACTAAGTCGTTGGCCAACGCAATAGACATATTTAGAATATGGTCTAGTTGTCAACTAATATAGATGAGATACAATGATTAAACCATTTGGATAGACACTTGACAAATCCTAAGCTTGATCGAGTGTGTCGTGAATGAAAGGATTTTATCTTACCACATAAAGGTTAAGTTTACTCGATTCGCGTAAACGTACTTCACATATTGAGTTCGTCTTCCGGCGCCGTCTAGGAGTTCCGCGTAGACCTTAATTTGATTAATGTCGATATGAGAAGGCATGTAGGGTCACACTATGTTGATTGTCTTTTCGATCTAAGGATGTATTGAGAGAGTAATTAAATGTTCGATTTGGAATTGAGATTTTTAAATGAATAATGATTATTTTAATTAAGTCAAAATTGGATTTTGGATTTAATTAAGAATTCACGGAAAATAAATCGAGACAGTGCAGGAGCACGTCGAGCGCCGCGGCGCCTCTGCCTCGAATTTTGGGTCAGGCCTAAGTCAAACCCTAATCCGGTTTTGACCTATTTTTCAACTATACATAGAGACATTCTCTTCATTATTCATACACCAATTTTAGAATATCATTCTAAGCCTTAGAGACTTAGAATCAAAATACTCTATCGAACCTCTGCCGGATTTCTTAGCTTTCCGAAAGAGGAGTACATTGAAGCTTGGAGCTTGCAGTCGAAAGGGCATTCGCGTGTGCACCTTATAGTAGATAAAGACTCCAGATATACTAACTTGTAAGTTTATACTTTATGTTACAAGTTTAATTATTGTATAACTATACCAGAAATATTATTGGGGTAAGTAAAAAACAAAAAATTTAAACTTTCGATGTGTCTTACTTATGTGTTTTGAACCCAGCAAAAATCCTACAATTTTAAAGAACATACACATTCTTCTTTATTTTTTATTTTATAAACTCAAGGATATATTTTAATGATATTTTTTTTAAAATTATACACATTGATATGGGTCACACGCGCAATGCGCGTACCCAAAAACATATATATATATATATATATATATATATATATATATATATATATATATAAACAGTAAAGAAAGCTATTAAAAATTGTATGGGAGAAAAAAAAAAGGGAGAAGTCAAGTAAGAATAAGAGGACCACTACCGAAAATAAAAAGGAATAAGAGGACGGATGATTTTATTAAAAACTTGGTCACTTGTAACCATGTGATCAAGATTCCTTTCCTCTTCTTTATCAATTTTCATACTATATATTGTAACACATTATTGATCTCTAACATAAATTAATCAGATTATCATATAATATGGAGTATACAATTATATAAAATAAAAAAACGACATAGACAAATTTTAACATCATAACCATAAGACGTGAATTTCAACCAAGCGACCATTTAAGAGACAGAAGAGCCAGGTTAGACTCCTACTTTTTTAATCATCAAAGTTGAAGGAGTCTTTTTTTGTTTCCATCTTCAGTACCTGCATTAAGTTCGACTAAATTTGAATTTGCGTCGTATAAGACCTATTCGGGTTAATCACTCCCTACCAAAAAAAAATTCATATTCAGAGCTCAAACCCAAAACCTCTAATTAAGAAAGAAGCAACCTCACTCATTGCACCACATCCTTTGGCGGTCAAGCTGAAGGAGTTGCTTAGGTATAGTATTAATGGTGTATACAACGCTTAGTTTATATTTCTCAACCCTAACATGGTCCATGGAAGTTTCATTAAGCACATCAAAGCAAATATATATATATAAATAAAATAATCAATCGTACCACCAACTAGTATATACTCAATCCTCTTCCTATAAAAACCCATAAAGAGGCCAAAGAGTATTGTGTATAACGTGTAAATATAGGAAACAATATATTTTTTACCCATAATTAGAATATTTCCATATATTGTGTAAATATAATTATGGTAAGACTAGGATTCCTCTTTTGTATAGGCTTAGGATTCCTATTGTATAAGGGATGAATATTGTACTCTATATATACCTTGATATTAATGAAAGACTCCCCAAGGGAGATTAATATCATCTAACATGGTATCAAGAGCCAAATAAACAAAATCCTAAAAACCTTTCTCTTCCACACTGGCCGCTTCTCTCTCTGTGTGCCCTCCCGAATTTTCTTCTTGTTTTTCGGGTTTTGTTCTTCCTTTCTTCTCTTCTCTAAATGGCTATCCCCGATTCTTCCACACTTTCTCGACGCCTCTACCTCCACAAATCTCACCACAAAATCATCACCCCCGCTTTCACCCCGCCTTATCAAGCTTTCCAACATCAAGAACCATATTCTCATTATTCTTGATCAAGAAAACAACCAAGATTCTCCCGGGTTGAACTTTTTCGCAATCATGCATGTCTCTATAACGTGCTTGACCATATTGATGACACTATTCCGCCGCTCTACGGAGGTTGATGATTCTATCCTGCATCATCTCGACGCCAAGGCCAAACAATAGATATATGGTAGTATCTCTCAGGATTTGATCCTTACTATCATGAAATCTGACTCCACAGCCCTTGACTTGTGGAATCGTTTGGAGGAAATTTTTCAGGACAACAAGCACACTCGTTCCGTGTATTTGGAAGAACAGTTCAACAAAACACGTCTTGAAAACTTCTCCAATGTCTCTGAGTACTGCAAGCAGCTTAAACTTCTAGCGGATCAACTCTCCAACATCGGCACGCCTGTCACTGACGATAAAATGGTGCTACAAATGATTTATGGCCTTACTAAGGGCGAATATGATACTTTGGCCACCATAATTCAACAGGCAGATCCGCTACCGAGTTTTAACAAAGCTCGCTCACAATTGTTGCTCGAAGAAACCCGTCGTGCTAAGCAGGATGAGCACGCCCAGCAGGTGTTAGCTGTCGACACACAACCCCAAGATCAGACGCCACCAGACAACTCCCAACAGCGGCAGGGCCGCGGCGGCAAGGGTGGAAAAGGCCGCGGCGGTAGAGGAGGCCGTGGTCGTGGCAAGGGTCGCGTCAACGTAACCAACAAAGAAGAATAACAACAGAGATCGAAAAATCGGGCCGCGCCTCGCCAGCTGTTTACAGCCGCAAGGCGCCCAAAGACAGAGCCGTGACGCCTGGGCCTCAGAGTCATGTGCCAAGTCCATTCCAGTACCAGCAGTCATACAATCCATATTCTTACCCAGGTTTGTTAGGCCCCGCTCCAGCCCCACAGCAGGCCCACTTCATGCAAGGTCAGGTCCCGCAGCCCTCCTCCGGCATGACACCCACTGAGTTGGGTCAGGCGTTCGACACCCTCTTTATGCAACAGCCTGACAATACTTGGTATATGGACTCAGGCGCCACATCTCACGTCACCCAGTCTGCAGGTATTATTCCTAAACTGTTTAGTTTAAAGCATCCTCAATATGTTACAGTTGGTAGTGGACAACGCATTCCAGTTAAGGGTTATGGTACCTCATGCACACAACCTCCTCATCCACCCTTCACCCTCAAAAATACCCTATATGCCCCACACATGATTAAGAACCTCATATATGTCCGCTAATTTACTCGTAATAATTCTGTCTCTGTGGATTTTGACCCTTTTGGTTTTACTGTGAAAGATCTTCATACGGGGACACCTCTTACGAGATGCAATAGCACGGGGGATCTCTATCCATTCACTTCCACCTCCGCTGCCAGATCTTGCTCTCCCGTCACTCTAGCGGTTGTTTCTTCTTCAACTTGGCATAATAGGCTTGGTCATCCAGGAGTCCCAGTTTTTAATTTTCTTAGAGGCAACAATTTCATTGCTTGTAATGGAAAACTTGCCCAAAATTGTGTTTCTTGCTCTTTAAGCAAACATATTCGTCTTCCGTTTAAATCATCTACTAGTGTTACATTTGCTCCTTTTGATATCATACATGCCGATTTATGGACATCTCCTATCTCTAGTTATCTCGGTCATAAATACTATCTTGTGTTACTTGATGAATTTTCACACTACGTTTGGTTATACCCTCTTAAATTTAAATCGGAAGTGTTTGTCAAATTTCTTGAGTTTCGCAAGTTCATTCAAACACAATTTGGAAAAGGCATAAAATCATTTCAGTGCGATAATGGTCGTGAATTCAATAACTCTATGTTTCACCGCTTTTGTACCACTAATGGCATGGTCTTTCGCTTCTCCTTCCCTCACACCTCACCACAAAACGATAAAGCTGAAAGAATCATCCGCACCATTAACAATATGATTCGCACCCTATTGATTCATGCCTCCCTCCCTCCACCCTTCTGGGTCTATGCTGCTAAAATGTCAGAATACACTCTAAATATTCTCCCTACTAGCACTCTTCACAATATGACCCCTACCGAAATCCTCTACCATAGAATCCCCTCTTATGATCATCTACAGATTTTTGGTTGTCTGTGCTATCCCAACCTTAGCTCCACCGCCCCTCACAAGCTCGCTCCTAGGTCCACTCCATGTGTCTTTCTAGGATTTCCGCCGAACCATAGGGGCTATCTATGTTATGACTTGTCGACTCGTCAGATCCACATATCTCGTCACGTCACATTCGATGAGACCACATTCCCGTTTTCGAATCTTCTAAAATTCCAAAAACATGACTACTCATTTCTTGACGAGTCTGCCATCTCTCCCCTCATAATCGAACAACTCACATCCTCTGTTCTATCGTCAGAGTCGCGGCGCCCAAACTTCAGAGAAGCCTGTCAACCTTCTAGCGCCGCGACTCTCGATCCAGGAGCCGCGGCGCCTCCGACGGCTTCGCCCCCACCTTCTCCTTATCCGACTTTACCCCCCGTCTCAGACACCACTCCGCCATCCACTGTCCCTACCCATCCAATGGAAACTCGTTCAAAGCATGGAATCTTCAAACCCAAAGTCCATTTCAACTTGTCTGCCCAAACCATCTCTCCACTTCCAAAGAACCCAAAATTGGCCAAACAAGACCCTAATTGGAATGCGGCTATGTATGAGGAATTCAATGCTTTAACTAAACAGCACACGTGGGATCTAGTACCTAGACCTGAGGGGGTGAATGTCATTCGTTGTATGTGGCTATTTCATCACAAGTTCAGAGACAATGGGGATCTTGAGAGGTATAAGGCCCGTCTTGTGGCTAATGGCACAAATCAGCAGGAGGGCATTGATTGTGGTGAGACCTCAGCCGGTTGTCAAACCGCTACCATCCGCACGTTTGAGCATTGTCATGGGCAAACACTGGCCGATCCATCAGCTTGATGTGAAGAATGCATTCTTACATGGGGATCTGAGAGAGACAATCTACATGCATCAGCCACCAGGGTTCACCCATCCAGCAGTTCCTCACTATGTGTGTCGTCTCCGTAAGTCACTATATGGCTTGAAGCAGGCCCTCCGTGCGTGGTATGATCGATTTGTCAGGTATATCTTGCAGATTGGGTTTGTATGCAGCAAGAGTGATACATCACTTTTCATTTTTCATCGAGGTAGTAGCACTGCTTACTTATTACTTTACGTGGATGATATTGTTCTTATTGCCTCCTCCGACGGATTGAAAAATGAGATTATTGTCTTGCTCAAGTCCGAATTTGCAATGATTGATTTGGGGAAGCTGAGTTACTTTTTGGGGATATCAGTGACCAGGTCTGCCAATCATATGTTCTTGTGTCAGCGTAAGTATGCAGAAGAGATTGTGTACAGGGCTAAGATGGCGAACTGCAAAGAGGTGCCTACTCCAGTTGATTCCAAATCTAAGCTCAGTGCTATGGATGGTGCTCCGGTCTCTGATCCTACTCTGTATAGGAGCCTTGCAGGTGCACTTCAGTATCTCACATTCACCAGGCCAGACATAGCTTATGATGTTCAGCAGGTGTGCTTATTCATGCATGCCCCCAAGGAGTCTCATTTCACTGCTCTTAAGCGTATCATTCGATACATTAAGGGCACTCTTGATTATGGTTTGTACCTATACCCCTCTGCACCAGACATGTTGCTTTCATATACGGATGCAGATTGGGCAGGGTGTCCGGACACGCGACGCTCCACCTCCGGCTTTTGTGTTTTCTTAGGGGATAATCTGATTTTTTGGTCTGCCAAGCGACAGGCTACCCTATCTCGCTCCAAAGGTTTAGGTCGAGTACAGAGGCGTTGCAAATGTAGTAGCTGAGATTTGTTGGCTCAGAAATTTACTGTTAGAACTTCAGTGTCCTTTGCGTCAGGCATCTATTGTGTATTGTGATAACATCTTTGCCATCTATCTTTCTCATAAGCCGGTTAACATCAGCGAACCAAGCATATTGAGATAGACCTACACTTCGTTCATGAGAAAGTTGTGTTAGGCCATGTCAGAGTGTTACATGTTCCATCATCCTATCAGTATGCAGACATATTTACCAAAGGACTTCCCAGACAGTTATTTCTTGACTTCAGATCCAGTCTCAGCGTCCGGCCTCCTCCCGCTCCGACTGAGGGGGTGTGTAAACGTGTAAATATAGGAAACAATATATTCCCTACCCATAATTAGAATATTTTCATATATTGTGTAAATATAATTATGGTCAGACTAGGATTCCTCTTTTGTATAGGCTTAGGATTCCTATTGTATAAGGGATGAATATTGTACTAGGGATAAATATTGTACTATATATATACCTTGATATTAATGAAAGACTCCCCAAGGGAGATTAATATCATCTAACATATTGTACACCAAGTAACCAACACTCCTACTCACAAAGCATCATATATCTCCTATACTTCTTTCTACTAAATTTCATCCCTTTTGTTCCCAAAAACAATGGAGAAAGTTGCTTGCATTGTGGTTTTGTGCATGGTGTTGGTAGCCTTACCCCATGCAAATGCTCTAACATGCAACGATGTTAATACCTATATGGCAGCTTGCAAACCTTTCCTTACAAATAAGGGGCTTTTAGGAAATTGCTGCGATGGCGTCAAGAAATTAGACGCCCTGGCAACTACTACAATCGATCGCCGAACCGCATGCAATTGCCTGAAAGTTGGTGGTAAGACTATCGGGGGAATTGATTGGGCGAAAGCCGCTCTTCTACCGGTCACCTGTGGAGTTAGTCTTCCATACACTTCAGCCCAAACATCGACTGCTCCAAGTTCGTAAATAATTCATCTTCTTTAATTAGATGCATTACTTCTGCTAATGTAAGAAATGCGGAAAAAATTTGATCAATAGTCACTCTTTGAAAAACTAATCAAGCTTTAGCCAACATTTCGAAACTATAAAGTTTAGCCGCTTTTTTTTCTTTTTAATGTAGAAGTGAAATTTAAAGAAAAATACCCTGGTTAAAAACACAGTGCTAGAGTCCGAAACTCAATATACTGGAGTTCCATTAGTCAAATCTTCGAACTCCAATGCAAGACTTTTTCGTGTTTTAGCTAGAATTAATGGGACGAACTATGAGATGAATAATTTAACAATAGATTAGCAGCCAACAGGGCGACTCAATATTATTGGTGGCCTAAAGCAAAGCTTCAACGAGAGACCTAAATTGTTTTTTTCAAGAAAAAACTTTCATATGTATTTTTATTTGAAATTTAATTTTCTAGCTTTTTTAGATGAAAAATTATGAATAATTATTTTATAATTTTTTATTCTGAAATCATTTTCTAGTTTTTAGTACGAGACTCTGTCTAGTATTTATCTCATTTGTAATTTCCTTAGCAAAACCACAACAACTACAAATCATTCTTCTTTATAATTCTTTTTAAAAAAAAACTAAACGACCTAGTTCATCTATGACAACGTCAATATGCATACCTTTTGATAATCAAGGTTTATTCACCGATCTACAAACATTATATCATACCAAGAATAGTGATATTATTGCCCCAGGGGCACAGGCGAGTTGGTAAGTGGCAAGGTGATTGAGGTACAACTACTCCGACGTCGCGGGTTTGAATCCGTGTGGTGACAGTCTTTGCTGATGAAAGAAATAATCCCCTTGATTATTTTCATTGATTGAATAGGTATATATACAAGTTACATCTTTCCATATTACTATAAATCCTTTTCCTATTCTACTTCTAAATCCTTATTCTACCATAATTCTAACTATACAATTATGGTAGGTGTATAACACTAATTAAGGTATCCTTTTTATTACAATATACTACAAATATATATACCATATATACTACAAGTGGCCCGTTGGCGAGAGCCTCTGATACGTTTAACACACTTCAATCATAGCGCGGTTTTCGAGATCGCCTTAAAATCTTCAAAGAGAACCATTGGTAGACCCTTTGTAAAGATGTTGCAATTTGATAACGACGGGACATGACATACGAACTTGACCGCTTTGCGGTAACATTTTCCGGACAAAGTGAATGTCCATTTCGATATGCTTGCAGTGCGTTGGTGTTGAACGGGTTACCCGAGAGGTAGATGGCACTAATGTTATCGCATAATATACCAAGGTTGCCTTACGAATGGGACAATGAAGCTCCAAAAGCAAATTACGAGCCAGACTCGGAGACCACATTCGCTACTCCCTCGATACGCCCTGCAGGAGCGTGTGAGTTGCTTGACGCTTGCCGACCATGAGACCAAGTTGTTGCCAGGAACATACAAGATGGCGGAAGTCGACCGTCTGGTGTCGGGACAACCACCCCAATCAGCATCCGTGTAAGAGACAAGTGTGGATGTAGATGAAGGATACAAATGCAACACATAATCCAGTGTCCCCTGAAGATACTGAATGATGCGTTTGATTGCATTCATGTTCTCAACCCTGGGATCATGCATGAATAAACACACCTGTTGAACCGCATATGTAATATCTGGTCTGGTAAAGGTAAGATACTGGAGGGCCCTCGCAAGATCGCGATATGGTCGGGTCCTCGTATGGTGCACTGCGCGCACTCATCTTTGGGTTTGCATCAGCGGTGTGGAAGTGGACTTACATGATGACATCCCCGCCCTCTCGATGATCTCATGACATACTTAGATAGAAACAAGCCACCGAATGACGCTGACTAATCCCCAAAATAACTCAGCGGCCCCCAAGTCCTTCATAGCAAACTCGAATCGAGCATGGTCATGATAGATTGGCCAAGGCATCGGAAGAGGCGGTCAAGATGATATCATCCACAATGTATCGTAGGCCAATGTAGGCAAGAAGAACCACGGTAGATGAACAAGGAATTGTCTGACCGGCTATGAGTGAATCCAATAGTTGAAACAAAGTCAAGCAAACCTCGGTGTACCAGGCCCTCGGAGGCTCGCTTAAGCCCATATGGGACTTCTTCAACAAACATACATGATGAGGATGGTTTGGATCCCTGAACCCAAAGGTCGATGCATATAGACTATTTTCTTGAGATCACCGTGTAGGAAAGCATTTTTGACATCCAATCGATGAATTGGCCAAGTCTTTTGTGCAGCCGTTAAGCAGATGCGTATGGTAGCCGGTTTGACCACCGGACTAAACGTCTCCCCACAATCAATTCCAACTCTGAGTCTTACCATACTCCAAATGTCGTCTGTATGTCGAGCAAAGGACCCATCTGAATTCTCCCATGAGCAAAAATCACATAGACGATAATATTAATACCATATGGACGGGCACCAACTCCCACGTCTTATTATCAAAGAGCATTAGATTCATCAGTCATAAGCAATTTTCCAATTAGGGTCATTTAATGCGGACACGCGAGTTGCGGCGCGGGATTTAGGGACATCGAATGTAAATTAAAATGTCTTTTAGGTGTAAAAATACCCGGTGACTCACAGTGACCGGTCTATGACTCGATGGAGAATTGAGGAATTTTGGGAATTTTTCCGGGCTCGATGGATCGGTAGCCGCGCTGATGGGCTCTTGGCCCAAATCGGTAAAGGTGGACTCGATTCTGACCGCCTGTTCAGGTCAAAGGTGCCCAATTCGAATCGTTCCAAAGGCGTCCGCCGATGTGGCGTTAACGTAGGGCGGCCAGGCTGGGCCTGGAGGATTTTAGATGCGGGAGATGTCCGGAAAATTCCGGAGAATAAACGGGGATATTTGGTCAGCCAAAAAATTATATGACTTAGGTTCGGGAGTATGAACTTTCGTAAATGGGAATTGAGTTTCATCAAAAATGACATGGCGATTGATTATGATTTTCTTGGAGGATAAATCAAAACACTTATAACCACAATGATTTGACGGATAACCCAAAAACACACGGGGTAGACCGAGGGCCTGAAGTTTGTTAATTGTGGTGGATGGGAATAACGGATAACACAAGCACCCAAAAATCAAGGTGAGAATAAGAAGGGTTCTTATTATATAGGACTTTGAGGGGGAAGAGTATGTCGAGACCTTTAGGCCGGAATTATGTTCGTGAGTAAGTGGCCATTTGTAGAGCATGATGCCAAAAATATGGAGGTATGGAGGCATGTATTAGGAGAGTTCGGACAATGTTATTTATGGAACGAATTTTGCTCGGCTTTCCCATTTTGTGAAGATGTATGAGGACATGAAAAGCTAAAATTTATCTCATGAGTAGCACAAAAATCTGAAACTCCCTTATTGTCGTACTTTTTCCCATTATCACATTGAATATTTTTATTTCTCTTTCGAATTGAGTACGAATGAGCACGCTCTAAATTTTATGAAGACGGAAAACACTTGTGATTTATTCGCAATTGGAAACGCTCCACAAAAATCTAGAATAATCATCTAAAAGAGAACATAATATCGATGACCCATTGAACTAAGAACAGGAGATGTCCATAAGTCGCTATGAATAATGTCAAATGGCATAGAAGTATGGGAATTGGAGTCTACAAATGGCAACTTAACAATTTTTCCTAATGAACAAGACCGACAAATTGGAGTACGACTTGTACCCTTACAAGAAATAAAGCTATTTTTATCTAAAGCTGATAAAATAGAAGATCCCTGGGATGACCGCAGAGCATGCCACATGGAAGGAGAGATGGGCAAAAGTCGATGCAAGGCCGGACTCGATGGATCAAACCGCATGATAGGGATACGAGATCCCCTACTATCACACCTCTTAGAGATGACTCCGCCTTGAAATCCTTCACAGAAACCGAAAGGATCAAATTCAACATGCAGAATTGTCATTTGTGAATTTTCTGGACGGACACTAAATTTTTAATCAATTTAGGAGCATGTAAAGTATTTTTCAAGAGGAGGTGGATTAGGAGGGAGACAATGTTTTACGACCATACTCCCAGAATTGGAATAAGCTGCCATTACCACAAATTATCCTCAGAAGTGCTCAAATTGGAATAAGATGAGATAGTACCGATTCGAAGTCATGTGAGTAGTGGCCCCGTGTCCATGTACCAATTTGGGTCCGGTTGGGACAATCCCAACGCAGCATCGCGGCTTTCGACCTCGGTGCCGAGTGGGGCTCGCATGATGGGCTTATGCGGAGGGCAGCCCAATGACGCCATTCCGTGATGCCGGGTCTTGAAGGTGCTTTGAATACACCGCCGTTGGGCCATCGCCGATGGCGCCGCGTTAGATGGACTGTTGGCGCATTTGGCCCGTGAAGCTGGTTCGGGAGGTGCGGGTTCCATCGCCAATGGCCCCATCTTTGGGCCTACTGCGTGGTGATGACCCGCACTCGGATGGGACCCACCGCCGCTTGTTGCTCACCGGAACCGCCACCGTAACCACCTCGCTTTGCCCTCGCGATTTTTGTTATTTTTGCGATTATTCTTCGCCGCCACCATTATTATGGTTTTGGCCCGAATTATTAACAAACCCAAGAACTAGGAGAGGATGCCATCATGACAACCGGGCTTGCTCCGTAGTCGCCTTTTTAGCCAAACCGGCTTCTTCCCAACGCCGCATGGAGCGGGCTTGATGAAAGTCGGGAAGAGGGTTGCTTTGGCTAAGGAGAGTTCCAACACCATTATAGCCTCCGAAAGTCCGACCAATCAGAACTAACGATTATTTGTTCTGTGTGCGCCAACATTACGGAGTTGATCCGCCAACCTTTAGTTTCTTGCAATATGCGACGTTTTGAATCGTCCGTTCAGCGAGAGAATTTCGCTCGAGTGTGACGATACGGGAATGTTGGTTGTCTTGGAATATGTCACGCAATCTATTCCATGCCATAGCCATAGTGGTATCGGGCCCATAATCGTCAGTAGAAGGTCCATCGAAATAGTGGCGTATCCACCGAAGAACGGTATCAAGTGTAATCCATACCTCGGGATCCTCCATAGGGAAGAGTCTCGGAGGAATGATGTGATGAAGAACTTGATAAGAGATGGCGTGAATTTTAAACAACTCCGCCCATGCTAGATATTGAACGCTTTCCATCTCAAGGACAATAGGGACACCGAGCTTGATATTGAAACCGCATGAGGGCAGGTGAAAATTGTTCTTAGACATATTGAAAGAACAAAGAAGGAGGAAATTTAAGAGAGGTTTTTGAGAGCGGAAGACAAAATTTTGGAAGAGAAAACCCGAGAAGGGGGGGTCTCGACAAAGAGAGGCAAAAGTTTGAGAGAAAAAAAACTTTTGTTTAGACCTAGTCTCTTGATACCATGAAAGAAATAATCCCCTTGATTATTTTCATTGATTGAATAGGTATATATACAAGTTACATCTTTCCATATTACTATAAATCCTTTTCCTATTCTACTTCTAAATCCTTATTCTACCATAATTCTAACTATACAATTATGGTAGGTGTATAACACTAATTAAGGTATCATTTTTATTACAATATACTACAAATATATATACCATATATACTACAAGTGGCCCATTGGCCGAGAGCCTCTGGTCTGTTTAACAGCTGAAATATTGCAAGGGTTGTTGCTGGGTTCGTGTCCCGTTGGTCCTCTCCCTTGCAGGGCTGCCACTCGCGCATATCCCTCGATTTACATCCCACCTGGCCAAGGGCCTCTGGTACATGTGGGGGGTTTCGCCTTCGGGACTTTTCCCTTCACAAAGAATAGTGATATTATTTGTTAGCATAATTCACTCCATAAATTGTGCACACACGTCAACTGATTTGGGTCAAACGCTCTTTTAATGTAAAAATTGTACTTTTTTTAATTTGGAAGTGCTTTATATTCTCTTTAAAAACGTTAAGCAAAATACAACAAATTTTTCATTATCACGTCATCTTTACTCTTTTCATTATTCATAAATTCATAATAATGAAAATTGACTAAACAAATGTTCAACTTTATAACTCAGTATAATGATTAAGTATAATGATAATGTATTATCCAGTTAGTTACTTTTTTTATTACAAATAAAAATACAATTCTCCCCTCAAATATGAATACTAGATTGGAGTTTTACAAAGCCCCTTATCGGATTTGAACCGATGACTTACGCCTTACCATGGCGTTACTCTACCACTGAGTTAAAAGGGTTGTAGTATGTAAGATATGTTATTTTCAAAATTTCAAAATTTAAAAAGGCTTACCTATTAATATCCTTTGAATAACATGATAGTATAAACTATAAAATATCATTTAATTGATACAGTGATAAATAAAACTTAAATTCAAAAAAAAAATATAAGTTTATTGGTGAAAAATGAGGCCCCCAAAATTTAGAGGCCTTAAAGTTTGTGCTTCATTGGCTTTACCCAAAAGCCGGCACTGGCAGCCAATTTAAAAAAAAAACATGTTAGATACGAGTTATTTTGAGGCATGAGAGAAAAGCATATTGGCTAGTGATTGTGAGGCACCAATTCTTGACTGGAGGGGACATCAAAGGCCTCTGCCCTTCCATCTCTTGGATAGATAGAGAGGGAGGGCAGAGCTTTTGGTTTTTTCATGTTGTCAAAGAGTTTAACAATGATTTTTTTGTGTTGTCAAAGATTTTAACAATGAAAATAGATGACGAGTGCCGGATAGAATTGATCGGGGAAAATATTACCCCTACAACTATACAAAAATGGTAGTTTGTATATTGATTTGCACTGGTTCAATTTTGTGATGCAGGGCAGTAAGTATTATGGAATCAAATATGACAACCGCACAATTTGGCAGCATTCATTAATTAATGATGAGGAGAAGAATAAGATGGGATTTACTAATGTGGATCCATTTTGTACTTGTACTTGTCTCTTTTTTCTCTGTATTGTTTAATAAAAGAGGTGGTGTTATTATTCCATCTTTGATAGAACATCTATCATATTTAGCTCAATGGGTCCAATTTATGTTTCTTTATATTATTTTTCTCACTGTTACAAATTAAAATCTTCTATTATTAATGTGTTTAATGATTAGAACTTGTATTAGATTAAAGAGCCCGATAGGAAATTAAATAGTTGTGGAAGGAGGGGTTTTCCGTTACTAGTCAAGCAGTAAGTTAGGGTGCTATTCAACGAAGAAATCAACTTTAAGAAAGTAGTTCAAATACCTCAGCTGATTAGAGCGTAGGACTGGAAATGATTGATTAACAAATGATTGAAGGCTTTTCTTGAGCATTGTTTCTATTGGAATACAATATTCTCTTTTTTTAGGAACAACCTCTGGCAGAAATGTGAGGTAAAACTACGTACAATAGACCCTTGTGATCCGACCCTTCTCTGGACCCCGCGCATAGCGAAAACTTAGTATAGCGGGCTGCCCATTTTTATTTATGAACTCAAAAATCTATTTATCTCAGAGAATAAGATACAATCTCTTTTGCCAGTTAAGGATATAAATTTCACAGGAGGGAGGATAATTGGTTTCGTAGCCTTTTGCATTTAAGTTTAGTTGTCTCTATTACAAAAGATCTTTACTTTTACACATCTTGGATCTGGAAAAAACATACGAGATTTCTATTGTATTCAAGTTAGGTTAGGTACACCCTCAGTATTTTCACCTATTGGGTTTTAATATATAAAATAGGGGTCAATGTCAAATACCCCGCCACCTAAAAAGCGATGAAAATCGTATGACCGACTAACAGTAGGGAGAAACCCATAATAAATAGAATTAATGTTTAACATGAAATATGTCGGGGGAAAATCACTTTACAAGGCTGTACAAACACGGACACTATGTTATACAGATATAACAAGAAGCTATACTTTCTATACATACAACACTAACATACACAGAGAGAATGGAACCTTACAGAAAAACACAGTATTATTTGGAACTGTACAATGTGGACCAATATCCAAGCTCTTGAAACTGCAGGACCTAACGTGAGAGTTTCGAGCTAATCATAATCTCCTAGAAGATTCCGATTCATGGCCCCTATGCGATGAATCAGATCGATCAAGTCGAACGTCTTTCCACGAGCTCGTGTTGGATGATTTGAGCAACAAGCCTAGAGCTGAAGAACAAGTTGCCCTAACAATTGCATCTGTTGAACGACTCATTTTGCCAACTAGCATGCCGAAAACCTAAAAAGAGAGGGGGTCCAAAAATGATTTAGAACATACAAAGGATCACTGCTAAAAGGAATATTAGCACTTTTAGTCCCTCAAATATCAACATATTCTAATTTTGGTCCTTGTGATATCTGATTTTAGCACATTTAACCTTCAATTAATTGAAGGGTGCACTTTTGATCCCTCAAACTGTGAATGAACGCCTTGGCTCTAAGCCGTACGAAGCCTTTTTCAATACCATATTTAGTCACGATCTTCACAAATTTAACGAATTATTACGTGCTAAATCATTCAATTATCGATGTATTATGTTATATTTGTATTGTTGTTTCATATTTGAGGGTGATATAATTCTAAATATACTTCAAATATCACATATTTCTTGTATAAAAAGATCAGAAAAACACATTTCAGTTAATTGAAGGCTAAATGTGTTTTAGTCCAAATATTACCAGGACCAAAACCAGCATTCATCAATAACTGAGGGGCAAAAAGTATTATCCCTTACTAAAATCAGACAGGCAAAGGGTGTTCTGGAGTTGGACCTGATTGTAGTAATGGGATGATATGTGCTTATCATCGGAGAGAGCAAGCACGCTGCTGCATAAATAAACCGCATTTGCCTGAACAACTGGCCAAGGAGCATCAAATGCCTGTACACCAGAGGTTATTTTCAGAGGCTATAGAAAGCACATCATCGCACAGATATCATTTAGAAGAGGCAATAAAATGCGTCTCGTCTCACAGTTTTCAGCTATAACCCGCTACGAAGAAAAACTGGAATTAGCCATAAACTTCATTGCTAGTTTGTTGCTAATCGCTCGTAGCTAACAAAAGTTTTTGATAATCTGTCACCAATAACTAAATAGGAATAGCAACGGATTTTGTTGTTTAGCTACAATTCCTGATTTTTTAATAGTGACCATTCCTTTACTTTAAAGGCGTGAATGCATAGATCAAGGAAGAAGGGTGGGATAGTATATCTTCAAAATTTCTTCTCTTAATGCAAGATTAGAAAAAGAACATGTACCTGTATTATCGATGCCATGTACGTATCAACTCGGGCAGCAAGATTTTGAATTAGTTGCCTTGCAAGTTCTCGAAGAAAGTCTTCATAGTCGCTTCTAAAAATTGAAGGGAACTTAAATACCATTTCTCATGAATAATAACTATTAAGAACTATTCAAATCAATGGATACATACCGGTGGTCCGAACTAAACCAATGAGTGTTGAAAACGGCGGTTATTCCATCAATTTCTATCAAGGGAGCAATGCATTTCAAAGTGTTCTGGCATGTCGAAAAGTATAACTCATTTCGCATCCTAAACAACATAAAGAAGAAAATCTGGCAGGTTATACTTACTCGGCAAGCTTGTCTCACACTAAGATCATCCTCGTGAAGATGTAGTACCATCCGTGGAAAAGCAGCATGAACCTGACGAGTAAAAAGTGAAGATCATTTCTTAATAAAGTTCAATACAAGGCAGAAACAGGAGAAAATGACAAAAATGGTCCCTTATGTTCGAGGGTAGGTTCAAAATGGTCCTATAAGTATGTACGGAACAGTTTCGATCCTTTAAGTCTGCCAAAAGTTAACGCTTTTTGTCTCAGTAAAATATTTAACAATTTATGTTCGTTAGATTTGATGAAAACAATGATAGTTCTTATAACTATAAACACCAATAAAGTCCCATCAAATCCTAAGATATGTAATACAAAAAGCTGCACTAGACTCTAGAAATAAATCAAAAATAGCATAAACTACAAAATTGTACCTCTAAATATGAGTTCCCGCTAATTCGTATTTTTTTCATAGTCAAATCTAATAGACAGAGTTTGGTAAATATTCGACGGAGACTAAAAGTGTTAACTTTTGGCAAACTTAAGGGACCAAAATTGTTCTATTTTGAACCTACCTTCAAACATAAGGGACCATTTTTGTCATTTATTAGATATTGATTATCCACAACGTGAAGCGGGGATTAAAGATATTTTTACTCTGAATACCTCTAACAGAAATGGAAACTAAAATAAATCATATCCCCTATTCAAAATCCATACGTGACCATGAAGATGTGGGATAGAAAGGGTTCATTTATTACAGTTTTTTAACCGAGCAAGTAAAGTCCGATGAAAAGTAGGAGACAAAAGAAGCATGAGCTCCTTCATATATACAGTGAACTGATCAAGAAATGGGCACCGTAAAACACAATACTTTTACTGCCAACAGAGGCCTCGGGGGAAATTAACAGACCCATTAACAGCAAAGATTAGTCTCGACTCTTGATATGAAGTTTAGGATAATCAACGTCCTTTACATGCACTCATCCGAAAATGATAAATCCAACACAACCAAAACATCAAGGTTTGAAACAATTATTGGCTTGTGATGTTATACATCGAAGCTTATGATGCAATCAAAGTTGATGAAATTTAAAAGAGTATGTGATAAGGACAAAAAGATATCAAATCAAATTTAGGCGGTGAAAATGGTTTGATGAGAGATAAGATACCTGCTCAAGAAATGAGTCTCGTTGAGGCCCAGTTCCATACATGCTCAGTGCTCCAAATGCAGCATACGCATTGGCTCGTATATTCTCATTCATGCACGCCTTTTATGAGACAAGCAATTAAAGTTATACACTATGGCCATCTCAACATGCACTTGCTAATATTTCTAGTAATCCACAGTGCAGAAGATAATGATGTAACAATATGCTTCTTTCCCAAAGGGATATAATATGCACTAATTTTCACAGACAAAATATAAAACTACCATTAGTACCTTGCAAAATTAAATTACTTCAGCTCTTATAAAACTCCTGACCCTAATTGTGGCAACAATAGCACAGTACAATATATGAGTGTCACTCGTATATGTAAATACTTGCACATACACTTAACAAGGGGTATAATATAAAATTAAAGTACAACTTGTATCAAGAGAGATATCTTGAAGGCTGACAAATAATGCAAAATATGTCAAGGCAAAAGGCATCACCCTAGGATGTCCAAACAGAGTTGTGTTAGACACTCTCATGATACAAAGTCTTCTTAGACAATGCCACCCTGCTATCAGCTCTAAATAATAATTTACAACGTGATACAATCGGAGGACTAATACAGTAATTCAACAAATTTGAAGCTACTAGAATGGAACCAAAAAATCCAAAGTTGAAGAAAGCTACACTCGGATAGTCAATCAACTTACTTGGAGATTTCGAAGTCGTATAGAAAGGTTAAGGAGAACAGGTTCTACGGCATCCCTAGATGAAGACTCAAGAACCTACAAATCGTAGATGTCAGCAGAAAACATTCATGTGAAGGTAGAATAAAAGAGTAACAAAGACCGAGCAAGCTTTACCATCAGCAAACAAGAGACAGCGGTTAATTGAACAGACTCATCTGAGTCATCGAGCAAAGCTACTATCACCCCTAGGATTTGAGTAGTATACTGGAGAACATGGATAGATGGCATCTGCAAGAACAGCAGGCAGAATGAGCAATGATTACGGTGACTTTACTTATTTGTCTTAAACTTTCTCGTTCTTTAGGAGAAGAAATTAATATGCAGCTAGCAACAAAGGAAAGGGAACAGAGGTAGGAAAAAAATTTAACCAAGTCCCTTAAGTATGCACTTAACAAATTTGGTCCTTTAAATTTGCCAAAAGGTAACACTTTTAGTCTCCATAGTATTTAACAATTTATGTTGGTTAGATTTGATGGAAATATTTGGGGGGGGGGGGGGGGGGGTATTTAGCCATTAATATGGATGTCTCATCAAAACCTAAAATATGCAACACAAAAAATTGCGCTAGACACTAAAAATATATAATAAAAAATAGCAGAAATTACACCTCAAAAAGGTACACCAGACTCTAAAAATAAATCAAAGGTAGAAAAAACTACAAAAATTATACCTTCAAATGTGGGTTCCCGCTAATTTCTTTTTTTCCCCTCATAACTCCCGTCAAAGTTCGATAAATATTTGACGGAGACTAAAAGTGTTAACTTTTGGAAAACTTAGAGGACAAAAAAAACTGCTACGTGCATACTTACGGGACTATTTTGAACCTACCCTCAAACATAAGGGACCATTTTTGTCATTTTCTCTTCCGAAATGACGCCATCATATTATTTAACCAATGAAATCAAACTGAACCAGAGTGATTCCTTAATGATAAAATTAAAAAAAATAAAAAGGAAAATTCCTTGCTTAAACATCCCTCCCTATTTGACCCGGAGAAAAGAAAAAGAAAAAAGAATCTATAACCAATGAAATCAAACTGAACCAGAGCGGCTCCTTGATGATAAAATCAGAAAAAAAACATCCAGGAAAATTCCTCGTGTAAACATCCCTCATTTGACCCGGAGAAAAGAAAAAGAAAAAAGAACATATCTATAACCAGGTATACCTGGACAAGCCCTCTTAGACAAAGGCGCCTAACAGTAGGAGAATCATCCGATACATGCCGGCAAAGTGCTTGCACCATCTGTTCTAATAGGGGCCCAAAGCCATCACTGCAGAAATTTGCATCCAAAACCTTAGGAAGCTTAAGAGAAGAATAGGATTTGAAACCATCAACAAAAAAAAAAAAAAATACTATCACAGCTAGGGCTGGCAAAATGGTTAAAAAAACAAGTAACCATCCATATTATCCACTAAAACACGGGTTGGATAACTGACTTTTTAAAAATGGATCAAATATGGATAATATCCATATTATCAAATACCCATTTGTCTGCTTGTTATTTTTCATGAGTTCTTGTTTTCTGGAAGTCTAAGCATATTTTGGCTTTTAACTTGTGTTCTCACCTAACAATTCCTCAAACCATGGATAATGTGGATATCCATATTATCGGTTAACCCATTTTTTATCCGTGTTAATTATAGGCAGGCCGGATATTTCTGTTTAACCCATTTTCGACCAGCCCATATACATCCACCTGACCCACCCGTTTGCCACTCCTAATCACAGCATAAACTATCAGTTAACACTTTCGAAGGCTGTAAGCTTACAAAGCTTTTTATGTAGTTGTTTTTTTCAGCACTCGCTAGGTGCTTTCAACATAGTTCATTGTGATTCATTAACTCAGTAGGAAAATGGGGATGTACACAAGTTGCCTCAAACCCAACTAGTAAGCTTAGATGTGCCCGGCACGTTTCATAACTTTGTTAAATTTCAAATTCAACTTCAAACGTCACTAAATAAATACAGAGAACAGGTCAGAAGTTCCACATACCTGTGCCGCAAGAACTCTGACAAAGCCGCAGCAGCTGAATCCCGTTGAAATCTTAAAGATCGATCCAGCGCTTTGCTCAGTATCAAACATATGGCTGGAACCTGAGAAAATATTCCTATTGAAATTTTCAAATTCTCTCACAAATTTAATCGAGGAACTAAATATCTACAAGCACACTTGGCAGAAAAAGGAATCTTCTAATCTTCTTGAACTTTTGGGTCCAATATGGAGGCATGACTTAGATGGATAACAGCATAAAATGGAATCTGGATATTCTCATAGAACACCATTTGGCTTTGATGTTAAGGTCCATAAAAATTTAGGGTAATACAAGTAAATGAGTCGATAGTGCTCTTTTATCATTATTTGAATTGTCAGGGCAATATTTTCAGTAATTCCTGCAGATCTTAATTACTAGTTCTTCCAATTAATCCCTAAATTGGAAATTCAAGTATAACAAAGCATTTCACATAAATATTGGCACAGTCGTCTATATGTACAGGAATGTATTTCCTCAAATCAATTTTATGATACAAAACATACCCAAATTGTTTTTCTGTAAACTAATTTCACGAGTATCCAATTGGAACTTTCTTCACCTACCTCAAGAACACTTTTTCAAAATATGTACTGGAAAATTGGTCTGGAGGGAGCAGTATTTATATAGAAGATTCATGTAGCAAAACCCAGGCTCTGGAACAGAGGTGTAATTGAAGATTAATTGATGAAAACATTCAAATGCTATACGACAGAAAAATGAAAAAGAATTAAACTTATTTAAGCAAAATTATTACCAATTGGGAGCTCAAAGTTATGCATGGTATTCGGGAAGTCTTTTTCTAATAGAATTCCTTACTACAAAAATGGCTAAGGAAAAAGAAAAACGTATAAAGAACATTATAGATAACAAAACGACATGCTTCAGCACAAAAATGGAGAAAAACAAAAGTGATAAGGAAAATGAATGGGACAGATGAATAAAAAAGGAAAGAAAGGGTAGAAAAATATTAAACCATGGGTATTTTGTCATTTTAGCAAGTTCTTTTTCTTTCCAGCAAATTCTGTTAGTCTGGAATAGGAAGTTACTCATTCGACTCTAGTCCATAATCTTGACAAAGATATGTGCAGAGGGAAACAAGAAGATCGAATTAGCAAATAACGGAAGAATGAAGAAAGAGGTAGCATTTGTACAGGATCATCCTACCTCTTTTGGTCTTTTAATAGAAATACAGCCTGCCAGATCTCTTATAAGGTTGATCCACTTCTCATTTTCACTCTGCTCTCCATCTCGTGCAAGAATCTGATCATAGAAGAGAATCCTTATCATCTAAACCATATTTGAAAAGGCCAACTATTTAAAAAGATCTCCAGGAAGTTAGTCTGAAAAATCTTCACCTTCCCCATTTCCAGATCACCGACACATTCACAGAATGCTTGAAATGCAGCCAGTAGTGCACTAATGATGGTAGAAAACAGGTGAGGTAACTTTCTTTTGATAATGAAAAAAACAAAAGTGAGTTCTCTGGAACACTACCGCAGTGGTTCTAGTTCACCAGTATTAGCTAAGCCATGACAGCTGCCCAGTTGAAGCGTTAGTGTTGCAAGAACAGAAGCATAACTTTGTTCAACTGCTTTTTTACCAACTTTACCACCACCCCTGATGAATTGGGGAAAAAAGCTATTAGGGCAACAAATTCAACAAGAAAGAAAAGGAAAAAAAATGCAATTGGGAACTGTTGAAGTGTGTGACCATCTCATCTAAAAGCTTAAGTTGTTAGAGAGAGCACACTTTTATTTACTTAAAAATATTCACAACAGAAACAATACCTGAAAAAAGCAGTAAGAGCAACAATAGCTGCTCTTGCAATATTATCTTCTAAAATACTATCAACTGCATGGCCAGAACTTCCATCTTGACCCAAATCCCCTCCAAGAGTAGGCATCTGATTGATGACAGACATAACATGATCCACAAACATGTATGAAAGTACTGAATGCTGTGAGAACACCTATTCAAGACAAGTAGAAATTTGGTAATTAATGGCCAGTCAACGCAAGATAAATGAAGCTAGACATCGATGAAGGCGACAAATAAGTTGGTTAATATAGCATATAATATTTTTTATAAGGAGCATACAATAAGGTGAAGAATTTTGAAGCAACATAAAGCTAGGAAGAGTACATCTTAAAAAACCGTAAGGAATACATTTCTGAAAAGGTGAAAGTTCCAACATGTGGAGTTCCCTCCAAAAGTATATTACCTCAGTTAACACTTCAAAATGTTCTGTCGTATCTTAGCCTTTTAGGTACCAACTTTTATAACCAGGTAAAAGAGAGTAGAGGGCCACACATAAGAACATATTGATTAATTTAGACCCTTGTTCACAACCTTTAGCGGTCAGAATTCGTGAGGATCAGCTATGTAAATTATACTCTTTCTATAATAATCTAACCATAAAAACTACCATTAAAAATGGTGATGACAATCCATTTGGATAAAGTAACCTAAAATCTTTTAATAATTGTCAAACCACATAAGCTTTGCTAAATGAAACAAGGTAGCAACATAAGATATTATACTTATTTATCTCACATTCGCAGTTCAATTATAAGGAACTTCTATCTAATGTCTAGCCAGATTAAACATGAGATTCTGAATCTAAATGACTCTTTTCCTTTGGATATTCTTTGGATAGAGAATCAGTAAAATTTTGGAGGCTCACTGGGTGAAGTAACTTCATCAAGCCATGTGAAGATCTTTAGCACCTTTCTAAATATCAGAACATTGGATTATTTCCCAGTTCTTACACTGAATTTTCAAAAACTAATCACCTATTTGTTTATGACAAGAACCAGTCCAAGGACTATCTGGATGCCAATTCTACCAGCTCCTGCGCGAATCGTCACAATCAATCAACAAGTGCCTCAATCCCAAACTAGTTCCAGGGATATGCTAAAGGATGGAAATTGATCCTCCATTTATTCATGAGAACAAATTTAAAACCAGCCTCATTTCCTGATTCAACGAGTTGCAGTATTCTTGATCATCACTATGCTTTAATTTTTCAAGCACATAAAGTTGATGTATGAATAGGCAAGTTTTTTCATACTATTATCTGGTTGTCTTGTAACTAGTCTTTCATAATAAGTTTTTAATTACTTCTGTTCTCTTTAGTATTTCCTCCCTTTTTCATGCCCTTTACTTATAATTCCTCCATTTTGCTACCAGTTTCATTTCTTGATTGTTGATGCTTTAACTATTTTCTATGTTGCATTGAAGGTTAATTATACAACACACCAAGGCAGATCTAAAGAACAATAAACATGCCAGCAGACAACAGATTAAGATACTCACATGGAAGGCATCTTGTATTGGCCACCCTCCCCGTAATCTAGATATATCTTTTGTGGCTATGTCCCTTCTTGCAGCAGCTAAAACTTCATTGAAAACAATTCTTGAGCTTGTGTTCTCCGCAAGGGAACATATCTTCTCACAGTTAAAGAAAAGATTGATGACAATCAACACACTATAACACTACAAAAGGCAATCAAAGAGTCCTCCACATAGTGCAGGAAAACATTGTTAATCTAGACATAATGTGTAAACAACCAAACATGTTCTGCTTCACTGATTAGAAAGAAATTGCAGCAAAGATACAGCCCCAAGAGCTTCCTGACGTAAATACTTCTCGGTCACATGAATTACTGCTGAGAGCAATGATTGTGTTGTTCTGTTGGCAAAAAGATATAAAACAAAGTTGAACAGAAACCTTGTCAATCCTTGGAATAAAAGTTGATTAACCGCTTTTTCGGTATCAACGCTAGTATGAGATTGTTTTGGCAGAGAAATACCTTGCAATATCTGTCTCATTCAACTCATTACCTCTCTTTGTAACAAACTCGTTAACTGCTTGGATTGCACCTTCTGCAGATTGCTTAATCTTATCACATATAGCACCTGAGCAACCATGCATAGCTGCAGCCAGCTGTACATATTGGAATAACATGAGGCTACAGAGAACGCATAAAATGGACAGCATTTTATAACAAACTAAATCGTACCTCCTCCTTTGTCAGCAAGATGCAAACAGATGAAACAACCCTGTTAAACACCTCCGATGGATCAATTGAAGCATCCTGAAAATATGAAGTTGTGTTCAGAAGCAAAAAGATTTATACACTGAAGAGAAGTAGAAATACTAAGGTACCACAGAGCGCGCTCACTAAATACTAAGGTATCACCCAAGGTATCAGTATTACAATGATATCTCCTTTTATTATCCTTTCAGCAAGCAAAGATTTCTAAAGAAAGGAAAGGGAAAAAAGAAGCATTCAGGAAAACTCACACTTCGTAGGATAGCTATAACATCTTCAAGGGAAGACAAAGCACTATAGGATAACTCAATGTCATTGTTGAAACTAGAGTTGACAGGCCTTGGAAGTGATAGAGATATACTGAAATACAGATGAAGGATCTGCCAGGAGAAAACCATTAAAATTTGTTAGATGCAAAGAAATTGGGGGCTTGCGGAATTCTGCATGCTAATCACATAGGCCCACTTAAATTCATCGGAATGTATTGAAGCTTGCCTGAACAGAAACTTTTCGAACTTCAGAATTTGTATCTACACATCGCGGTAGATACATCATTATACGATCTCCCAAGCGCAAAGCATCACGGCTTGGTAAAGCAAATGCAGCTGGTAATAGGTATCAAGGAGAAAGTATTAGGTCAGTACACAAAAACTAGTATGAAATCTATGCAAAAGAAAAGGCACTTACAAGGCAAATTAGATAAGATGTGATGCAGAGAACGATCAGTTTTCTCTCTGTGAGTGCAACTTCCTTGACAGCCTAGTGCACAGTATCCAATGATACAGATCATCCGAAACTTGAAAAGTAGCTCATGAGCTGCAAGACACCCTCTTTTCCTCTGGTAGTCCAATATAGAGGAAACATACTGATCGACCTTTCTCAATATGTGCAATAATTGCTCTGCTCGACTTCTTCCATCCTCTCCACTAATTATGAGAAAGCAACAGAAGCATCACTTAAGAAAAGAAAACAATCATAATACATGGTCTATGCCCTATGGTTTACTTGACTGCAAAATGCATACATTTATTATGATCAAGTACATCATGCTTAGTCAAATGGAATCTTAGGCCCATAAAGTACTTGTTGCCAAGTATACTATCGAGGACATGTGTGCGTGGGTACATGCATGTTCCTGTCTTCGGCAGAGACAATGAAACAGATTAATGTACATCGTGCATGGTTCACTTTTTTGTGCTTTCGAAATAATCCCGTAATTTTTTTTATTTGTTAATGCATTGGCTAAATTAACTTCAAAGTCGTTTTATAACTTTTGTAATATTTTGTAAGAAGAGTACTTTCTTGGGGTAATTGCACTATAGATAGTTTTGTTAAGTGAATATGCAACAATGAGTCTTATTGGCTTGAATTATAGTTAAGAGATTATCACCGAAAGTAATACAGTTGCTGCTACACATTAAGAATATAGCTTAAGTCAACATATAAAATAGAGACAAGTTAACCAAGAAGGGAATACCTTGTAATAAGTATCGTACATAGAAGAGTAATCAGGTTGTCAATAAGGGGGTCAATAACATCAGCAGGATCATTCGGCAAACCAAAAAATCCAATAGTCGCCTGCCAAGTGAAAAAAAATTGTTAAGAGGACAGACAAATCAAGACCCCTTACTGATGAAGAAGATCAACACTATCACCTTCATAACAAGGTTTCTTGTTTCAGTAGTCAATTTTGGCTCTACGGAAACCAGAGTAGTGCAAGCACTTAAAGCAAGCGACTGCAATTCAAAAACCAATTTCCAAAAGCAAGAGGAGAAAAATAGAGTAATTTAGAACATAAAAGTGGTATAATCCTGATGAAGATAAGTGAAATGGCATTGAGCAGAGAAATCACTGGCAATACACAAACCTGAGTGTGCAGATGCTCAATGTTGGATTCAGAAAATCCATCTTCCTCATCTTTGCCCATTAATGTTAGTATATAGTCAAGTAACTGGTCTCTTCTTTTCAGCGGGAATGATTTACCACTTTCAGCCGCATTTATAACTGCCTGACCTAAAGCACAATGATACACACATAAGCCCCTGTAGTTTAATCAACAGCAAACTCACTTTTTACTTGCATCAAATATGTGAAACTGATTGTAGCCACGATGATGATAGCAGCAACAATAAACCCCAAACTAGCCAGGAGTAAGACATTATTGCCCTGTTGATCAAACTATGAAAAAACATGATAGGTAAACTGACAAAATATGCAAAGCAATGTGAAATGTTCAAGAATCAAGTTGGTTTTCTCGGTTTAAATCCATCTCAGGACAACATTATACAAAAAATAAATAAAAGTAATGAAGTTCTTATTGGCAAAAAATCTTAGACATGGCTAAGAAACTTAAAAGCATAAGAGTTAAAAGTAAATATACTAACATGAATATACCAATTAATTGGTATTCCCTAAATTTAGAACTTTTTTATGATTGTTAAGTCTATATTTTACAACTTCTTGTTCTGTAAAATTAAAAATATTAATAGAAAATGAAATCTGTGATAACAGAACTCAAAACATAGTTCCAATATTTTATCTCTCAACACTTCGACACAAATTTATTTTTATATCATACCAAACATTATCAAACTTTTGGCTAAGATGACCCAGTATTTATTCGTTGTTTGAAGTTTTAAAACCATATGCATTGCATGCAAGCTAGTACATATAAGAAACTCAAAGATATGGAAACATATTCCATTACCGGAGGTAAATTACTATACAAACCTAACAAATCAATTGCTGTGATGACAGCCTGCTTTGCTGTAGGGTGGCGTACATGAAGAAGTCGTGACAGCATATTAGTCCCCTGTAAGTAATACAGCAGCCATATAGTTCAAACAATTATACAATGAACTTCTATAAAAATTTACTTTACTAAAAAAAATTAACTTAAAAGACACTCGCACCTATTGACAAGAAAATGGGTTTGTAATACGTAGAACCTAATAGAAAATTCATCTTCTGACAGAGGATGAAAATAGAGGAGTTCGCGTAACAACATTATTACATACCACTAGAGCATCTATTCTGGCTTCAATAACAGTTGAGGGAGCATATTTTGCAGCATACCCATACATTAGCGCCAAAGCAGCATGGATATCATCAGATTCTTCCATTTTAGCTTTATCCGAGAAAAATGATAGAAATCTGCAACAGCCAAATCTTCTCATACTCTAGATGTGATACCGAAAAAACAAGAAATGTAGTACACAGCAGGACCTGTTCCAACTTCTAAACTATAAGGAGGATAATAAATACTTTTACAGGGTTCCTATGCCTCTGTTTTTTCCCTTATCTATTCCTTTTATTTAGATGGATATGTATGTTCATTTATTTTCATTTCATAGTTATCATAGTTGGTAACATCTTGAACTGTGAAACTCGAAGCATCTGGCAGACATCATGAGCCAGTTTCTACTAAGAATAGGTAGATCAGTATTGAGGGGAATCAACTGTTTAGTGATCCAACTTTTGCAAGGGAAATTTTATTCTAAAGCACGTGGGATAAAAGCATACATAGAACAATGAAATAAGCATAAAAGCATAGAATGAATCACAAAACAACAATTACCATATGCAACAATGTTCTAGTTGAAGTTATTAATTAAGATATTTGTATCATCAGTAACTTTGTTAATTGGACTGAAACAACTCATAATTAAGTCCCATAAGATCAATTACATCTTCCAATTCACAAAATATACCCACGCAGTTAGAAAGTTCCAAATGATAAAGGTTACCTATTTCCACCCTTCAAGTTGATGAATTTAGTTACCAAGTCTAAAGTACTACTTGTAAACAGGGAATTTCCCAGCCAGATTAATGAAAATTACTTCATCGGAATTAATAAGTCTAAAGAAATTTCAGGTGAAAAGAGGATTCAGGGAACTAAATCAATTCCTGGCTCAGACATCACCTTTGGAAAATACTTTGCCCAACATTGTCCAAGATGTCTTTCAGCTTATCCAGAACTGTGTCTAAGTGTGATGCAGCCACCTAAGCAACATTGTATCAGCACACTGTAAGCAAGATTAACTACAATGACTCAAAGTCTATTAGAATTATATTTCTAACAAATTTGCAAACTAGTAAACCAATAGTCTAATTTCAAATTAAGTTACCAGTTTAAAAGAAAGTCTAATTTCAAATTAATTACCAATCCCATTGCTTTTGCTAAGCCAAGTCTATTTGTTGGGATCGTAATATTGGCTTGTTTATACATCAGATCAATCTTAGCGCGAACATAAGCTCTGGCATGAACCTTTTGCAGCAAAATTCCAAGACACCTGACAAGAAATGACAAGGTTTCATTTTGTGGTACCTCAACCATAAAAATGATAATTTATCTTCTTCTAGAGATGCTTCCTTTTTTCTTCTTCAGCACTGATGAAGGAAACATATTTCTCAAAGAGGCTCAAATAGTTTCATGGCCTCAAAATAAGAAGTCTTTATTCAGTTTAGCGACGACAAGGGACCTTTTTTAATAGGATAAGAATTTTAGCGAAGAGTAGGAAGCTTCTTGAAGGTGAGAGTTGGAATTAAGAAAACGCTCCCTAAGACAACCCATCCTGGTTTGATTAAAAAAATTCAACAAGTAGAATATTTTAAAATTAACCATTCATGGCTATTGTCAGTTTCAAGGGAAAAACTTCAAAGCTATATGGTCCCCATTTCTATTTGCATATGGATATTAAAGGAAGTTATTTGCCATCCTCCGGGATTACAAAGTCAATAATTGGTGACTTTTTAAGATACTGACGAGTTGCTTCCTACCTGGAAGATCAGAAGAACTAGAAGAAAATATTGAAAGGACTGTGACCCTCGTGCAATAATGTGCAGACTCTGCAAGAAAGAAATTGGAGGGGGTTTCTGTAAGGACCGAAATTACCCTTATGAAACTTCGTTGGATCTTTTTGTTTTTTCCAAATTTTAAAAGCACCTATGAAATTCCTATTAATACAGATGACTACTCACTCTACGTAGACAATGATACATTGTTCAAAAACTAATAATTGTATAATCCTGTACACGGGGTTGAATCACCTTTTTGAACCAATATAATATCTTTATTTAACAGCAACAATAATTGGCAAATATTAAGTGTATTCAATTATTCTCTATCCCAATAATAGCTATCTCCACATGCATGCAGTGCAGAAATATCAGGAACTTTTTCCACATTTTATGATATCATTTTCACAATATAGGGGTCTCTCTTCCTCTAATTTCATCTGAAAGGGTTGAGAATACACGAACAATGAACAATTAGAATCCTCAAGTAACAATGCCTGCACAGAATGCAGGTCGGTTTGCAAACACGTAATACGGATATTTGGAGTTAAAGATCCAATGGAAACAAGAACTAAAAAAGAAAAACTGCTCGATAAGAATAAATAACTTTTAGTAACTCTCAGGCTGAAGCAAACTTTCAAGGGCCTGGGATGTTCAGTTTATTCATACTATACTGAAGTATTCAAATAAAAAGTCTCAGACAAGCAGTTAGAAATTTTCCTGCATGCAATACGGTTCTCATAAATAAAAATGTTTATTCCCCAGGAATTAAGTTTTTGGTGTCAGGAGGTATTTAGGATTGTTTAGAGTTCTGTCGAAAACAAATAAACCAATGGAAATCTAATCACTATGCTTTTAAGAAAAGAAATAAAATAGAAGAGCTCAAAAGATAATAATTCAGCTTTTATGACAATTTATATATTGAATTAGCCAAGTGACAGTAAGAAAAATTGATTAATTGTAAAGTTTCATTAATCAAACATGCACAAAGGCGGTCACACAAATAAGCAAATTAAGAGAGAATAGTATTAAAAGAAATAGCAGTTCCAGTAAATTCCCTAAAAGGTCACTCATGTATTGGGAATTGCCTAGTAATATCACTTCACTCAACTATTATTATTTTCCTCAAAAAATACTAAACACCACAAAACCCTTCTTCTCTCCTAGTTGGCATGCCATGTCACATTAAAATTTTATTATTTAATAATAAATTTATTTTACTCATGAAACCCATTTAACCAACCCAACCCATGTCTTATACCAACACATGCATGTCTTATACCCAACCGATGTATATTTTTTTAGTTAAATATTAGATTCCAGGGATAAACCAATTATTATAATGTTAGAAATGATATAAAAAGAAAAACTAAGTGAGTGAAAAGGTCGTACGACAAGATAATCTGGATTGACAAATACCAAGACATGATTGCTCCAAGATTGTCAAGAAACTTAACAAAATTGGCGACGAGGTTGCTATGTTTAAAGCTGACTATTCAGGAGAACCAAAGGTGTTGGTTGATGGAACAAATTGGAGTATTTACCTTCCTCTTCTATATAGATCAAACTCATTCCAGTCGAATAGCCTTCTTTGCATCCCACCCACGCTAATCCCCTTCCATTACATTTTTTATCTTGAGTCATTTATCATACTGGCAAACATAAAAAAACTATGGCTCTAGTCTCTCTCTTAGTATCTCAAAAAGAGAAATTTTTCCAGTTTTTACATTTTTGTATAACAATGATGTCCGAATCATGCATACCTTAACCAAGTTGAATGGGTTTGGGTTAGGTTGGGCTAACTGAGTTTGATGAGTTCAATAAATTTATTTTTAAAAAATTAAAATTTTAGTGTGACATGGCATGCCAACTAGGAGAGAAGGGTTTTGTGGTGTTTAGTATTTTTTGTGGAAAATAATGATAGTTGAGTTATATTACAAAAACAACAACAACAACATACCCAGTGAAATCCCACAACGTGGGGTCTGGGGAGGGTAGAGTGTACGCAGACCTTACCTACCTTAGTAGGTAGAGCGGTTGTTTTCGAAAGACCCTCGACTTAAGACAAAGCATAAGCACAAGCAAAGCAAGAGAAATGATCAGACCCAGACACGAAATTTAATGCAGTATGAAAATGATGGTAACAAAAGCAAATAAGTCATGACAGTGCGTTCTGAAAAAGGAAGCAATAACTAACTCATGTAAATAAAATAAACAAAGTACACTAAAGAACTCATAGCAGCAGAAATCAAGTGACAGGAGACTATAAAGCAATATTACGCCATGATAGGTTAAGCAGGCCTACAATAATAACACTACAACTATCCGTTACCAGTTTGTAAGCGTAAGTAGGACTACGCTCAACTACCTACTACCCTTCTACCATAATCTGTGTCCTCCACAACCCCCTATCTAAAGTCATGTCCTCAGTAAGTTGCACCTGCATCATATCTCGTCTAATCATCTCTCCCCAATACGTCTTCGGCCTACCTCTACCTCTCTTCTACCTCTCCTGAACCCATCCATAGCCAACCTCTCACACCTCCGCAATGGGGCATTTGTGTCTCTCCTCTGCACATGCCCGAACCATCTCAACATCGCTTCATGCATCTTATCCTCCACCGAGGCCACTCCCACTCTGTCCCGGATATCATCATTTCTAATCTTATCCCTCCTTGTATGCCCACACATCCATCTCCGCAACTGTCATCTTTTGGATGTGCGAAGTCTTGACTGGTCAAGACTCCGCCCCATACAACATAGTCTAGTCCTAAAAGAAATATAAGTGATATTACTAGGCAATTCTCAATACATGGGTGACCTTTTAGGGAATTTACTCTTAGCAATTCCAGTTGAAGTTATCAAATTGAAGATAACTGACATTACCGATGAAGCAATGCAGAGTGCTCGTCATCAGCTTTATAAAGTTCATAATGCTTTTCAAATGCATTTCCAAGCGATATAACCCAGTCGACATCCTGAATTACATCCAAAGACTCTGCAATAAACTGTCAATAGATGAATTTAGGTCCAACACGTATTGAGGCAAGGTGAAACTTTACTAGATTACTTCAAGTAGGTAAGAGTTAAACATGAGATGCACCATCTTAGTACTGATTATTACTGAAATTTACCCTTTTTATGGATCCAAAAAAGTTAAGAGTTGAGATCAAAGAATCTCGTAGAATCAGGAGCAGAAAAGTCATTGTTTCCAAAAGTGACGACACATACCCAGAGTAATCCCACAAGTGGGATCTGGGGAGGGTAGGATGTGCACAGACCTTACCCCTACCTTTGTGGGGTAGAGAGGTTGTTTCTGAGTCGACATGCTTTAAGAGATTGAGAAATGTTTATCGTTCTTAGTGAAAAATATTAATTGCTCTTAGTACTTCATTCATGCTTTTTCACAGCGGCAACGTATTTTTTATATAAAGCAACATCATATTTTCAAGATCAAAAAATTGTTCCGAGTAGTAAAAAATATCCATTGCTCTTAGCACTCCATTCATGCTTTTTCTCAACGGCAATGTTATTTTTTATTTAAAGCAAAATCATATTTTCAAGGATCAAAAAATCCCCTACACACCGATCTATGTAGTCTTGAAATAATTCGATCGTAAAGAACGAGGAGACAAATTTCAATGTTTCAAACATGGGGATAAAGTTACTAGTCTTACATTGATAATCATGTCATCCCAAGACTCTTGATATGATGGATCCTGCTTTAAGTCTTCCGTATCACTGATGTATGCCTTCATCTTCGGAATCTAGAGCTTAGCAAACAAGATAACCCATTAAGACATACAGAAAAATTGTCTCCGCGTTACAAACAAAACAAAAGTATCCAAATATTTCTTTGGAATAAACAGAGTTCCTATCCTATGCATCCCCCTGATATTACATATTCAAAGAGTTTAGATCTGCACTTTAACCTCCCCAAGATAGTTTTTCTTGGCCATTTTGCTACCTTCCCTTTGCCAAGGCTCTAACCGTCTTGTAGCTCCTCTACATATCCTCCAGTGGCCGTTTTACCCGCGCCTAGGTGTGTCAAACGGGCGGGTTAGGCTGAATTTGGGCAGGCCAAAATGGGTTGAGTTAATGAATGGGCGGGTTATTGACCGGTCCAAAAGTTACTTGTGCTTAAATGGGCTAAAAAGTGGGTCATAACCCAAAAAACGGGCGGGTTAATGATCAGCCAGACTTGGGTGGGTCGTGTTTTCATGCGCTAATTTTGTCACCCCTACCCGCGCCTATTCCTTCTCATGTCCATGAAAAGGTTATGGGGGCTGTAAGTGGTGGAGGGCAGCGTGATGTGATGGTGGATAGGGGGCCGGAACGAAGAATGAAGCGACAGTGTGGAATAGGCAAAGGCAGAGAAAACATATAAGGAAGGACTTGTGTAAAATGCCCTCAATTTCTGCTAATATAACAGAGGAAATAAGCCAAAGGGTAAATAGCTAAAAAGAACCTAGTTGCAAGATGTCAGTTGAGGAACTTCAAAGATCTGGGTAGACAAACTAGAAAAAGAGATAACTTAGCCACAATGTGGTAGCAGTAAGTTCAAATTATGAAGTGTTACTTTTAGAAGTTCCAATATGAATAAGATGATTGAACCATGGACATATACTAAAACCCCATAATTAGGTTGAAAAATTACTAAGCACCTAATAATGTAGCTGACAGTCATCGAAATTATATAGAAATTATTCAATTTTAGCTAATTAGTAGAATAACTAGGCTTTTTTTATCAGGTAAAACATTTCATTGATAATAACAAGGCCAACCTAGCCGTATACAAGGGGTATACCAAAAGGAGGAGAAAACTACAAAAGATGGTTCTCTACAAGCACCACCCAATCCTCTATACAAATAGGAACTACATGGGTGCACCAAAATAACTAGGCTTTCAACGTCAATCTTCAATTGTCTGGTTGTTTATATAGTGAATAATTTCATTGCATAAAAGCACTAAAAATTGCTAAAGTATAAGCTTGGTTAACATATTGCATATATTTTATACCTCATCGTGCCAGAACAAGTTAATGTTCTTTGGAAAGAGTGGTGCCAGATAACACAAGACCTGCAAGACACGAGGACTTACGGTTAATAAAAGTGTACTCTTTCTAACAGCTTAAGATGAGATGGTTACACATTTCAACAATTATTATAGTCTAAGACACTAGACACAAGGACTTACGGTTAGAATCTGGATTGCCAACTGCTCCCTAGCCAGAGGATTATGGAGTAGAACAATCAGGCGTGCAAAAAGCTCCTAAAACACCAAAAAAGAGGTAAAATAGTTGTATACATTTCTTAAGCAAGATGAGAATATATAGATTCTCCGCTGCTCAGTGAAACTAAAGTTGATTACCTCAGGATGCGGAATATCAGCACGAGCTTTACATTCCAAAATCGATGCACCACTTTGAGAAGATCTACGCCTGCACAATTCTGATATGCATTTGCAAACCTACAAAGAAGGCACTTGAAGGAGTTATGGTATAAAAGGTAGATGTGAAACCCCATTGTCGATAGCAGATAGAACATGCAAGCTTGACTTAAAGAGAGGAAAGTTTTCAACAGGCAAGAACAGGTAGTGAACCTTGTCAAAAAATGAAGGCTAAAAAGAGAGAAAATATCTCATACCGTGGCAACTGCACCTGTATAAACTCGTGATATGATCATCTTTAACAAAAATGGCCATAAAACATGCTACAATCCGCACAAACTGAATTCAGTCAGTTCCACAAATGATAATCAGCATAAAAAACGGGGGGGGGGGGGGGGGGGTAAATAACTGAAAATCTTTTCACACAGATTATTAAACTGAATTTCTTAAAGGGAGAAGTAATACCTCCATCTCGGGGACAGTAACAGTTATTAGAAGAAGACCCTTTTCACAGATTGCCCTCAATTCTGACAGGGTAGCAACCTCCATCTTCATCTGAGAGAATTCAAGCATCTTATAGTTTAGCATAGGGCTGATAAAATGGTTAACGAAACAAATAACCAGCCAATCCAACTGGGTTGGATAACTGACCCCATTTAAAAACGGACCAAACATGGATATTATCCACTAAAAATGGATATCCATATTATCAATACTCATTTGGCTGCTTGTTATTTTTTATGAGTTCTTGCTTTTTGAGAGTCTAAGCTTATTTTGGCTTTTAGCTTGTTTTCTCCCCAGAATTATGGATAGTAAGGATATCCATATTATTCGTCAGCGTATTAAATATGGGTGGGTCGGATATTTTGTCCGTTTGTTGTTTAGCCCGATTTGACCCGCCCATATCCGATTTGACCCGCTCGTTTGCCACCCTAAATGGAACCATCTCTCCCTCTCCCTCCCCAAAAGCCAAAGGAAGCACTCCTCTCTTTATCACACATGAAGAGAAGGGAAAGGAACTGAACACAACCATGAATAAAAGATGAAATTGGTGGAAATATTGAACAACAGGAAATAGACCACCCACTGCAAGTAGCACCCAAGGGTGTCGAGTTCAAATCCCAGCAGAGACAAAACAAAACACTAGGTGATTTCTTCTCATCTGTTCCAGCCTTGGTGGACAGAGTTACCTAGTACCTATTGTTGGTGGGAGGTGGGAAGTACCTCGTGAAAATAGTCAAGGTGCATGCAAGCTGGCCCAGACACCACGGTTATCAAAAAAAAAAAAGACCAGCCACTGCAAGTTCCAGAATATTTTATAAGAGATGCATACCTCCACTTTCTTGTACACGAAAGGGTAATAACCACCAGATGACGAATTCAATTCCCTAGATCTGTCAGTATCATCTCTGTGCAGACCAAACATTGCAGAATGACGAACAAGATATTCAATGAACAACTCTCCAGAAGGACCAACCAAGTAACAGTGGGAAGCCATAACCACAATTAGCTGCAAAGCAAGCAATACAATCACATAGAATCTAGAAGTAGAGTAAGTGTTTGCATAACTTGATCACTACATGCAAACTTTCAATTCTTAAATACCTCTGCAAGGGCCTTACAGACCCCTAAATTAAGCTCTTCCAATAACAGCTTCACAACTTCAATTAGTAAAGGCCTCTTACTATGCCAAGCCTCGGACAATCTATAAAAGTAGTCGATGACAGTCACATGGGAAAGAGAAGATAAACTTAACATTAACAAATTTAAGTAGAAAAGATAACCTGGGTAATAAATGCTTTAATACACAAAGTGCACCAACAGTCGGTGGTTCTTCTTTCAGCTTGCATTTCTGACAGTGGCAAAGAGCAAATACACAACATTTAGTGGAACAATTACCTTGTAAATAATCAAGTCTCACAACTAAGTTAGCCATTTCATTTTTTTTTACAAGGAAGGATGAATTCTGGACTTCAAAAACAAGTGGAGGAAATGAAAAAAAGCTGTTTTATTTCCTACTGCAAACTATTGATTTCCTTCTAATTGCCTCCTTGATAGGTTATACTGAGCATAATATCACAAAGTTCTTGCTTTGGGATGTGCACGAAGGAGAAAATACCCACATTAAGAAGGAAGACAAACAAATCCTCCGGGTACACCAAACCAACTGTTAGGAAACAATGCTGAACTTCATTATAAGTCTGTCATTCACACAAAAGCCAAAATAACTATATATTAGTCAAATATAACATGCGAAGATACATAGAACGATTTTAAGAGACAAAGCAGGTTTTTTGTCACAGGGCAATAAGAAAGCCTTGATAATGTTAATATGACCAAAAACTTAGGGAAGAAGGAAAATCAACCCTATACTACGTTCAGAGAATTTACTATTTAAAGAATGGTTTTTAGGGTGGCCAGTGCTGTTAGCCTCTCGATATTTTAAAGCTTCAAATATCTTTACCAGGACTGGCAGAAAGCTGTCAGTGCTTGCAACATAGCTTGCTTTAGATGTCTACAGAAAGCTTCTTTTTTAACAGGTAGTATCTTACCGCTTCAATATCAACAGAACTTCTTCCTTCCAAACTGAGAGCAAATAATAGCAGTGATCTTCTTAAAAGGACGGGATGTAAGTAACCGAACTATCTATACAGACATGTGGATGAACAAACTAAGGCCACATGCAACCTGGGAGTGGAAGGAGTATCATCAAACATTTTAATGTAAGATCTTTCTACCATGCTCTGTTGAAGAGAGATTCCAAAGGCTTCTCTCAAATAGCTATCTGCGGATAATGGTACCGAAAAAGTTTCCTTTTCTTAGTGGCCAGTTGCTAGTAGTGCGATTCTTACTCCTGAAAATCTTAGGAAGAGAGGAAATATATGTTTGTTGGTACTTCATGCATAGTTTGGAGAAGAGGTCATAGCACATCTATGCTTGTACTGGTCTTTCTTCAAAATTGGTTTATCTTCTATCTGGTCTGATGTGTGTTAACTGGGAGATGCCATTGCCAACAAGTACTGTGATCTCCTTAGAAGTTGGAGAGGAAGAACCAGGAAGCCAATCAGTTAAGGTAACGGAGGATCCTTCCATGTGCCATTTTTTGGACATTATGGAAAGAAGTAACAGCAGAGCTTTTTGAGGAGGAAAACTCATCCGTACCGATTAAGAACATTTTGTTATCTTGAATACAATTAAAGTGCACGGGATGTCTCTCTTTGTGTACCTGATTGAATTGGATTCCTAGAATCTAACTCATTTCTGTAGCACTGATGTGAGCTTGTAAACCTGTGTGTTTATCCCCTTTGGTTTAATAAGATCTAATTATTGAAAAAATAATAACAAACTAAGGCCTCAAATACAGAAATGAGACCTGAAGAGCTTCCAAACAGGAAACGACTATCAACTGGTTAATCAATGAAATTTACTCTTAAAGGAAAAAGAATAAATAAACAAGACCTTCAGCCCAACGGAGAAATCTGAATGCTCTTTTTGGTCACCACTTCTACAAACCACAGGAAGAAGAGTTGACAATATGACAGTAAGGTCCTGCACACATCAAAGATAGTTAGCTACCTATCTAAATCAGGATGATGCTATAAATGGAACTGATATAGCAACATGTTAACAATGAAATGATTGCAAATAACATCAGGCATACATTACTCTAACTGGTGAAACCTTAACGGCTCTCGAGATAAGTTACAACAACAACAACATACCCAGTGTAATTACACTCCACAAGTGGGGTCAGACCTTACCCCTACCTTGTGGAGGTAGCATGTTGTTCCCGGAAGACACTCGGCTCAAGTGCGGCAAGTCAAAGCAGTTATGAAAAGGAAATACGGCAGTGAAGGAAACATGGCAACAAATAAGGAACGCAGTACAGAGCATTCATAAAAGGAACAGTCGCAACAACAAAATAGTGTGGTAACCGAAACACAATAAACAACATATGGTAACAATTCAAGCCCTGTGCCAAACGAACAATTGGCAAAGGTTGAAGAACTTGTGTCTTAGGTTACAAGTTTGAGCCCTGTGCCAAACGAAATAAGTCTAGTATTCAAGTGGGAGGAATAGAGGGCGGGCCAATCATCCGCGAGTTTCAAAGGTTGCAGTAGGCCCAGAGGATTGGCTCCAAACAAATTTTTCGATCATTTGAAAAAAAAATTACAAGCGGCATCCCAACAGATATACAATTTGAGGCAAGACTATATCCAGAAGAACCTAGAATAGACCATCAAGTTACCATTGCTAAAGTGAGTAGGTTCAACAAAATTGTTCGGTCAAAGAACCATATAAGGAATATTTGTCAGCACTTTGTCAAAAATAAACTCCTTGGACTGAATTCTTATGCCTTTTTATTCAAGACTTCCTTCAATTTATTTTAATTTTTTTATAACAGTGGTGCTCGGACACTATTCCACCGGGTACTTTCTATCTCCCACCAATGCTTTAGGAAATGAAAAGAAATCAACTGGTGTTATTTGTCCCCTCTGGGATTTCAACCCTAGCTTCCAAGGTTCCCTTCCATGTGGTAAGGGCCTAAAGGGTGAAATTAATTAAGGTGTTTAACAAGCTATGTCACATGGACTTGGTTATCGAACATCATTATATTTTTTGACAAGTCAAGTTTTAGCAATCATCAATAGTAGCAGCATGGCCTAAAGTTCCTCTAAAGGAGTTCAGGAGTTCTGAGTTACATGGTTATCACGTGTATATCTTTCATTTGCAGCAAAAAGCTACAAACACTTATATTTAAGTGTGCACACATGTTAGTTCTCTTTTTCCAAACAACCATAAATGCATGCAGTTACGTGTTCTGGATCAACCTACGCTGCTTGTCTATCCTCCTTCCTAACCAGCTTCGGAATGCTTCCATTATAGTACTAGGTACCACTTAGTTTGACAACACAAGTATATCTCTATGCTTCCAAGTAGGGCAGCCCGGTGCACTAAGCTCCCGCTATGCGCGGGGTCCGAGAAAGGGCCGGACCACAAGGGTCTATTGTACGCAGCCTTACCTCACATTTCTGCAACAGGCTGTTCCCACGGCTTGAACCCATGACCTCCTGGTCACATGGAGGCAACTTTACCAGTTACTCCAAGGCTCCCCTTCAATCTCTGTGTTTCCAAGTAAAGTGTAAATTTTGACTTTCCTAATAAGGTCGTGTATATTTTGATGTATCCACATATGATAAGAATACACATGTACTGCCGCTTTGACCCAAGTTGCTCAAGAGAGAGAGTTTGGAACTGAACAGTAAAACTATCGATGATGAGGGGTCGCCTCTTTGTTCATCGGAATTTGAAGGACGGCTCTTTTGATAAATTGACTACCCTTTATACGCAAGAAAGAAGGGAAAGGGAAAATTTCCCGGTTGAATGTAGAAAATTACAAAGTACCGAGTAGTGATTGTTTGTTGCGTGGGAATACTATTAATCATGACCAGTCACGATGACTTTACCAAGATTGATGCTATTAATAACTGATTACAATTCCTCATTCAAAGACAAGACAAGTAATCAAAGGAAATTAGAAGTAATAGGAGAAGAATTAGCAGAATAGCAAGTTATCCTACAGTATTTAGGAGAAGTACAAATTACTAGGTGTGTAAGAGAGAATGCCAACTCAAACAGCAACATGACATGTGTTTCCTACCTCAAAATCAAGCAATGGTGGACCACTTTCCAACAGTAATGAGGCGCTTAATAGATTATGGAGGTTACGAGTTGCCACAAAGGCAACATCATCTTGATCCCTTTTGTACCTGAAAATCAAGAGCTTTTGTTGTTACAGATCCTGCAATGCCTAAACAGATACAACACACAATTTCTCCCTCTGAACTACTACCACTCGCATTTCTAAGTTAAAAAAAAAAGGAAGGTAATTACACTTTCGGTCCCTCAGCTATTGGTGAATTTTGATTTTGGTCCTTGTAGTATAGTATCTGATTAAAAACATTTAACCTTCAATTAACTAAAAGGTGTGTATTTGGTCCCTTTATAAATATGTGATATTTAGAATACTTTTAGAACTATTCCATACTTAAATTTGGAGTAAAAATACAGATTCAACATAACACATCGATAGTTGAATGATTAGCACAAAATAATTCGTTAAACTTGTGAAGATTCACAGTTTGAGGGATAAAATATGCACAGATTAAATGATTGAAGGTTAAATGTGCTTAATCAGAAATCACAAGGACCAAAATTAGAAATTGTCGATATTTGAGGGATTAAGGTGCTAATATCCCAAAAAGAATTAGCACAAGCAAGGAACTACTAATTTGACATCAAGTATTCATGTCATTTGAATTTATATACTTTTTTGAAAATGATTTTATTTAAATGGAAATTATATACTCTTTTTGAAACATAGCAGTCCAGTGTATGTCTTACAGTTCCAATATAGTTGGAATAAGTCTTGGCAAAGCTGCCTTCAGCTGCGTTCTAGTAATAAGACCAACCATCTGCCCTAATGCTTCCACAGAAGATAAGCGAACCTGAGAAAATAGTATGTCAGGAAACAAAACGTCCTCTCTCCTTGCCTATTCAAAATGAGCAATAGATGTATGGAATGGAAGGAAAACAAACAGTGTGTAATTTATTGAATATAATATACTAACAGGTGAAAGCAGTTATATTACTTGCTGATTCAATACACCCGTATCTATCATCAAGTCGACTAGTCCTATTGTGATTTTACATCAAGTGTTGTACAAAATCAAGGAATGGAAGGACAACAAAAGCATAGACTATGTGACGCCCTTGATGGAGGGCGGGTCAAGCAGAACTGGCAGGCTTCTAGGTTAGGAAGCTTCTGAAGATGAGGCGCACATGACACCTTGGGCGAATCCCACATTGGAATGGGAGGGGAAAATGATGAGTTTTATAAGGCATATCATGCTTTGGAGCTTGATGCGTAGCGCGATAGACAAATCCATGTGGGCCTAGGCCCAAAGCAGACAAACGTGCGACGAACTTAGGTCATGACAAATATGGTATGAGAGCCATTACACCCTTAGTACGATGGGGGCGCCTCGCTGAGTCCCTATGAGGGATTTATGTGACGCCCCTGACTGACGGCGGATCAAACAGGATTGGCAGGCTTCTAAGCTGGCAAGCTTCTGAAGATGAGGTTCACATGACATCTTAGGTGAATTTCACGTCGGAATAGGAAAGGAAAGTGAAGAGTTTTATAAGGCATAACTCAAATTTACATGATACGCGCGTTTTTGCAGCTAGATGTGACGTAGCCTGAAAGACATGTATGTGTGGACCTAGGCCCAAAGAGGCAATATGTGTCATGGACTTTGGTCGTGACAGACTACCATCAGGCAGCTGCCTCCAATATTATTATTTTTTTGGTAAATAAATGACTATTAATACCAAAGTGATCATTACAAAACTAAACAGGGCAGACCACCTGTTTCTCATCAAAGAAATACAGACATCAAAGACTCAACTAAGACTAGGAATCTAACCTACACATAACTACTACAAACTCTTTCATGTAATCCAGTTACATTATGAAAATGAAAATGCAGTGGCACTAATTCTATCTATAAAGAACATCCAGACAAACAGCACATTCAGGGCATGGCCTGCAACTGTGTGAGTAATGGCCTCCATTTCTTCCTTGTATCCCCCCTGGTGTGAATATGAACAGCAATCTCTTTGCATACTCTGTCTTCACTGTATCTGCTATTCTGAAATCTGATCAAATTCCTTTCTCTCCAAAACAAAGCAACAACAGCACTAGTGATGGCTCCCCTTCCAGTTTTCTTTTTTGCCCAAGATATTATCCATTGCACTTCCTCTTGCCTACTGCCAATTGTTCTAGGTACACCAAGCCAAACCAGCATAGACTAACAGGTAGGGTAAGGTTTCATCAACTGCTTTGCAGAAAACACAAGTAGGAGGGACTGTGATACCAAATTTGAGAAGTCTTTCTACAGTAGCCAATCTTCTCATCATTGCTAGCCATAGAATGAACTTGTACCTAGGATGAATCCCAGCCTGCAATGTGATGCACTTCCATGGTGCTTTAGGAAACTGTGGCAAGAGAGCATTATACATCTTCTTGATAGAAAATCTCGACAGTGAAACCACAGCAGCAGGTCTTGTATGCACATTTCCATGAAGGCCAGGGGCTGGTAGAATATACTTCCTGGACTCTAAGATCTTTCTGATTACCCAAGTAGCATTTGCAGGTATGGTGCAATCCTCAACTGTTCCTTGTTTCATATAGTATATGTGGACCCACCTAATCCATAAACAATCTTTCTTGTCAGAAATGGCCCCGAGTTGCTTCAAAATAGCTGCTTTGTTCCATAGGCAAAGGTTCGGAATATTCAGGCCACCTGCTGATGTAGGATGGCACACCTTTCCCCAAGAAACTAGAGCTCTTTTGGTGTTTACGGCAGCACCTGTCCAGAGGAATGTTCTACATAAACAGTTTATCATCTTCATTGTCCTCTTTGGCAGGATGAAAATTTGAGCCCAATAAGTTTGCATACCAAATATGACAGACTTGATCAAATGTAATCTGCCAGCATAGGAGAGTAACTTGGCAGACCAGCATTTTATTCTTTCAGTAACCTTCTCTACCAGGGGCATACATTGAGCAATAGTCAGCTTCTTAGAGGAGAGAGGAACACCAAGATATTTAAAGGGAAATGTCCCTTCACAGAAGCCCAAAGTCGGGGGAAAAAAAATCCAAGCCTGAGATGATCCTTCACTCCAGACATATAAATGGAGCTTTTGTCAAAGTTTGCCTGTAATCCAGAAGCAGTTGAGAATTTTAAAAAAGTTTCCTAGAGGAGTCTGATGGTTGGGATCTCAGCTTTGCAGAACATAAGTAGATCATCAGCAAAACAGATGTTACCCAATCTCTTACACCTTGGATGAAATTTAAACTTGAGATTCTCAGCTAGGATGTTCAATTCCCTTTGCAAATATTCCATGGCAATCACAAATAGGTAAGGTGACATAGGGTCAACTTGCCTAATTCCTCTTTTGCCTTGAAAACGAATTGTAAGCCCTCCATTAAGTACCAAGGAGTAAGAAACAGAAGTAACACATTCCATAACCCACTGAATAAATTTTTGAGGGAAGCCCAGTTCTGCTGACATGCTTCTCAAAAAACACCACTCAATAGAATCATATGCCTTTCTTAAATCTACTTTCATGACACATCTAGCAGAGAGGCCTTTTCTAGCAATTCATGACTAAACAGGATATTATCAACAATACTTCTACACTCTATAAATGCAGACTGAGAACGGCTAGTTAGAATCTTGGTAAAAATCTTATAAACAGTTGTGCAGCAGGCAATGGCTCTATAATCTTTTACCATAGTGGGGGCTGCAGTTTCTTGAATAGCATGATTGACATCAGACTTGACAATCTCCCAGTGTTGTGTGAAGAATTCCACAGGAATACCATCAACCCCTGGGGCTTTGTCATTTGGCATTTCCTGCATATCCAATAAGAGAGATCTTCTGTTGATATGCAAGGCATGGGCCTTTCTTGATGACATCAGAGTTTGGACTAGGCATCTCCTCAGCTGCTGAACCCATCAAGTTGGTAAAGAAAGTGACAAATTCAGTCTCCACCTGTTTGGGATCAGTAATTTTAACACCATTAGCATCATATATGGAGGTAAATTTATTTCTGCTAGCCCTTATCTTGCATTGGGCATGAAAGTATTTTGTGTTTGCATCACCACAAGATATCCAATGTGCCCTAGATTTCTTTCTGAGAGCCTGCTCCTCCACCTGACTCCACTTGTTAATCTCCATGAAAGTACTCTTCTCAGCCTCTATTAGTAACTGATTCATGGGTTGTGATGCCATCTGATCTTGTATAATCTCCAACTCATGCCTTGCATGTTGTAGCTTTTGAGCATATGAGGCCATATAAGAGTTCAAATCTTTCAACCCCACTTTTAAGTTCTTGAATTTCTGCCACAACTGATACATACTTGTTCCCCTACAACCCCTTCCTCATTCTGTCTTCAAGATCTCAATAAACTCAGGGTCGTGTAACACTGTCTTGAAAAGTTTGAATGGCTTTGGATGTACTGATATTTGGGGGTTATACTGGATAAGAATGGGAGAATGATCTGACATAACTGGGCTGAGAAAATCAGCCTCTACATGACCATATTTCTAGATCCAAAGGAGATTTCCAAAGGCCCAGTCAATCTTAGAGTACACTCTTCTATCCTGTTGTTGCTTGTTACAAAAAGTGTAGTGCCAGCCTTTTGACCTCAGTGGTGTAAGTTGCAGAGTATCCACACAGTCTAGGAATTCCTTTGTCTGCTGGTAGCACAGGGGAACCTAGTCTATCATCAGAAGAAGACATTATTAAAGTCACCACTAAGTAACCATGTATCCTGAGTTGTGCTCATCAGCTGGTTCAAGTCACCCCATAAATTTGCTCTCAACTGGGCTTCATTATTGGCATATATCACAGTAAGGAAAGTAGAGAAAGAGCTTGCTGGATCCTCCACATGACAGTGAATATATTGTTCCTTCTTTGTAATAAACTGCAGCTGGATATGGGGCTTCCAAAATAACCAAACTCGGGCATTGGGGGCCATTGGATAGTTGCAGCAAGTGTTCCATCTTTGAACCACCTTTCTCAGTATGCCTTGAGCCTTATGTTCTTTCACTCTTGTTTCTAGACAACCAAAAACATCTACTCTATGCTTTTGCAAAAAGAGCCTTAGTTCTTCTGCTTTAGGCCCTGGTTTAGCCCCCGAACATTCCAAGTGACAATGATCATGGGGATTTTGGATCTCCCCCAGGATCTCCTGCCTGCCCAGATGAAGCATTTGTAGGCTGTGCTTGAAGACACTGAATCTATTAGCCATATTGACAGTAGAAACAATATTTGGATCAGGTGACTTAGAGGCAGAATCAATCGTTGACTTGTTTTGCGCAGGAGCCTTAGGACAGCTAGTCTAAGGAGGGATAGCATTAGAGACATCAACTTGATTACTAGTACTAGCCTGCAAAGTATCAACATCCGTTGGTGCATCAGATGCATCAGGCTGAACAGGTTTTTCTGCCCAGTCTTGTCTCCTCCTTTTCCTCTTTGGAGGCTCCTTGAATTCATCTTCTTTCACTACTTCTTCCCCATTCCAGCAATCATCCATAACATGACCAAAACTAAGACAATTAGTGCAATATTTTGGCTTCCATTCATAGTCCACATCAGTGTTCAGGGAAGCGTGAAGCCAAAAAAAGCGATAAGGCGTTGAAGCGAGGCGTTGAAGCGAGGCCGTGAAGCGAGGCCGTGAAGCGAGGCCGTGAAGCGAGGCCGTGAAGCGAGGCCATGAAGCGAGGCGGTGAAGCGAAGCGTGAAGCGAAATTTTGAAGCGAAGCGTGAAGCGCAATTTTGAAGCGAAGCGTGAAGCGCAATTTTGTAAAAAAGACCAAAATAAATAGAGAACCTATAAAATTAAAAACTAAAGTAGATATCACAAAATCCTCCATAGACCATAGACCATAGGACAAACAAAATCAAAGCTATTAATGGTTCAACATCAAATTCTTATTCTTCTACAAGATTGTCAAAATCTTGTATTCCATAACTACCAATAAGATGTTTTTGGCGCCAAATTTCGCCGTTAAATGTTGTCAACAAATAACACATGTAACTTTGCTCCTATTGGTCGCACTAACTCTTGTACCATATTTCCAAGCCGGGTCGCACCGAGACATTTTTTAATCAATGTTAAGATTTAGGAATAAAAATCAGCAACATATTTAAGAAGAAAACAGAGCAGAAATTGAACAAAAAAAAAACAGAGTATTACTGCTCAGTTTTACAACAAAAGAGCAGAAGCAGAACTGGAAAAAAAAACAGAGCATTATTCCTCAGTTCACAAAATAAAGCAGAAGCAGAACTGAAATAAAAAAAACAGAGCAGAATTGAAAAAAAAGAAGAGCAGAACTGGAAAAAAAACAGAGCAGAACTGAAAAAAGAGGAAGAAGAAGAAGAAGAAACCCTAGCACTAGCAGCACCAGGCATAAGAAGAAAGAAGAAAGAAATAACCTGAAGCGTTGAAAACCCTAGCGAGAACCAGAGCAGAAGTCGCGAAGGAGAGAAGTCACGAAATAGGAGTTTGGCTAAAGTCGGACTCTTTGTTTCCTTTAAAATCGACCTTAGGAGTTTGGCTAAAGTTGGACTATTTTTTCCCTTTAAAATCGACCTTTTAAAACTTAATCAACATAAAGCGACTGTTTCTCTCGCTTCAGTGCTTCTCTCGCTTCAGCGCTTCACCTCTTGAAGAGGTCGCTTCTTTTGGTCGACATCGCCTCAGGTAGTCGAAGCGGCAGACCCTCGTCTCGCTTCACCGCTTTAAGCGGTGAAGCGAGCGCTTTCCTGAACACTGGTCCACATGCTGCTGAAAACTTCCAGATGGTGCTTCTACTTCAATTGTCTCTACTAGAGGTTGAGAGACATCTACCTTAACACATAAGAAATCCTATCCATCTCAGTTGTGAACTTATCAGTGTATAATTGTCTGACAATGGCACTGGCCAACACCTCAGTAGACCAGTATCCCACAGGTAACCCGGGGAAGATAACCCACACAGGGAAGATCCCACAGAGGAATATTAGTAATGCAATCTGGGTTAAACTCAAAATCAACTTGCCAATTTTGACCTATGAAAGGTTTATTATGGAAAGTGTAAGGCCCTCCCATAAGAATTTTATCACAATCCTCCGCTGAAGCAAATCGGAATATAAAGTAACCAGAATCATGTGCAAGTATTTGGGGTTTTGTCACAGAAGTCCAATTATACGTAATATAACTATCCATTGATTTCATGTAGGGAATGTCACCTATTACAAAACCAATTAGGGCATTTTTCCAATAGCTTTTCTGAGATTCCAAGTCTTCTTCAACAATATGGCATCGGAGAAGTCGCCGCTTCAGAGAATTGTAGACACCGAGCAGCAGGAGTGGCATCGGAGTCTCCGAAATCCTTCAGACGAAATGATGCTTGTGAATCCGTATCAGAACCAAAAACCTCGACCTCCTCCGGAATAGATTGAAATTGTGGAGGAAGGAAGCTTCCAAATGTTAACAAAGGTAGTGAAAAGCTATTCCCATCCGCCGGCATGACAATCTTTGCCAGCGGCGCAGTGTTTTTCCGGTTGCGAGCCATTTTTTAGGTCTCAAAGTGCACGTTAGCAAGCCTTGCTAAGGTGCGCCAAGAGCATCCCTGATTCCCTTTATGAAATTCCAAGGTAAAGATTTTGCCTCCAATATTCCATTGCCTCTGAACTTCGTCCACTGTGTGTCTACATCACACGGTGAAAATGACCACTCGCAAGTCAACCTGTTATGTTACCTTATCAGAAAAGGATCTTGACACCCAGGAATAATGTTTTTTTCCTTTCCAACCCCTTCACCCTCTTATCCCTCATTTCTCCTTTTATCTCATACACCACATTTTTCTTGTTATCTTCTTTCTTACCCTCCTCTTGCCATCACCATCATCACACTTGCTCTCCTAGCTCTCTGTTTAATGTTTGTAAGCAACTTTATAATCCTATCCTCAAAACCCTCATGAAAACCCCTAAGAATTACCCAAACCAAAGACATCTTCCATCCACTCGTTCTGTTATCTATTTCTCCTTATGTGGGACTTCCAAAGGTTGACTACTCTCCACTGTCCCTTCTCCTCCAAGATTTCTAAGCAGTATTCACCTTGGTCCTCCTCTCTTTCTTCTTCTAAACATTACTCACCTTGGTCCTCCTCTCCCCCCTCCTTCTAAGCATTCTCGCCCTTCTAGAACTGGCACAATACCTCGCTGAGATGACTTCTGAGACTACCTTTCTCCCCTCAATTCACATTACTGATGTCATTAGAAGGAAAGGTGAAACATTGAGGGACGATATTTACTTTTACTGAATTGATATTGTTGTTGATTTTATTTTATTTTGGTTGGTATTTGCTACAAGTTAGCACAAAGGTTTTTGTTAAATTCAGGGGCCATTGTTTCTAAACTCGTGTGTATAACTATCTAATGGGAAATTCACCCAGGAATGCATGTATTTTTCCTTAAAAAAAATTGACCTCAGTCAAAGGTACTCCATAATGGAAGCAAAGTTGATCATAACACTGGATCAACCATTCACGAGGAAACTAAGGTAAGACTTGTAAGAAGTAAAAAATGAAAAAATATGGATTAAGACAGTTAACTACATATAAAGAAAACATTTTTAAATTGTTCTGGAAAGAACTGAGAAGGCAAACCTTCAGATCCCGTGAAACTGCCCAAACTCTCAATAATAGTTCAAACGCAGAATTCAAGAAAGACCTGCACAGTCGGCACATTCATATCACCATGAACAACTAAATGAAAATCCTCAAAGAAAATCAAAACCAACCAGAAGCAGCAAATTGGTCTCACATGATATCAGCATCTACAACTGGAGACACAGGAAAGTCTACACTGCAGTGCCAGCAAGATTGGCACCAACATTTGAATGCTGGAAAAAAAGAAAAAGCATAAGTTCCTTTAATGAAAACAAAGGAAACACTTGAGCAGTGAAGTGTAACATAGATTGCTAGAAGTCTAGAACAACTTTTCTCATGGATAAATGACTTCGTGATTTTGTATCCCTCTTTACTAATCATGTGCACTGATACGAAATTTGCAACCAGAATATAAAATGTATAGAAGAAAGTTGCTCATTGCTTTTACTCAGAAAGTATTAAGGGGTGGTTTCCACGACACTGTGCCATTAATTTCCTCCTGCTTGATGAGAAAATATATTTTAAAATGGAAGAGAAGTGGTGTAAATATCATAGATTAATTTCACAATCATCACAATATGTACTAGATAGCGCTATTTCACAGCTCAAACTACTGGCTTAGAAGTCATCACCTTGGACCTAAAAACTGGTACCAGAGCAGGTAACTAGTTCAGCTCCCGTTGCATGCATCCAGGCAAGTGTTGGACAGTGAAAAAAAAATTTGCACGCTTATAAAGAAGAAAGCAACAAAAAAAGGGACAAAGAATGCCTGTAAACACAGTAAAGAACATCCTTGAACAGAGCAATTCCCAGGAAAACACTCTCCTCAACGTTAGCTTCACATGCCATCTAAACAAGACAAATTTTCTACAGGTTTTCCTCGCTACTGCCCTCCTAAGTTTTGTAGTCTCCTCTACATGAAATCAAAAGAAACCAGAAGAACTCCCCAATCCCCTTAATTGCTCATAACTTGTATGTGTCAACCGATTAAAGGGACAGTTATGAGCACATTGCTTTTTCCAAGCTGCTTTGATGCTCATAACTTGTATGTGTCAGGAATTGCCAACCAAGCAAATTTTACCAGCTTCTATGAAAACAAAAGATTCTAAGAAATTTGTACAATTTACATAAAAATAATTTTCAACCAATGTAATCCCGAAATGAAAATTCAAAATCACGGTTTCCCATAGCAAATGTCCAACTTATTCTGCTAGGAGAATTACATATGCTAATTTTGAGCAAGAGAAACATTTTGGATCTATTACCATTTGCGAAAATTGGCCGGTGGATGTCCCTCACATTTCCAAGAATGGGCACCACTCGTGCCAGTACACCCTTAAGGTGAGGAGTAAACTGCAAAGCTTCAAATATCATAGATGTAGATCAGATAAGTAACTTATGTCGTAATGTTAAGCGACCGACAAAGTATTTGCAAACAAATCGAAAACGAACCATCAGATGATGCAAAGTCCGCAAGAATTTGAACCATGGCTGGAAGAGCTGAATTTGACCCTGAGAGATGGAGGAATATTTCTTCCATCATCTGCCACAGACAATTGAAGAATTAAACTAGAAAAGAAACTTCAGATCAAAAAATCAGAAGAAAGAAAGAAATTTATTTGTCAGAAAATTGTGCAACAAAAAGTAAACATAATATAAAAAAGAAGGTAACGAGCCAGATCCATTGTACTTTTTTGGGTGAGACGAGTAAGTTTATCAAGGAAAGGAAGCATTCTTCTCTGAGATAAGCATTTGCAATTACAACAGAATGTACAACCTAGCATAAATCATCTAATGATGAGAAGAATAAGACACTTCCCAGCAGAAAATAACTTCTATCAAACAAGTCTACTTAGAGGGTAATGCATGAACAAATGAAAGTTGGATTATTTATGATTTCCTAATGTAACGCAGCAGCTAGAAAGGATCTTCATAATGCACCAGCTAGAAAGGAATTGTGTTCAATATTCTAACTACCATAAAAGAACAAACATACAAAACTTCAGTACAGTAACGACAACAACAATGTTCTATGAACTTGAGACTGTATGAGATGTGAAAATTGAAAAACAGCTTTGCTAATAAATTTTAGTGTGGTCACAACCTCCCCCATTCATTCTATCTAGTCAAAGTCAACCCATAATATCACTTCAACAATCAAATAAAGCCACCTTTGTGGAGTCGCTACATCAATAGTCATCAGCTACTTATATGCACAAACCAACTGCCACCCATTCAGGTTCATGGAAAGCTGGGTTTTATTAGGGCAAGTTACACATTTGGCCGGTCGGACAAAAATAATTACATTCACTAGCCAAAACACACACTATTTAGTATCAAAAATGTATATTTTTTGTATATTAATGTACAATATACATAAAATATATATTAATGTACAACATACAAAATATACATTTGTTGGCTATTATTTTGGTGGGCGGTTATTTATGTCAATTTTTCTTTTTTTTTAATTAGTAAAGAGTAATGTTATTGATTTCCAGCATTAAGACTATAGTTGGCCGCTAAATACAAAGCAGCTACTTCACATGTTGAATCGTCCATGGCTTCTACATCATTAACTGAAGCCATGTTGCACCAAAAGGAAAGCAAGGAACATCAGTACTTTACTATAATAACGGATTCTTTTTTGTTCTCAAAAATTCTTGCATTTCTTTCTTTCCATATGGACCGCCATATAGTTGCAGGAATAGAATTCCAAACTTTGATAGAGGCTTTCCCCGGCCCTTTTTTGTACCGGCGGTGTAGTAAATCAAGAGTCGACCTGGGCATGATCCAACTGAGCCCCACAATGCTGAAGAGGTTCATGGAAAGCTTGTAGCTATCCAAGTTATACACTATCTCTATTTCCATCCAACTATAATAGTGTGGTCAATTTTTTTTATATTAGGGGTTAAATTGTACACCATAGATGGTTATGTCACTTGAGCTTTGAAAGAAGTTGAACATAAGGTAAAAGTTTTATTAATAAAGTACCAAGCTGGTATATAAACAGTACATGACAAACCAACCTCCCAATCAATCTAACTTACATGTTCCCTCCCAGCAGATACAAGAAATCCAGTTATTGATCCATACTCTGTATTGTGCTACTTTTACACCAAAAATATGAATTATGCAAACATTTGTTAAGTTCTTCGTGGTATTAAAGTACATACAGGTACTAAGTTCGAGTTTCACCACCATCAGTCAGCACATATTTTCACATGATTAGCTCAACAAAAGGGATCAGGTAGGAAAATGACTGGCCAAGTTGCAGATAAATTTGATAAAAGAGGCCCCTCTCTTTAACACTTTAAACTTTTAAATGAGGTGCTGCACAAAATCAACACAGCTAATATGAAAAGCATGTAATAAGTTCTCAAATTATGAATTCAATAGATGCTATTGACGGTTATAGAAATAATAAACATGAATGATAAAATATATGTTCATAAGATTATATTCCCTCTTCTAAGAACGATTTTCATAAAGAAATAAATTAGAAAGCACAGTACATTCCCTCTGCTAAAAATCTATTTTCATAAGAAAGAAAAAATAAAAGCAGACACTCACCAGATCAGGAATATGTGAACCAATTGATACAAGTACACCAGCTGCAGCTCTTTGCCAGTCAGCGTTAAGTTCCTATCATGAGATCGAACTAGCTGTTAAGAGTAATATGAATTCTACCAGCATTGCACGGGACATGGAGGAAGTAAAATTGACACCGACACCAAACAACATGGACAAAGAACCGACTCCAATACCAATCAGAATCATGGTGGATAAAACCGATAAATCCACAATAAGCATGGTGGATAAAACCGATAAATCCACAATAAGGAAACAGGAAGTTACTCCTTCCATCTCCGTCTCAATTTATGTGGCACTTTTTGCTTACAGAGAGTCAGGCTCAGGCTGACTAATCATTGAAGCTAAATTGGATTAGATCAACTCAATACTAAGACTAACATTTAGATATTCAAGAACGATACGAAAAGTACAATAAGTTGCAATTCTACTCATGTCACTATGATGTAAAAGTATATGTTAAAATGTTGATCAAAGTTTACATAGTTTGAATCTTGAAAAGTGGAAAGTGTCACATAAACTGGGACAGGGGGAGTAGTAGTTACGATCATTACAAGTCCAGCCAATCCTCGGAAACGAACAAGAGAACAACCAGTGTACAAAGTACAAAACACCAGATTCAATATTCCCATATTGTGACATTACAACTTGGGGGTATAACAAATAATCAATCTCCATCAAAGACTAATTGGAACTCTAAACTGTTACATGATGATTCTTAGGACATCAGTTCATGATAAACGGATGCAAGGGTCCACCAGCAGGTTCGTCCAAACCCACTGCTTTCTCCTCAACCTCTATATAAATAGCTGGAAATTTTTCAAGAGTACATATGTATGCTAATTTTACACCCATGTCACAAAAAAAAGCTTTACATCAGGATCCGTATTTGGTTAGTGAGCATGGTGACGTAGCTCCTGACCGAACTGTTAAATCAAATTATAGCAGAAATTTAGACTTCCCTCCATTTCAATTTGTTTATCTTAGCTTGACTGGGAACGGAGTTTAAGAAAGTAAAGAAAGACTTTGGATCTTGTTGCCTTTTGTTGAGAATATAGTCAAATATTAAAGTGTGCTCTCTAACAGCTTAAGCTTTTAGATGAGATGGGCACACACTTCAACATGGTATCAGAGCACGCCAAAAGACCTGGGATTGAATCTCACCGCCACGCATTATCAAAAAGAATTCCACGTGCTTGGACCATGAAAAAAAGATAAGGCTAGCATGTGAAGGAGCGTGTTGAGAATATAATCAAATATTAAAAAATGTGTTCTCTCTAACAGCTTAAGCTTTTAGATGAGATGGTCAAACACTTCAACACATTTAAACTAAAGATATGCATAATGTACCAAAATGCCCTTTAGTCTTAAGGTCTTAAAGATGCCATGTGGTATGTTGAAATTAAAAGGTTGTCAAATTAGGAAAGAGGAATTCTTTTTGAAACGGACTAAAAATGAAAGGAAAGCCAGACAAACAAATTTAAACAGATGGAGTAATATTATGAGGTGTCCTTTACCTTGGTTGAGATCACCTCAGAAGTGGCAATTTTTGCCAACTTTTCTAGATAATTAGAATCAACATCTCCCTTTTCCAAAGCCTGAATTGCCACTGACATCACTTGAAATAAACCAGCTATATTCCCAAACCTCTGAAATCCATAAAATTCCCAATTATAAGAACACTAAATTCTACCCAATTCTTCACAAACAATAAAATTATCCAAGTAATGAACAAAACAGTACCCGTCGTCCACCTCTTGATACTGTAAGGCAACAATCAAGAACCAGAAGTGGGTTTCTGAAAGAAAACGAAAAGATACAATAAAATCAAAGTGACCCGGGAAAAAAACATATAATAGGAAATGGACATACAAGAAAGTTATCTCATTTAGAGCAGCCATTGATGATTCTCGGACAATAGGTGAATCATCCGCCAATGAAGATACCAGAACTTGAACTGCCTCTATTATAACCCAAAAGAACAAATAAATCAATCCAAAGCAAAAAAAGATAGAAATTTTAACTTGGACTGCCTCTATATTAGCACAACCCAAAACAACAAATAAGTAAATCCAATCCAAAAAGAACGAATCTTTAACGTGAACTGCCTCTCTTAATAGCACAAACCCAATAAATAAGTAAATCAAATGCCAAAAAGATAGAATTTTTAACTTGAAACTGCCTCTATAAAACCCCAACAACCCAAAAGAACAAATAAGTAAATCCAATACCAAAAAGAAAGAATTTTTAACTTGAACTGCCTCTATATAACACAACCCCAATAACCCAAAACAACAAATAAACAAAATCCAATCCCAAAAAGAAAGAATTTTTAACTTGAATTGCCTCTACATATTTTTTTTTTATAACCGTGGTGTCCGGACCAGCTTGCGCGCACCTCGACTCGACTGGTTCCACGGGATACATGTCACCTCCCACCACCAGCAACCAGGTAACCCTGTCTACCAAGACTAACCCTGTCTACCAAGACTAAAACAGATGGGAAAAAATCACCTAGTATATTTTTGTTTTTGTCTCTGCTGGGAATTTGAACCTGAAACTTCATGGTTGCGCAATACACTTCATTGACCACTAGGCCACACCCTTGGATGCTTGAACTGCCTCTATATAACATAACCCCAATAACCCAAAAGAACAAATAAATAAATAAATCCAATCCCAATAAGATAGAATATTTAACTTGAACTGCCTCTACAATAACACAACACCCAATAACCCAAAAAAACAAATAAATCAATCCAAAGCAAAAAAGATAAAAAAATTTAACTTGAATTGCCTCTATAAAAGACAACCCCAATAACCCAAAACAACAAATAAATAAATCAAATACCAAAAAGAAAGAATTTTTAACTTGAACTGCCTCTATAATACTCCCTCCGTCCCAATATAGGAATCTATTCCAAACATATATGCCATGATTCCTTACTTCGACAGGGTACAAATATGTAAATTTGATATTTTTAGATACTTTTTCAGACCTATTGCCAATACTAAGTAGCAGTCAAAATTTGTATCCAATTTTTCTTGATATTATGCATGGATCAGGTATATCATGGCGAATTCTTAAGTCCCAATTTATATGATGTAGTTTGACGTAGTTTAAGGATAAAGGAAGACTTTTGAATGTGGACTAAAATAAGCTAAAGATATTTGTGTGGTTATAAATCATCCCTTAAAGTTTAAAATTAAATTGTTGCTAAATAAGTAAATGTGTCATTCTTTCATGGACCGACTAAAATAGAAAATATGTCATATAAATTGGGACAGAGGGAGTAACACAAACCCAACAACCCAAAACAACACAATCCCAAAAAGAAAGATTTTTTAACTTGAGACTGCCTCTATATAGCACAAACCCAATAACCCAAAACAACAAATAAACAAAATCCAATCCCAAAAAGATAAAAAATTTAACTTGAACCGCCTCTATTTAACCCAACCCCAACAACCCAAAACAAAACAACAACATACCCGGTACAATCTCACCCGATGGGGTCTGGGGAGTGTTACGCAGACCTTATTCTATCTTTAGGGATAGAGAGGTTTCCGATAGACCCGTTGCTCAAGTAGAAATGAAAGCAACACTAATAATAAGCAGTAAAAAGAAATAAATTTTAACTTAAACTGCCTCTATTAATAACACAACACCCAAAACAACAAATAAATAAATCAAATACCAAAAATACATAATTTTTAACTTTAACTTGCCTCTATGTAACATATAATCCCCAATTACCCAACAGTAAAAATTATAAGTAAATCCAATGGTAAAAAAGATTAAATTTTGAATAAAAAAAAGGACAGCCCGACGAATTGAATATATTGGGAAAAGGGGAGGGATTTTACCGGCGGCAGGTACGGAGTTGCCGGAGCTGTAAGAAATCATATTCAGATGTTCAACATCGAAATTTGAAGTTTGCGTTGAATGATTGGGTTTTCGCCTACGAATGACGTCACCATGAATTTAGAGATCGCCACAACAAAGGGAAAAGAGAGTTGTAGAAAATGAAAAGAAGCGTGACAGGTTGTACCAAGATTTGTTTGTTGAAATAATTGCCACGTGTTAGTATTACGTTGTTGAAAGTTGGTGTGTCGAGCTCGAGATGTCCATATGTGATATGTCTATTGTGCCGCGGATGACCTTTAATTAGAGATCACGGTTCGACCTTTGATACGAAAAAATAAGTTTTTCCAGGAATAATCTATATGCAAGGTGAATACAGATATAATTGGGCTATAACAGACCTGTCCAAAGGTCGGATCGGACCGAATAAAACGGTTAAAATATTATGATCCTGGTCAGGTTCTCGCTTTTTTGGATCGAGTGACTCGCGGGATAAACTGACCTGGCCCTGATTTTTTCGGGTCGGGTCGGGCCGGGAAAGTCCCCGACTCGGTGGACAGGTCTAGGCTATAATATGAACATCGGACACTGAATAACAAACTCAAAAAAAAACTATTGTCGATAAACTAAATATATTGTACGGTCAGAACTCTCAGTATACAACATCTTCATATAATAACAGTCAATTTTTTTCAAATCAATCTTTTTATTATTTATATTTTATCTCTTTATAACAGTTTTTTTAACTTTTTATAATAGATATATTCCTCTTTTAGTATAATAACTATTCACCTTTATAAAAAAGAATTTTTAACATTATCAATAATAGGTCTAGAAATTTTGATCAAATATTTTAACATTTTATTTATGACAAAGAATATTATATAAATAAATATATATATATATATATTCACAATTATGATATTTTTTTCATTATACAAAGTATAATTAAGTTTATAGATCTTTTTTGCCTATAATGTTTTACTGAATTATTATTAGTCCTAGCATTAAAAAGTATTTGAAGAAATGTTTTATTAACCGTCCATTGAAATTCATTTTATTTTATGGTAAGAACATAGTTAGGCATATGCTACGTGGGTGCGGTCAAGCTCCTAATATTTATTTTTATTTTTACCTATAAAATGAAAAAATGTATGAGGTCAAGGAACTTCTTTGAGTTCTTTCCACCCTAGGAGTAGCACCAATAAAGGAATTAGCATTATTAAAACTGGATAATAAAGCACTAACAGCTTCCTCGTTTGGGTTCCATGAAATCCTTTTTAAGAAAGATTTTTTTGTTAATTTTTTTTGAATATGTTTTGCTTGTCTAAGCATCTCCTATCGTGTTAGTAAGATGTCTTTTTCTTATTCACAATGAACTCATTTAAATATTCAAACTCATGACGTGTATCTAATTCACATATCACATGTTAGACTCTAACCCTAGAGTAAATTCCTAACATTATTATCAAATTCATATTTCTTGGTCACTAGGTTGTCCACTTTGGAACAACTTTTGAAAGAAGGTACTATTTTATTGAAAGGCAAAAAGGCAATTCTAAAATTTAGTAGGGAAAAGAAATGCTCGCGCAATAGAATAAAAAAATTTAAAGACAATAATAAAGTTGCCTAGCTGAAAATCATACTCGATAATTTAAGTATGAAACTTATAAAAAACGTGATAGTTTAGGGGGAGTAAGCCATTAATTCAAAAAAAAATGAGGACAATTTTTTTTACAATTACTAAAATAGAACATGTAATACTTAAAAATCCACAGGCTGCTAAGACCATATTTCTCTTCTAAACATCACGGTTTGCAATTCAATATGATTGGTATAATGAAGCAATTGTTAGAAAGTCTTTACAACTCTAACAAAAATTATAGACGAATTTTATATCAAAGCTTTAACCGTACTTGTTGAAGCTGTATGACCAAAATTGTTACCCACACCCCTCTCCTCCAAATGGAACTAAGAAGTGAAGGCATATAGAAAGGTACAAGTCAAGTTTTGTTAGAGGCTATAAAAAGGAGCCGTTTGGACATGATTTGAAATCGTATGGTTTGAAGTTAAAGTTTTGTTTGGACATGCAGTATGAATTTCTTAAGTTGTATCTTTTTTTATTGACATAAAAACTCCACGAGTTGTGAAACCATCAAAACTTTCCTAATTCTTATGCAATCTTACCACATGAGCAAGTCATTAGTTCATAACAAAATTAATACGCAGCTCGAAGGCCTTTCTAAAAAATATAACATCAATTGATCAAATTTTACTTCAATAAAAAAGAAAATTGAACATGAATAATAATGAAAACAAATGGTTGGTTGAAGGAGTTTGGTCTTCAATTGTACACTTTTAAGTCATGTCATAGTCATAACTTTGTATATAGATACACTATAAATTATGTATTGGACAATTATATCCAATACAATATAAAGTCGATCAAATTTGTAAGTTTTTTCATTGGAGAGACAAAGAAGAAGTTGATCCAAGATCAAAATTTATCCTCCCAAGATTGGTGAACAAAGTCAGAGATTGGAGAAAGAATTAGTGCAATATGACAGTCTCAAGATGGAATTGGCTGAGCTCAAAAGTATCGACATGAATTTGGTTGAGCTTGATGGACCAAAAGAGGACTTAAGTGTGCAGGTGCAAAGGAAGAGCAAATGGTGTATGTTCAATAGGAATTTCATTTTGTGTTTTGTGGTTTGTGTTGTTGTTTTCTTCATCAACAACCTATTTCATATTTGCAATTCAAAGATTGAACAAATGAAATTGCCATAGTAGCATGATTGTGAAAGTATATCGGCTAGTTCCCTAAAGTTGGGTATGTATTTTGTGGATGCCTTGTATTGTAAGGCAAATTTTGTATATCCCCTATGTTGGGTATGTTTTTGTTGCCCTATGTAATGTATGGACCAATTTGGTTTTATTTTCGAATGAAACATTTGTTGGATTTTACAAGGATTGCAAGAAACGAAAATTACAAGTAACTGCTTATGTAAGAATTGAAATTACAATTCAACTAGAAAACTGGAAATTACAATATCACAATAAAACCGAAATTACAATTTTTGTAGAACAAGAAGACCTAAAGCGCTTTGGTTTTTGCCGAGTCGAGTGTGGCACTGTCCTTAAGACAATATTGCCCTCGTATGTATCCTTTATACGTTAGGACAATTGTCTCCCAAGATAAAACAAAGAATGGAACAATTGAGCAAAGGAAACTCAAAAGCTGCCGTGAAGAATATTGAATAACGAAATGATGCTTGGAAGATTAGGAAGAAACTGCTTGCTTTCTGCTTTGTGTATTTTCGTGTATGTGAAGTGTGCCTCAGCAATGGTGGAAGGGTTGTCTATATAGGAGGGAGAGGGGTTGTTTGATCGCTTCCATAATGTACCATTATTGGCCAAATAATGACCATTATGGAGGTAGTAAAGCCACCAAATAAATGGAGAAAATTGCCAAGGGATTGGCCATTATTGGAGGTGTAATTCAGCCAAAATAAATGGCTGAATTGAGTGCTGAAACGTTTACGCAGGACCGTCGAAATTCTGACTTTCTGAAAACTTCAGGGACCAAACTGTACATCTTGAAACTTCAGGGACCAAACTGTACATCTTGAAACTTCAGGGATCAAACTGCACATCTGAAAGAATTCTGGTCCAAACTGTACTTCTGACAAAGTTTTCTGGCCCAAAAAGATAATACCCACCACTTAACCGGATGGGCGGCAAGCATGCAAGGCTGCGTGTGGTCTTTCCTTGAACCGAAGCACATCTAGGTCCTCCCTCCTTTAAACACATGGGATACCCCTTGGGGTCCCAAACCCCAAACACATTTCGAGTCTTATATACACAACAATTCTTTCTTCCTCTACCGATGAGGGAGAATTGAACACAACACCACACTTTCCATGCTTCAAACACCTCACTTCGTGAACCAATATCTCTTTCATTTCTCAATGAAATTTGACGATTCTTGGCCCTACGGTTATCTACGTACTTAGTACATCATGCATGTGTGAAGAACCGGATTCTCCAACATACGTAACACTAGTGTTTAAGCCGTTAAAGTTGGTCGGTCGCAACTCCCGCCAAAGGCTAATTTCCAACAACATTTTACTCCTTTTATGCTTGTGTCAAGTGGTTCTTGAAACAAACACCCTAGCAAGTTAATATATACTACCTCACCAATTATGTAGCACAAACTCATAGTATATGCTCAAACAGTACCAATTCTGCTAAAACAGTGCATAAACAAGGGAGCAATACACAAACAAAGGCTGCACTTTTCACAAACAAATCTGCACTATAATGCAGAATATTTCATAACAGCCCAAAACAACAAAAGTCAAAATTTTCAAGTCTACCCGATAACTTAATATTGGTACATCAACATTCTAAAAGCATCAAAAGTAAATGTTTTTAAGTTTACACAAAACCATAACAACAAAAGTCAATCTTTTCAAGCAACATTAGATTATCCATGGCTCCTTGGACTGTGAACTACTTGATCTTTTTCTTATCCTTTGTTGGCCTTGGATCTCTTGTAGCTTCCTTGTTGTGATTGCTTGTTTTCCTTTCCATTTGCGCTTACTATTGGCACTAAGCTTGTAATCAATGTCACCAGTTATATCAGCTGATCTAGTCACCTTTGCTGTATCAGTTGAAATTTTTTTGCTGCTTGACATGCCAGGTTGTACACACAAAAATGACAACATTTTAGTTATGTCAACATACACATACAAGAGGTAATGAGATTGAAATGACTTTTAAATACTCACATTAAGAGCTTTGAAACCATTTTCAGCCTGGAAAACACCCATTCCCATGACTCTTGGCTTTTTATATGGTGCAGAGCTACCTCTTACTCTTTCTCTCTTAGCAGTAGTAGGTGCAGAAGATGAATACTGCCTTTTTCTTGAAAAAAAATTAGTGAGGTTTGTATTGACATACTCCCCTCCCGAATCTGAACGAAAAATCTTGATCTTTTTCTCAAACTGTGTTTCTACAAGATTATAAAAAAAAAATTGACAGTGTTTGGTACCTCAGATTTGTGTTTCAAAAAGAAAACCTATAACGAGATAATTGATCAATGAATAAGATAAAATACTTGTAACCCAAATGAGATATAATTGGAGAAGGTCCCCAAACATCGCTATGAATCAAATTAAAAGGAGCAGAATAAGTAGTATTGCTTAATTAAAATGAAAGTTTATGACTCTTTGATCTTGCACAACTCTCACAAGATAATGCAGAGAGCAAACTCAGTGACCCTTTATACAACAAATTATAAGATTTCAACATGAAATTTAAACGAGAAGCGTGTGGATGACCTAAACGGAGATGCCACAAGTTCCACATTTTATTTGAAAACTCGATATCTTTATTTGAAGCTGAAAGAAAACATTGATGAAGTTTGATGTCCGAAGATTGAAGAAGAAACAATCTGCCAACCTTATGCCCCCTGACCATTGTCTCCCCTATCAATATGTTCTGAATAACACAACCATTAGGATAAAACATAACCAAATAATTCTGTTCTACGAGCTGTCAGACAGATAAAAGGTTCGGAGTAAGTTTTGGTACACAAAGAACTTCTAAAATTGTTTAATGGAGTCAATGCCTGATGCAGATAAAACATGACAATTTGCTGTAACAATTTCATGTCTAGAGCGTGTTTTAGGTAAATAAATAAAAAGTTTTTGATTTCCTATCATGTGGTTAGATGAGGCAGAATCAATATGCCATATCATTGAATCCGAAATTTTATTCTTACCAAGATATGTAGCAGTCAGAGCTATAGAGATTGCATTAGGAAGAGCAGCCGCCAATGATTCTTGTATCATCTTGTAAATATCGTTGCGATCGGGTAATGTCAATGCTTGATGTGTCTTTGTGTCTGGTGTTTATTGTGTACCGACCTCCCGTGCCATTGCATGAAAAGGCTTTATGAGGAGTTGAGTGTTTGCCTGAACCAGATTTCTTACGACATTCCAGAATAATATGACCATCCTTCTTACAATAGTTGCAATAATTCGCTTCTTGCAATGCGAAATAACGTGTCCTATTTCCTTGCAATGATAACAGTGAACTGGTTTACACATTTAAGGGTTTTTGGGTGTTTGTGTTATTATTTGTTTTCATCCATCAAAATTAACAAACTTCAGACCCGTTCTACTCCTTGTGTGTTTTTTGGATACCCACAAAATTATAGGAAATATAAGTGTTATGATATGACAAATGGAAAAAATATTATTTCTTGTCACGTCATTTTTGATGAATCTACATTCCCGTTTGCAAAATCTCAAGTGGCATCCTCACCTTTATATGATTTTCTGGACGACGGAATATATCCAATTTTGAGGTATCATCTAAACACTCAAAACAGTGTGCGCCCATCCCAAAACCCACGGCCTCACGACCAGACCCAACCGCAAAATGTGAATGGGTCGATCCGAGGAGCAGAGACCACTCTTCACTCGGTCTCGGCCCAATCCACCTTTGGTGGCACGCAGGCCCAACAACAGGAAACCTCTGCACCCCTACCCGTGACACAACCCGATACCACTAGCCGGTATACACAGGCCCAATTATGTGACCAAACCGAACCCACCACTTTGGCCCAAAATCGGTCAACCACCCAGCTATCTAGCATACTAGTCAACCCAACTGTCCAACCTCGGACCATTGAAACCCGTGCAATGCATGGAATTTTTTGACCTAAGCATCATTTTAACCTAACCACTTCCGTCCAACCATCACCAATACCAAAAAATCCCAAGCTGCCTTATCCGACCCGAATTGGAAAGCTACCATGTTAGACGAAATTGATGCTCTTATTAGAAATAAGTCATGGAAATTAGTACCACGTCCATCTAATGTGAACATAATTCAGTCTATGTAGGTTTTTGTCATAAAAAGAATTATGATGGTTCATTTGTGAGATACAAAGCTCGTCTTGTTGGTGATGGCAGGTCTCATCATGTTGGAGTGGATTGTGGTAAAACATTTAGTCCGGTAGTTAAGCCAACAACTATAAGGACTGTTCTCAGCCTGACACTTTCAAAATCTTGGTCCATTCATCATTTGGATGTCAAAAACACTTTCTTACATGCCACTTGCAGGAAACATTATACATGCATCAGCCTTTGGATTTCCGAGATTATACCCGTCCGGATCATGTTTGTCTGTTGAAAAAATCATTATATGGTTTGAAACAAGCTCATTGGGCATGGTATAACAGGTTTGCAAGAGTTGTTTTCAAATTGGGTTTCTCTCACAGCAAAATCGATCAATCATTGTTTATTTATAGGAAGGGAGCTGACATGGCATATATACTTCTGTATGTCGATGACATTATTCTCACGACGTCATCTACTTCACTTCGTCAGTCTATTATGTCCCTTCTTGCAGCCGAATTTGCAATGAAGGACTTGGGTCCTTTAAACTATTTCCTTGGCATTGGTGTGACTCAATATGCAGGTAGTTTGTTTCTCAGTCAAAAGAAATATGCCGAAGAAATAATTGACAAAGCCGATATGTCTTCTTACAAACCATCATATACTCTGGTTGACACAAAGGCAAAGTTGAGTAACTCTGCAGGTACTCCATACATCAATCCTACACATTACCGCAGCTTAGTAGGGGCCTTGCAGTATCTGACTTTTACAAGACCCGATATTTCCTATGCGGTCCAGCAAGTTTGTTTACACATGCATGATCCGAAGGAAGAACATATGAGGGCCCTCAAGAGAATTCTGCGGTATGTTAAGGGTACTCTTCATTTTGGTTTGCATCTGTATAAGTCCTCCATCTCGAGTCTCTCATCCTATACTGATTCGGATTGGGGTGGCAGCCCGGACACACGTCGTTCCACCTCCAGTTATTGTGTGTTCTTGGGGGACAATCTTATTTCATGGTCGTCAAAACGACAATCCACACTGTCTCGGTCAAGTGCTTAGGCAGAATACCAAGGGGTAGCCAATGTGGTTGGTGAATCATGTTGACTTCGTAATCTTCTGTTAGAGTTACATTGTCCGATTGAAAAGGCAACCGTAGTCTATTGTGACAATGTAAGTGCGATATACTTATCTGGTAATCCTGTTCAGCCTCAGCGCACAAAACACATTTAAATGGATATCTTATTTGTCCGAGAAAAGGTTGTCCATGGACAAGTCCGTGTTCTCAATGTACCGTCCCGCTATCAGATTACAGACATCTTCACAAAAGGTCTTCCGCGCGTACTCTTTGATGATTTCATGGACAGTCTCAACATACGAGAACCTCCGCTAAGACTGCGGGGGACTGTTAGAATAATTATGGGGCAATCCCATAATTATCTCTAATCACCAATATTGTAATATCACTAATTTAGGATTGTAATCACAATAATTAGGATGATTATAAATTAGTATCTTATATTTTAGGATAATTATATAAGTCTTCTTTAAGACTAGCATTATACATTGTATATAATTTTACCATGAAAATGAAATCACCCAAAGAATCAATTTCCCTCCAGCTACACTATTGAATATATAATTCCTTATGTTTGCAGAAGTGCACAATTTTGGTCCAACTTTTAATCAGTGGCTAATGGAAGACTTTTTCTTGCTCCACTCATTTTGGCTGGAATTGAGTACTAGAACTAGAACTAGAACTAGAACTAGAACTGAATTATTCTAATGAGAAAGATTGTTGGGTATTTTTGCTCTATGATACTTTATAAAGCAGTACGGGAAGTATATAACTATTACAAGTATTCGAAAGGATAAACAATAGTTCAACTAGTAATCTGAAAATTACAAGATAAGCACAAAACTGAAATTACAATTTTGTTGAAAACGAAAAAAATGGAAACTGGTTTTGCTGAGTCGAGTGTGGCACTCTGTCCTTAAGACAATATTGCCCCGTATGTATCCTTTATACGTCCTGGACAATTTATCTCCCAAGATAAAACAGCAATGGAACACTTGAGCAAAGGAAACTCAAGAGCTACCGTGAAGAATATTGAGTAACGAAATGATGCCTTGGAAGTTGTAGGAAGAAGAAAAGTTTCTGCTTGTGTAAGCTTCTGAATTTCGTGTATATTACATGTGTGTTCTTAGTCATTCTTTTTTTTTCTCAACAATGGTGTAAGGGGGTGTTTAAATAGGTGAGGGAGGGGGCTGATTACTGCACTCCATAACAGCCAAATAATGGCCATTATGGAGGTAGTAAAGCCACCAATATTAATGGGAGAAAGACCAACGGATTTGGCCATTATAGGAGGAGTAATTCAGCCAAAATAAATGGCTGAATTGAGAGCTTGGACGTTTCTGTTCTGACCGTCGAAATTCCAACTTTCTGAAAACTTCAGGGACCAAACTGTACATCTTGAAACTTCAGGGATCAAACTGCACAACTGAAAGAATTCTGGTCCAAACTGCACATCTGAAACTTCTGGCAAAGTTTTCTGGCCCAAAAAGATAATATCAGAAGGCCCACACCCGTGGACCCGGAACCGGACCGGACGGGCGGCGGCGGCGCGCGTGTGGTCTTTCCTTGAACCGAAGCACATCTAGGTCCTCCCTCCTTTAAACACATGGGATACCCCTTGGGGTCCCAAACCCCAAACCAATTTCGATTCTTATATACACAACAATTCTTTCTTCCTCTACCAATGAGGGAGAATTGAACACAATACCACACTTTTCATGCTTCAAACACCTTACTTCGTGGACCAATATCTCTTTCATTTCTCAATGAAATTTGATGATTCTTGGCCCTACGGTTATCTACGTACTTAGTAGATCATGCATGTGTGAAGAACCGGATTCTCCAACATACGTAACACTAGTGTTTAAGCCGTTAAAGTTGGTCGATCGCAACTCCCGCCAAAGGCAAATTTCCAACAAAGATATGGGCTAGCATGACCAGATCTTAGCAGAGAAAACACGTAATCATGGTCCATAGTGGATTTGTCTTCTTTCCTTGGAAGTTTTGGTTGGGTTAACATATATTAGAAGTATTCAACATTTTAGGGGCGGATAGTGTATTAGTTATAGATTCACGTCAATTTTATAACTTTAGTTTAAACTTAGTGTGTGTATGTACTCCTATATATTAATAAATCTAGTGAATATTTACATATATTTACTTGTGAATCATTCCGTTATTATTATAGCATTAATTTGATATCATTTTAAGAACTCATAAAGTTTAAATTTAGAATCTGTTACCGATGCATATAATTGGTTGCGCAGCCAATGAGGCCAAGTCCATATCCAAGTCTTTTAAGTAGTCATGGTCTCATGGATGGTTTAATTTGTTGGTACTTGGTCAATTGACCAAGCTTCCATTTCTATATACACTAAGGGCAAAGTCTTAATTCTAAATTGGTTGACTTGCTTTGGTGACTCCTCTTTTGACATCAAGAATTCAAGACACTACCTCCAATAAAAGTCAAATTTTCTTTCAATTTTCAAGAATCATGGCATATTAATTAATAATTTGACCTTTAAAAAGACATTGACATGTAGGCCGTAGGAATGACAAAATTAACTCATAAAAATATAATTTGATCAATCTGTTTAAGTTTTGTGGGTCATTGATCCACCCATTTATTGACTCAACCCATTTTGACCAACCTAATTCACCCCATCTAAAAATTGGGTTGATATGTAATCCAAATTGACTCATAAGAAATCTTGTCAAAATATTTCAAAAAGATATTTTTTTTGTTTGATATGTTATATATAAAGAAAAAACTTTGATTAGGTACTTAGAAAATTATAAAAGAACAAATAAAGAAATTTAAATCTAGTAAGAATTTGGGGATTGGGTTACGACCCACTTCTTATCAATATCAATTTTATTATTTTGTTACTGTCTTATTCTTCAAATTGTATTACAGAGTATTACTGTTGTTTACTTTACTTGAGTTACCCTCATGATTTTTGTTGTCAGTAGTTTTCTTTCCATAGTATTTTCACCATAGCTTTTACTTTTGCATTTGTCAAACTTGAGCTGATGGTCTGTCGGAAACAACGTCTCCACCCCATAAGGTAGGGGGTAAGGCGTACACCTCAACCTCCCTAGATTCCACCATGCGGTATCATACTAGGTATGTTATTGTTGTTGTTTTGGTTTATGACCCGCTTCTTAGCCCAACCAACTCAACCATTTAACTCGTTCAAATTCAATTCAATCCGCCTATTTAATCCTCATACTCACATGTAACTTTTATGTAACTTCATAAAAACATTAAAAATATGGTTTACTTGGTGTAGTTAATAGTGTTCCTTGTTTGGCAGAACACAATTATGATCTAAATTAAATGAAAACCCAAATGGGGTATCAATTTTCTTTAAAAAAGACCAAGTGTGTTATTGGTTACATTTTCAAAAACTCACATAGGAGCAATTGATTGGTTGATAATTAAAAGCTTGGAATTTGGTTGTTGTAGCACTTATATTTCTTTAATTTCATGCCACCACATTTTCCACTTTGGGTCATCCCTCTTAAAGGAAATAACATATTTTTTCAATTTGTTTTCTTGCGTGGGTGGTTGAAGGTGGGATTGCTTGAAAATGATCACTAAAGTATTGCTTGACAAAGAGACCTCTATTTTTTTTTTTATATCCAGTTTTCCGACTTACGCCAGACTATTCCTGGAGATAGTAATCCCGGTCTTTCAGCATTACTATCAGTAAATCGCGGTATGTGCCTGAATGATCAAAATTTGAGAACATAGCAACTAATATCACTTATAAGGTCTTACTCCAAATGAGAGCAAATTGCTCTAGAGACCTCTATTATTATCTATGAACTCAAGGGTGAAGGATTATACAATAGTGACAAAATAAAAAGGTTTTTTTGGTCACTAGATCTTTTTTTTTTAATTTACTCTTTTCCCAAAAAATTGAGGCTAGTACTAGTTCTATGCCATGGTGATCATTATGTTTACCCATTAGTTAGGTCACTGACATCTCTAACCCTTCAATTGCAATTATGGCTAAAATTAGTTACAGATACATCACTCTATGTAACCATAACTTTTTTGATTTCTCAACCATATTCGATACTCATTTTAAAATCCTGATTAATTCAGATACATATTACGTAAGATCCAACAAGGAGGAAACAACTTTTTTTTTTAGGATTTTTTCCTTTTTCAAGACTCAAATCTAAATTTTTTAATGAAGGATAGAATGATTTTGTCTTTTCTACCACAACCCTTGGTGGTTGTGTATCCTCAATTGCATTTGTATCAAAAGAATCTACAATAACAGCAAAGAAGAAATCAAAGGGATAAACTATCGTTTGCGTGTCATTTTGTTTCAAATCGAGGAGCTTTTTGGCAATAAGGAAAGAGTACTATAGATATTTTTGTTCTTTCAAAGTGAATAAGAATAAAATGACCTGTTTTTCAGTTGTGGTGTCCTTTCATTTCCACCTCTTAAATTGTCTTAAATACAACTAGAAACCATGCCCACATTTGTTATAATTTATAAATATCGGGCGCAACTAAGTTTTTATAGCGGAAGGATCGACCCACGGGTGGATGCACATTAGGGAACCGATGTCACGGGACACCACTTCATCGACAAATCACGGGTTCAGTCAGTCCTTTCCCTTCAGGAGGTCGGCGGATCGAGCCTTACTATACCTTAATTTTGCAATTTTTTTAACCATTAGCCGATTTCTATCATTTTTCTAAAGAGTAGTTTCATTGAGGGATCGGAACTCGTTTTCCTATTTATATGATTGGGGATTGGACCCGCTTAAGCATTGGTCAAATTGTTACCCGACCCGATTAGTTGCTAGTATCTTGTCTATTCACCTTTTTTCAATCCTAATTTTATAAACAACAACTAGTGAAATCCCACAATGTTGTGTTTGGGGAGGGTAAAATGTAGGCAGACCTACCTCTATCTTAGTACCTAGAGCGGTTGTTTTCGAGAGACCATCGGATCAAGACAAAACATAAGCACAAACAAATCAAAAGCAAAGAGCAAAGCAAAGCAAGAGAAACGGTTAGACCCGATAAAAAAAATACTAATATCATTATCAATTTGTTACGGGTCATTTGCACTTTTCCTCCTATTTTGTGTTGGTATTTAAGTTTTGCCCTTCAAATTGGTTGGTCTTTAATGTTTGCCTTCAAAATTGAACTTAAACCTATAAAAGTATATGTTACATATCATAACATCCACAAGTTATGTAAAGAATTTATATCTCAATAGCAGTGGCAGAGTCAAAATTTTTATTTAGGGGGTCAAAAATATTAAGAAGTAAACACATGAAGAAGTAAAGGGGTTCAACAATTATTATATATATATATATACATGGTGTAATTTTTCGCCAAAAGGGGTTCGAGGCTTTATTAGCTCCGCCCCTGCCCAATAGGCATAAGTTCAATTTTGAAGAGCAAAATTAAAGACCAACCCATTTGAAGGGCACACCGTGCAATTACTTGAATTGTTACTCCATCTAGGTTGGGTAAAGTTGGGTAAGGTGTACGTACACTATCCTCTTCAAATCTCACTTGTGATATTACATTAGATATATTGTTATTGTTGTTGTCGAATTTGATGGTATGAATCAAGCTTTCAATATAGGTCGGCCTGGATCAGCTTAATCCACGTGGTTTTGAAATTAACGGACTAGGTTGGCTTGGCCCACCATCAAACCTGAAATGGCTAGCCGAGCCCTATATTCGCGCGGATTTGGCTGGAACGATCCATCATTTAAATAAATTCATAAATATTTGAAATCTAAATTCTAATTTAAAAATGTAAAAACATAAGTATTTATAAGACAAATTTATATAGTGTTGTTAACTGAGTCTCAAGTCCATAATTAAATTATATTAATGAAAAAAAGGAGACGAGAGTGAAAGAAGGAACGGGCTGCTCCTTTTTAGAGTTGGAAAATTTAAGATTTTGTTATTTACTTAATTATTTTATAGTTTTTTTATTTAATATAACTTTGTTTTAAATCTTAAGATTTTAGTTTTGGGGCTTTATAATATGATGGGCTAAGTAGATTTTAAATTTGAGATCTTCTTTAGTTATTTTTTGTTTCCTATTTCCTTTTTATGTTTTTTTTTGTGCGAAATCCCATTCAAAGACACTGGTCTTTAGTTTTTGCCCCTCAAATTTGGAATTTTTAAATTTTTCCCTTCGCCTAAAACTCATGGTTCGAACCCTTGCTCAGACAAACATTAACAAAAATCGCAAGACATAAGTTTTGTAGCAAAATTATGTCTATTAATTAGGCCCATATCGGCAGAAGTTTGTCTATAAGGCAGAGGTTTGTCTTAAGGCCTAATTTTGAGTAAAAGTTTGCCTTATGACAAACCTATATCGAATAAGCCTAATTTTGACTGAATAGGCCTATTTTTGTTACGAAACATATGCCTTGCGATTTTATTTTATTTTATTTTTTGCATGAGCATGGGTTCGAACCTAGAACCTTGGGGTATTAGGAAAATGACAAAAATTAAATATTTTAAATTTGATGGCAAATATTAAAGACCACCCCGTAATAAGGCATTCGTGCGAATTGCCCTTATGTTTTTCATGAAATATTTTTTATTTAGCCCACAGGCCGGCCCAATCCCATCTCAATTAATTGCACGATTTCCCCTTCAAATGGAATGCTCTTTAATTTTTATCCCTCAAATAGAACTTATGCCTATTAGGGCATATGATCTTTAAAGGATCCAACACAATTGTGTCAGGTTGCTTACCTATGCCAAATAGGCATAAGTTCCATTTGAGGTGCAAAAATTAATGATAAGCACAAAATAGTGGAAAAGTGCAAATGACCCATCCAGCCTCGAACAAGCCTCGCGCACCAGTGGACCTACTTGAGTCGGGCTAAAAAGACCTCCTTAAATGGGCTTCAAAATCTTAACTCGACCTTATTAATCACAAGTTAAGTTGGGCCAATCTAACGGGCCAAGTTCGTATTCACGGTTTTAGTATAAATCTTCATCATGTTTTTTTTAGTTTCTCACCATGTGTTCGGTATCCATATCGGAGCCCGATTATATTAGGATTCGCGCCGCATAGGGTCCATTTCTAGGAAAGTGCTCCCTATTTTCATTATGTTTGTTTAATTAAATATAATATACAAAAAGAACTTGTAATTTATCCTTAACCAAAATCTAGTTGAGGATACTTTAGTCAGACTATAAAGGATATAATTACTCAATCTTTCTTTTTTATTTATTTATGAATGTAAAGCTAAATCTTTGAAAGGAGAATCTTTTAAAAATCCAAGTATAATTATATATGCCAAAATCGATTAGTTATAGTTTAACAACTACAACTTTACCTTGCACTCTTTAAATGTAGTGTTTCAGTCTTGTTTAAATTCTTGTAATAAAAAAGCATAAAAAAATTCTTATAGGTCTAGAGGCCACGTGGGACTGTCTTACTCATAATTACAAATCTCGCATTTGTAAAAAAAACTTATTTATAAATATTTTTTGATTGACTTGATAATATATAGTAAAAAAAAATTACACTAAAATATATATTTAACTTTAACTCAAGAAAAAAATGATTAAGGGTGTCATTATCCTATGACCAGAAATTTTTGACTGACCTAACCAACAACCTAAATTTGGAATACATGATACGCATAATTCAACATATTAAAATTAATAACCATATTTTTGTTTTTCTCTTTCTTTTTCTTTAAGAAACATATATACTAAATTGAGGTAAATCATTAGTACATAAATCTAAAAACAGCTATAGATTTTATCATTTCTAAGTTGTGGAAAAAGAAATTGAAAAATGATAAAATAATTTATCATCCACCACATAAAGCAAAAGTTTGAATCAAAGCATATAATTTTTCTTTTAAATTGCTATAACCAAATAAGACGATGAGTTATGCCCATGTGGATCAGCCGGTAGTCACACTCTCCTATGAACGCTTCAGATCAGCATTTGTTAGACTTCAGAGGTACTTAAGCTTGCATTCAGACTGGTTCATCTCTACATTGAACTTCGACAGGTTTGTGGAGTTTCTTTCATTAGTTTGCAGACAGTATGAATTATGGAGGGATAACTTAACTATTTTAGAAAGGTATGACACCTTCACGTAACACTTAGCTTCATGAACCACTATCCACCTTCTTCTGCACCCTTTGTGCTAGTGATTATGGGTGAGCTAACTTTTAATTTAATGCTTTACAATTGTTAATTTTTTTGGATATTGAACCATTTTGTGGTCCTTTTTTTATCTTGAACTTTATAGGTTAACCTTGGGATATTCACACTAAGCAAAGTTGTTAGAGAAGTAGTATATAGTGTTGCTAATTCTCTGAGCATGCTATTGTGCTCTCCAGAATTCAGACTTTCCATCAGAAATGCTGTCAAGTCCATTCCTGGGGGTCAAGCAAGTGGATGCATCCGAGAGTTGATTGTAGATGTTGCAGAATCTCTGAAATGGATAAAATCCGAATATCAGTTGCTTGCTGAGAGCGATTCTGCAGAACCACGTTCCAGTAGTTGTGACATGCTTTTCTTTGATCTAAAAGCTGAGATTTTGGGGAAAAGTATGACTGAATTGTATACCCTTATTCTCTACTCAATGACTAGTACTACCAGTAACATCTGTTGGAAATTTGCCTTTGACGGGAGTTGCGTCTGACCAACTTTAACGGCTTAAACACTAGTGTTCCGCATGTTGGAGAATCTGGTTCTTCACACGTGCATAATCTACTAAGTAAGTAGATAACCGTATGGCCAAGGATCGTCAAATTTTATTGAGAAATGAAAGAGATATTGGTTCACGAAGTGAATTGTTTGAAGCATGGAAAAGTGTGGTATTGAGATCAATTCTCCCTCATCGGTGGAGGAAGAAAGAATTGTTTTGTTTATAAGTCTCAAGGTTGACTTGGGATTTGGGACCCTAAGGGGTATCCCATGTGTTTAAAGGAGGGAGGACCTAGATGTGCTTCGGTTCGAGGAAAGCCCACACGCGCGCCGCCCGCCTGTGGGCTGATATTATCTTTTTGGTGGACAGAACAGAACGTCAACCAGCACTCAATTCAGCCATTTATTTTGGCTGAATTACTCTTCCTAAATGCCAATCCGTTGCACGTCTTCACCATTTATTTTGGTGGAATTACTACCTCCATAATTGTCATTACTTGGCCAGTAATGACACTTATGTGGGCAGTTCATGAGCATCTCCTTCAACTATATAAAGAACTCTTTGTCACCATTGTTGAGCTACACTTAACACAAACAGAAACGAAATCACTCTTCCTACAACCTTCTAGCATCATTTCATTACTCAAAATTCTTCACGGTAGCACTTGAGTTTCCTTTGCTCATTTGTTTCATTTGCTGTTTTATCTTGTTAGACAATTGTCCAGGACGTAGAAATGATACATACGGGACAATATTGTCTTAAAGACAGAGTGCAAACACTCGACTCAGCATACCAAAAACTGTTCCAGTTTGTTCTTTAAGTTCATTGTAATTTCAGTTATTGTTCAATTGTAATTTCAGTTCTTGTAATACTTAGCAGTTACTTGTAATTTCCGTTTCCTGCATCTTTGTAACCAACAACAACAACCTCGTTGCTCTTTCCGTGAAAGATTTCATGGCTGTTATCCGCCCTGGTTTGAGTGCTCTGGTCTCGCAAGATCTAGAGTCGCTCTTAACGTGCTCTTTCCTTTGGTAACGGGCAAAGCATTCAGTAAGGCAGATGCACTTGAGAATGACATTCGCTCAGTATGCTGGATTGTGGTCTTTTTCTTTCATTTATATATGTCTTGTAGAAGCTTGCAAAGACAAGCCATCAACCTGATGCTCCCAGATGCATCAAGGAAGATGACTGGCTGGAGAGGATTAGTTGGGAAGACGAAAATTACTTTTCTTGTATTGTCCAACCTTCAACTCCTCTTCTTGCTGTTCTACATATTATTGCTGAGTTTTGTCATCAGCAAACTGTTATAGATTGATATCCCCTTATTTATGAACTGAGTGGCATGGCTCTTCAAAGACTTGTTGATTTGAATAGGCAAATGAAGTCCATTGATTACTTGCTTCAGAGGAATGATAATCTAGTTTAGGCTAGGTTAGATATCTTAATCAGTTAACCAAGTAAGCAGTAAGAATACATATCTTAATCAACTGTATGAAACCGAGGTATGGGATCTTGGAGCTGGCTCTATAGATGAGAAGCTGTTTCCATCTGCTTTCTGGTGGATTATTTGACAAATTGTTGATATATGCTTCTAAAAAAGACTTGAAGAAGTTTCTTTTAGCTATATTTCAGAACTCCTCCTTGTTTAAGCACGGATATGAGTGAGCTCTGGAATCATATAGAGAAATCTGGCTACGTGACAGGAGTCAACCGACATTTGATCTCAGTGGAACTTCTAAGCAACGCCATTTTATATGAACAAAGAGTAAGTTCTTGGGTAGCTTCTACAGCACATACATTTACCACTGTTTTAGCTTACTAATGACCATCAAATCTTCACGGATCACTACTTTCTGAAAGAACCTTACGATGAATTCATCTAAAAGTTACCTATTAATCCCTTAATTAAGAAAATCTCAGCCAAAGAAAAACACAAGGAAACAGGACCGTAACAAAACAGATGCAAATCCAGAATTTGAAAATAGTGGGGGCACTACTAGTCCGTGGCTACAAAAATGACAGATATTTTTGTGCCAATGCAGGAGTGGGTAGCGTACACCCAATCCTACCCTCTCCAGACCCACCCTTCACAGACCCACTTGTAGGAACTGGAAAAGGTTGTTGCTGGAATGGGAATCGAGCGTAAGTCCGCGTACTAAAGGATCATTTGTGTACCCTGTATCAAGCGCAACTACTCAACCTCTGTGAATGAGGGTATCTATCAAAATATATACTTCATATTTAAAATATACACACATGTATATATCTTTTTTTTTTAGGCTATCGGGGGCGCGTGAGCCCCCAACTCTAGGGTAGGTCCGTCTTTACTAACAAAGACGGCTCTATATCATGATTCGAACTTGAGATCTATGATTAAAGATGAAAAAACACTTACCATTTCACAATAACTTTTATGGTTGGGACATTATTTGTTTGAAGCTAGAAAACATCCATAAAACACTAGTTTTTTCTTTTTCTAGATCTTGTGTTATTCGAGTAATCGTCATTCTCAAGCTTATGTGGCCAAACATGTTTTCTAAGTAGTACTGTTCTTGATGGAAAGGCTTAAGATATTCAGTAAAATCTCTTTATAATCACAACGTTTGTCCGAAAAATTTAATGACTATTATATGATATGTTGTTATGTATGTATATTGAAATTTGATGTTTAGCTCTCATTTAGTTGTTATAATATCAAAAATATGCAAATAATTATTTTTCTATACTTTTTATGTTATAAATGAAAATAATACTTGTTCATTTTAAAATCTCACTTGATTTTCATATCTCATTAAGTAAAAATAAAAAAGACTAATAAATTACTAAAGAGTCCATAAATAGTTGTACCATACAGATAAATAATTCAAATCTAAGGAACATATGCATTTAAAATTAGTGACATAATGATGATTACTAAAATATTTTAATATTTTATTTATATATAATATATTTTGCATAAAATATTATTACACAATATTTGAGTATGATTGTTATAGAGAGGTAATTCTACAAAGAGTGTATCCTTATAATGAATGTCACTGTTGTTATAGGTAAAATGTTGTTATAGATAAATAAAATATAACATTAAAAGCGATCCCGAAGAAAATCAGATGGTTATAGTGAAATACTTTTATAACAAACGACAATTATAGAAATATTTGACTGTAATACTAATTCGTGTCTGCTTTTACTAGCCGAATTAGAAAAACTTATAATTATTTTCCCACCAAGTTGAACTCAGGTCCAATAAGGACCACAAAATTAATAAATGAGGTTCTTATTGTGCTAATAATTCCTTTCTAGTTAAATTATTTTTACTGTAATAAATTATAAAGTTGTAATTGGACTCCTCAGTAAATTTTGAATTCAATATGAAACACTTATTTGATATAATTTTTCAATGTTAAAATTATCAATATACCAATTAATTAAATTAATTATCGACAATTTTTATTTTAGACTTCCGATTAACTCATTTTATGTATCGGATATAAAATTCACCTATATAATTTATATATGAATTCTGTCAAGTAATTATGATTCACTTAACGTATATTATAATTTTCTAATTTATTAAGCATTTTGACCCACAATGAACCTCAGCCATGTATATTGTTCCTAGCGTTCCAGTTCGCACAAATGGGTGATTGATTAATAAATAATATGCAAAGTTATTATGGGTCCATTTACAAATTTAAAGTAATGGAATAGTATGATTTTTTAAATAATTGGACTTATTCTTCTTAAAAGCAAATACTATTATTGTGTTTAAAGAATCTTGAATTGATGTGTATAAAATATTTTGTTGGTGTTGGCCGGCTAATTTAAGGGGAAAAACTGCCTAAATGAAGTACAGTAGTAATTTATTATTGCAAAAATAAATAAATAAATGGTAATATAAAAAGGTGGAATATCAATGTTGCTCCTTGGTGTATGATTGTGACCCATCCGTACATTTTCATTAGATAAAATACTCTTGCTTCAACTTGTTTATCATTAAAAAAGAAAATTAAACTTTTAGTTAGTATATATATATATATATATTTGTAGTTTGATATAAATAACTATGGAGTATGTTCGATGTCAAGAATAAATCAACTCTTAAACAAAATGAAATGAGGTTTTGTTTGGTTGGCATGTGTACGTTGATCTCCAAATTGATGCAAATTGCACTTTTTTTTCTTTTTGAATAATGACATGATCTATCTTCACATTTCAATTAAGGAAATGACTAAAATATTAATTAGTAGGTGATTATGCCATCTAATCCTTGATAAAGAATCATTTAACTTGTATCCAACTAGGTATTTTGTTAGTAAAACTTATTGCTGTCATGCACTAATTATGAATGTATAAGCAGACAAAAAGTTCGTACGGTTATTCCTTATGTTAATTCATCGTTATCACTATAAGTAAAAATTTATTCATATTCAATATTTACATCAAATTATGTAATTAGGTTTATGTATCAGCAAAGATGGAGCTATGTCAAAGAAAAAGAGTTCAGGAGAACCTTTTTCATCGAAAATGTATTTCTTGTACAAAGAGATTGAGGAAGGCCCGTGAATGGTAAAGGGATTAATATGAATCAAACTAGCTCACTAACTAAAGTACAAATTTTGATAATGAGAAAATGTTACTTTTTTTTGTTTCTCACGCGGTATTTCGTACTCATTTTGAGGCTCTATTAATTTAAATCCGTGATGCAAAATTTCATTTTAAGAGGTAAAACGTTCGATATTAAAAACGATTTCATATTTAGGGTTCAAATTCGAGATCATTGTTTAATGATGAACAGATACTTATATTACTGCTCCAGTGCCACAACCTTGATGGTGATAAAACAATACTATTTCAACATTTTCCCATTCCTAATTGGATTTCCTTTTTTCCAATGTAAAGTTGCTTTGTGGCCCTTTATTAGTTGTTAATAGAAAATATTTAGGTAAACACATCATCTTTACCTACTCAAAATCCAAAATGGCACTTTACTTCCTTCTCTCTAATATCCCAAATTAAAGTATTTAGGTAATCTCTTTTTGAAATAAAAGTAAAGTACTTGTCTAGTGCATTACATGATAATACACCTAACTAACTAGTCATGTCTTATTTCCACAAGTGTTAAAAAGGAAAAACTACCCCTAATGATGAAATTCCAATTGTCTATATTAACAGGACCCACTATAAAACAAGTCCAACTTTATTCTTTGTGAAGGGGAAAGTCCCGAAGACGAAACCCCCCACTTGTACCAGAGGCCCCTTGGCCAGGTGAGATGTAAATCAAGGGATATGCGCGAGTGGCAGCCCTGTAAGGGAGAGGACCAACGGGACACGAACCCAGCAACAACCCTTGCAATATTTCAGCAAAGACTGTCACCACACAGATTCGAACCCGCGACGTCAGAGTGGTTGTACCCAATCACTTTGTCACTTACCAATTCGCCTGTGCCATGGGGCAAGTCCAACTTTATTCTTATAATAATAATGTTGAATACATCTTAATCAAGTGCTTATCCAAAAGACAAAAACCTTTTTAAAAACTTAATTGTTACACGTTACACTACTAGTTACAATATATTTTTTTTCAAATGTGGGTTCTAATGTCATTTCAACAGCCATAATTAGGCAGGTTCAGTTAAAAATAACTTGTTTACATAATGGGCTGTTTCTATGAAAAAAAACAGTGGATTTTAGCATTTAGATTTCATGATTTATTTCTTTATTAATTAAATTAAACAAAGATAATATTAATACAACTAGTCATTGTAAAAGTACTAAAATTCAACAGGTTTAGGTGTTTGAAAATTGCAGCACACATAAAGGCTAAACCTAATTAGCATCTAAGTGTCCTTTATTAAAGGTTTCCACTTTGGTTTAGTCATAATTAGTAGAGTTCTAACTGGATTAAAGTCATTTATCATTTTGTTAAAAAGATAACAAACGCCCTAACCGTCAATGATTCAATGTAGAAAGTTGACAAACAAGCTCATGCACACATACTTTTCTTTTGATAAAACTTTTTTTCTTGTACTCGGTATTTATATTAAAGTATATCAATTTATCATAGTTATATAGTTTTTACTTTTCTTTGATGTATGATACTCGCATTGAGGTCCGATTAAATTTGTATTCGCGTCGGAAAATCTCACAAATGTTACTTAGCAAAGGTGACTCTGTATACAACAGTGCTCGAACCCGAAATTTCTGGTTAAGAATAAAAAATTACTTAACACCCCACCACTTACCATAATTATGTAGGTGCATATAAAATATGATATCTAACTCATGTTTTCTTTTATTTATTTTGACTCTTTATATAAAAATAGAGTTAAATAGATTTTATTTTCCCATTGAGGCCGAACCTAAACCTGTGCTCGAGAGATAGCTGTCCATACACTGAGTTGGGATGTATGGATTCTCGAGAAGATCTACCCAATCGGTCAAGGAAGTTTTTCTGATGGTATGCCTTTAGGAATCTCTGGTACTTTCAATTTCATGATTGTATTCCAGGGGGAGGTTCTTTCCTACGTGAGAAGTGGACAAGCCATTTGACACGCTTTGGACAACTGAATTGGCGCAGACGGCGCACTCCCTTTATTTATTGTTATTGTGAAAGCCAGTTCCTCGTGATAGTACATGTGGGATTTGGTTATCGAGGACC